>OZ010588.1:21414646-21521546 GCA_963932145.1 Acanthosepion lycidas | reverse complement strand
TGAATAACATGGTAAAAGGAGTGTACATCTAGACAAAACATTTTGAGTATAAATTTTTTGAAGCAAGCTGACCATACATTCTAGTTTGAAGGATCTGTACTAGTGTCCCATGATATATGCTTTTATTATTTTTGTGTCAGTCCTACTGAGTGTTGGGTCATGAAAACTATTATACAAGAATTTAAACCTATAATAAAATTGATAGCTGTCCCAAGTTGAAGAAATTGTTAAAACTATCCATATGTCATCAAAACTAAGTAATCTCGACCTTTTGCTTTTTGCTTTGATGGATTTGTGTTTATGATGAATGTCTTGGAGAAAACTAAATGAAAAACAGTATCAATTCAATAGTTTTACACCTTTTATCAAAGGAATAATAATGCTGACAGAAGTTTTCAAAGAACATTCCAAATATAAGATCAAGCAAAATAGTGTCCAAGTCTTAATTTTATCTTCTAAACAAGAGTAATGTTCTTTAAATGATTTTGATGAGAACTTCAACATGGTGCAATGGTTAACAAACTTGTCTTGCTAGATCAATTACGACTGAGTAGGGAGTTCAATCCCCATTGGGTGCTCCCTACTTTCAGCTTTGTGTCACATCTAAGCTATGCTTAGTAAATTGCTATAAGTTCCTTTGATTAAGAAGAGAATGTTAATGGATACATAAAATGATACAAATCATTTTTTGTATCAAAACAAAATTCTATGAAGAAAAATAAAGAAAACTCACCTCACTTGTTCCTGGTTTCTTCCTTGCACCACTAACCATTGAAGAATTCCCATCCTTCGATGTAGAAGGTAATAGAAGAGAACTATAAGGAAACAAGTTCTTAGGTTCCTTTGTAAGACCCAAACTACTTGTATTTAACGTCTCATCTCCGAGATAATGAATGACAACTTTATTTTCATTGTCAAACAAACGGTACACATGTTTCTGAAAACCATTCTTCTGACCTTCTTTTGTCATTAAATAGAAGAAACTTTTCCTTAGAACTGGATTTCGGTTTATTGTCATTACTGATGTGCCTCTATTGCACCAACGGTATCCATCCTTTCTCCAACCATCAATGTCTCTGTGTGTTTTAGCTCTGTACAAGTAGATCTCCCCTCCAGATGGAAGTACAGGTATTTTTGTTTCAAAATTTTCTATTGGAAGATTTAAGAGCTCCAGCGCCCTTTTGGTTTTCAAACTTTTGTTTATTACTTTTTTAAATGTTTCCATTTTTGCTATTAAACTAAGGATACACAAAGCTTTAACTTAAGATTGTAAATCTTGAGAAACTTCATACTAATTAAAATACATAAATTATCAGCTAATGACTTAGAAAATGGAAAGATATAACCATTTTTTAAATAATTGCAAAGCAAAAGAATTGTTTAAAAGACATAAAAAATCAGACCAACAGTTTTAGGCACGCATAATTGATAAAAAACAAGAGGAAAAAATCATAACAAAATTAAAGCAGTATCAGGTTTTAACATCTTTATTGAATAAGCAATGAAAAAGCATATTTTAGAAAATGTGTTAATGTGCATTTATGAATAAAGTGGATAAAGGTTTATATATACTTAGTAATTAATCGCCAATGGTTTACTTTACTTTAAAAAATGGTATAACTTTTTGCTACATTGAAGTCTCAATAAAATAAAAAAAAAATACTTTTATTTGAAATTGTTTCTGCTTCTTGTTTAATAAAATTATAAACTAGAATTATAAAAATTATCTAATTTTAAAAGAGATTTTAAAAAGCTAAAGCAGCATATTGAACCATAAGATAAGAAATGTAACATCTATTCTTAATTAAATTATTGAGTTGAGTGTATTTTGATTTTCTTAATTTCATTAAACTTTTTATGTTGAAAAGTATCTTCTTATTCTTTTTTTCAATATTTACGTTGTTTTTTTTCTCCAAACAAAAAAGTAAAAAGAGCAAATGTTTTTCTTCAATCTTAGAAAGAGTAAAAAATAAGTTTTGTTTTGATTTCCTTAAGGCTAAGTAGAAGTCAAATATTTTTCCTAAAAAATGTCCATCTAAATTTAACTTTAAAATTGATTGCGAAAGTAAAACTGAATTTTATTACTTAGATTGCAATTGCAGGTAGAATAATGCAATTTTGTGGGACAGGAGCTAAAGTTTTTTAATCGTAAGCGAAAGGATTTTGAAATAATTTCGTTAATATCAACAAAAGCAAAATTTAATTTAAAAATAAACATCAGTAAAAGTAATTTGAAAATCATCAAGTAAAAATGGATAGACCAATTTATTTACAAAAGAAAAACTTTTCAAATGAAAACTACCAAAATAAATGTTATCAAACTAAGTACTATATTTTCTGAAAAAAAGAAAGAAATGTGGGTGAAATAAAAAAAAATACTCTTTTTGATGGTAAAGAGTGGATAGAAGATAATTTTCGCTAAAATAAGAACTTTTCATTAAGAAAATAAAAGAAATTCATGTGTCTGATTTTGTAAAAAACAATGCTTTCTTTTCACGTAATTTTTCTGAAATCTCATGCTATTATTTTTACGACGACCACAAAACAACGGGTAAAAAACTCATGATAAAATTGTCAAACAAAAAACTTACACGTTGTGTGGTGTCGTGATATGGTTTAGATATTTTTCTGGTACAGTTAATAAAAAAATAATTATATCAATCTACTATAAAACCGAAATAATTTAGTAGTCACGTATCTTAAATTAAGTTCACGGAATTTTACACCGATCTTCTTTTCCGGAAGTGAAGCGGGTTGAAAAAATTATTAGCAACATTTTGTTTGCTATACTCAGGCAAACAGTGAACATTAAAAAAAATATTTCATATTTTGTGGAATATGTTCATTTAAAAAAAAAATAAAGCAATATTTTTAAAATAGATAAATTTTCGATATGTATTTTCATTTCTAACTTTGAGACAAAATCTCACGGGTCACGTGATTTGTAGTTCAATTCTGTTTTTAGTTCTGTTTAAAACTAAAAGTGTATAAAAATTAAATAAAGTAAGAAATATTTTCTGTAGTCATTAGATGTGGTTGAATTTAATAATTTCGCATAAATTCAGTAGACTACAAAGCAAATGGAATTATATTCGTGAAAAAAAAACAACAAATCATCATTGTTTCACGATTTTGACAACAACGATGAGTCATTCATTGTGGTTGTGACGTGAGTGAAAAAAAAGTCATTTATTCACGCACCTGTTCATAGTAGTCTTTTTAGTTTTTTACAATTTGACGATTTCTACATTATTCTTAAACTTTATTTGGTAAATTTTCATTTTAACACCGAGCGCTAATATCCCTTCAATTTTTTTCCAAAATAGTCTTATTTCCGTGCAAATGTATATGCTGAACTCAAATCAACAATTAGATATTGAAGAAACCTACCTTTTTGGATGTTAACGACCCGAAAAAAACCGGACTTTTTCCTGGTCTTTCGTCAGCCATTTACCGGCTTATTGATAAGTAATTCAGCGCTAAATTTTGTTGGTGGACGTATACAATTTGGGCCTATTTACTTCCTTCACAGTAATTCCTTGTAGTTTAAGTTAACTTTCAAATTAGGGTTAGGTGTTTTTGTTTTTTTTGTTATTCTTTTATTTTTATTTTTTAAGAAAAAAGTTAACTTTCAAATTAGGATTAGGCGTTTGTTTTTTTTCTTTTGTTATTCTTTTATTTGTCGATGTTTACATATATTTGAAAGTTAACTTTCTTCTTAAATTAAGTACAAAAAAAATGCTTTACGGAAGTGCGTACTAATTTCTGAAAGAAAATATTTCAGCAGTGAATGACGCTCGGGTGTTAAAATGAAAATTTACCCTTTATTTTTAGTTTTATTTTCATTAGTTTTCAAGTTTTTGACAATATCCACTTCCCGTCCAAGATCATACAATACCCGCACAATTAAATTATATATATATATATATATATCTCCTTCAGAGCCCGAACAGTCTCTCTACGTTTAAGTCAAAGTTTGGGATCAGATATATGATGAGACCCTTGCCGAAAAAAACAAACAAAAAAAGACATGTTACTAATAGCCCCGTAGTTATGACAATAAGTGAACTTAAAATTAGAAAAAGAAATAATGACCACAGAAACTGAATTCAGATAAAAATGACACAAAGTGGAATGGGAGAAAAAAAAAAATAGTATGATTATTTTTTTTAGCAAGGGAAAACTCAATTCATGGAACTTCTCAAAAACTATATTCAGTAAAATTTCACAAGTTCCCTGTCCTCTTCTTTTTTAATTCTGTAGAATACTTCCTTGAATTAAAATTCCATTTTAATTTCAGTTTTTTCGTACATATGCTATTTTACAAATGAATTAAATTTCCTAATCCTAAATTTCAGAAACAACAAAATTAATATCATGTTCAAATAAAAAAAAAAAAATAACAATTAAATAAGTAGATAATTTTGCCTATCACCAGGCCTATACTCCTTCCAGGCTTATTGAACAGGAGTAGAGGTTTATCCCTATGATTTGTTGATTCTTTTCTTCCATGGTCATAATGATTTAGCTGTTTTAAATTTTTGGTGATCTGACTGATTAATGGCTGTGACTTTTATTATAAATGAACCAGGTTGGCAGCTTTCTGATTGCTGTATCCCCCAACTGGTTGTAAGAAGTTCAAACTCTTTGTCAGCACTTAAAGAGGCTGCTCTTGTCAACAGTTGTATAATATTGGAGTCTTTGCAGTGCCATATTGCGCATGGATAAGTATCCCTGTATGTACTTCCAGTGAGCAACACCAAGGTCACATTATGGTTTAGTCTTAGCTACTGTAGAGGACCGTGTCGGCGATGTTGAGTATGAGTTGAAGAACACACGTGGGTTAAAATTTTCCTGCTAGCCGGTCCAACTACATGAGAAAGTTGGACTTTAATTAAGTCCAAAGAAGGCAAAGAAAAGCAAACACAAGACCGATAAATATATGTAAACAAATATATGTATTAATAACAAGAAAAGTTACAAGTTACATGGACAGAGTGTGTTGTGGTGAATATTATGTGTGTGTATGTTGTGGTGAGTGTTCGTATGTACGTGTATTGTTCTTAGTGTGTTCCCAGCTGTATCTGTGAAGTGGTAAGGCTGAAAGCCTGAGGAAAAGGAGTGTTTACCTCAAGGTGGCGGCCCAAAGGCCTGAGGGAAAAAGAGGAAGAGGCGAAGGGTCAGCGAGTATTTATAGCCAGGGAAGAGAGACCCCTGTTGAAAGGGTTAAAGAGCTAAGGAGGAGCTAACTCCGACACTACCTTCTGGACAGTTTGTATTGCTATAGATGATAGACAATGATAATTATTCTGGCTCCGTAATTTTATTATGACTGTTAAAATGAAAAATAAAAGTAAATTAGTAAAAAAATATCTCTTACTCTAGTCAACCTTTTTTTTCTCCAACATTTGTGGTATTCATATCAATTACTCTAGTGTAGAATTTTTCTCCAGATATCTTAGCACTTTGCAAGACTAATTTAAATTCTTTTGTAGCATTCAATGAATTCTCTGTTCCAGGTTATCTTCCTCTTTGTCATGTATACTGATTGAGAATTGTGCCACTGAGGTTTCTTGATGCTTTTGTTCCTTCTCAAAAATACCAGGTGAAACTACAATCTTCCCCTTTGTTCACACTAGTCTGCTCAGCAGCAGTAGCCCACAGGAATTACTTTTTAAGGTTGTAACAGCATGATAGTTTTGATCACAACAGATACCTCTTTGTGCTTGATTGTAATAATTGTAAATGTTTCCTCAAAGAGGTTAATTCATTGATTGCTAACAAAATGATGCACTGTATAACCTTTAACAAATTTGTTTCTCATGACTACTTGTTGCTCTGTAAAACTCTTAAATAAGAGTAAGTCTCTCTCCTTTCTTCACTCAGTTTAAGGTGTGAAGATTTTTGGCAGATAAAACAATGTTTTGCTCATAAATTCTCTTCCAATTCTTCTCTTCACTCATCTGGATTATCTTTACCTGACTTTCCACTTAGAACTGTCTCTATTGAGTGATATGCATTTAACTTTGTTCATCTCTAAACTTGATCCCCACAAAGCATATGGACTTGATAGTATTCCTGTAATTGTTGTTAAGAAATGTGCTCCTAAACTGACTTCTGCTCTCTCTAAACTCTACAATAAATGCCTTGATGCTTAATGGAAATCTTCTGGAGATCCAGTTTTTAAGGTGACACATCTGGTTCTTCTATGAGCCTATTAGCCTTCAACCATTTTTTGGTAAAGTACTAGAGGCCCTAATCCCCTCTGAATTGGTTAAGCATCTCACATTGCAGGCTCTTCTTTCAGATAAGCAATACAGATTTAGCTTCTCTATGTCAATTGCTGACTGGTTATTGCTGAGTGTCTATCAAACTTTAGATTAGAATGGTGATGCTCGACCTATTGCTTTAGATATCTCAGACATTTGACTGGGTTTAGCATGCTGATCTTCATAAGTTGAGAGGTTTATGGTATTTCTGGACTAATTTTTAATCAGATTCAATCTTTATCAAATTGTGAAATAAAAATGATCTTGAACATTCACTCTTTTAGATTATTTTTGCATTAATGCAAGTATCCCCCCAGAACGCTTTCCTTTCACCTATATTGTTCCTAATTTTCATCAACATTCCTGATGTCATCAGTTCTCAACTTAGTATCTATACTGATAACATAATTATTTACGATTGTTTTAATATTAAGTATGATCAGTTAATAAGATCAAATAGGCAGCTGATCTAAAAAAATGATCTATTTGTTAACTGGGGCAAGAAATGGCTTGTTTATTTTAACGCCTCCAAAACACTGCTCTCTTAATCATCTTTGAGAACTCTTCTTACCTTCCATCAGCATGGCTGATACTAACCTCAAGGAGAGTGACACCTTGCAACTTCTTGAGCTAACATTTTCCCGACATGAAATATAATGATTATATTGAATCAACTTCTAGGTCTGCTGCTAGGAAAGTTGGTACACTGTGTAATGTCAGACAATTTTCCTTGACATAATCTATCTTACATATTTATAAGCCTACCATTTGTCCATGCATTGAATATTGCTGCCACTTATGGTCTGGTGCTTCTGTCATGCAATTAGAGATTCTTTATAAACTACAAAGAAGAATCTGTAATGTTATTTGTTCTGACCTGGCATCTTATCTTCAGTCACTTTCTTACCACCATAACATAGCTTCCCTGTACCTTTTCTATATTTTCATGGTAAATGTTCTGATGTGCTTTCCTTTTTGGTACCTAGACTTAATAAATTTAAGCACAGTACTAGATTGGCAACTAGGTCTCATCCTCTTAGTTGTATTGGTTAGATGTAACCATAAATTCTATGCTTCTTCTCTTGCATTTCTCATTTGTGAAACTCTCTTCCAGCTTCTTGCTTTCCAGTTAACATTGATCTTTAAAAATTTAAATGTAATATCAATTGTTGTTATCTTCTGTCTTAATTCCTGTTCTTTTATTGTCCTCTCTTAATAATTGTTTTTCTCATATTCTCTCAGTAACCTGTTGTGTCTTAGTGGCTTTGTTGCCTTGCTTGGGGTGAAATGATTAAAAAAAAAAAAAAAAAAAAAAAAAATTCAATTTTTTTGTTACAAAAAATAAAAACAGAAATTAGTGAGTGATAATTCACTATTCCTTTTCTAAAGTATGCTCTGGAAATGATAGCCAAGCCCCCAATTTTTTATTTTTTTTTTAGTCATAAAGCTAGCTCAGCACAATAATAAAAAAAAAGTGTTACATCTTTCCACAATGAGGAGATAATTAAATGATCACAGCACAGCAATAAAACTGATTGGTTGAAAAACATCTTTCTATTCTGACTTCAGTGTGTGTGTCCACTTAAATATTAATTATTACTAGAAGTACCTATGAAAATGTCCAGAGTTTTCCTATTTTGAATTTTTTGATGAATCATAATTCTTTAAGTTAATGATTGAAGAAGTTCCTTGTGAGTTACATGACTATAAAATCATTTATTCAGTTAGCACATTTTGTGCCACTGTGGTCACCACTCCTCTCCATCTCAAACTGTGGTTCACTAACATTCAAGGTAGAATAGTGCAATGGCTTGCCATTTCTTTTTGCACCAGGCATGTACCTCAGAAGTTAGAGGTAAGACCTACAAGGCAGGTGGTTTGAATTCAGTTTTTCTCCTAGACTGGCGATGATACATAGAGGTAATGTGCTGCGTAGACTACTTGCAACTCACCTGTACTAACAAGATCCAAAGGAATACAGGCTTTTACATTTGAGGATGGCTTGGCTGCAGGAGTTACCAGAAAGTTGCCGGTGTTGACAACTAACCACCTTTGAGACACCACTCCAGGTTTTCTATTTGGATTTACTTCCATAGCCTTTTCCATTGTTTTGGATATGATTGCAAGACAATGGAGGCTTAAAAATCAGGGTTTTCCTTACCTTAAAGGATTGTCACCTTGGGCTGTTGAGTTACATCTACTCAAAACAGCTGGTTATGAGGTGCTAGTTTTCTGTCTTTGCCCATTCTCTGGTGGTCAGTAGTTATTTGGGATGCATGCCATGGAAGCATTTTATAGACAGTAGAAGCTTGTCCTCATTATCCCCCTAGCTATGACAACCTTTGGAACATATTTAAATGTTCATATATGTACATTATATGTATTTTTAGAAAAAAAAAAAAAAATACCCATAGAAATTCTCCAATTGCAGGCCATTATTTAAAGCAGTAAGAGAGTACAAATGAAATGATTAAAACATGACATCCAACTGACATCTGAATTTGTAAATTACAGAACTAATATGACGGGTAGATAGAACATGCTTCCAGATCTCTCAACATAAGTTGGGCACCAAAAACAATATGTGGATTGGTTGAAAAAAAAAAACTTACACAATTTAGATTTGCAGATGGAAGTGACCAACAGAGTAAAATATCAGAAATAACATTAGCTAGCTTAATCATAATTGGCAATATTTTAGCACAGGCAAACCTGTTAGCAGAAAACTTCATGCAAGCCTAACATATTTTTTCTCATCTTCCAATTGAGTATGGCTTGAATTCAAAAACATTAGAGAATTGATTGCTGGTAATACTCTATAAATAAGAGGGTCAAGGGAATAACTGTCTTTTTGACACATCGTCTTTTTTTGCAGGCATGATGGTTAAACTTGAAGTAACTAACAGAGATACAGTTCTACAGATATGTGCTGAGAATACCATGAGTAGAAAATGTAGGCAACAAGGAAGTTTAAAGAAAAAAACAAAAAGGAACTAAAATGGCACTTATAATTAGAAAGATACAAGTGAAATTTCTACGACACATGACAAGAAAAGAAGATCTAGAAGATTTAACTCACAAGATATATTGAAGGCAAAAGAAGCAGAGGGGAAACAGTATTTAACTTATGAAACAAGTTTGCATAAATACATGACAGAACAAAGACAAAGGAGGATGCTAAAGAGTCAGAAGATAATCAAATGGGAAATTGTGGAGAAGCATTATTGCCCATGTTCTGAAAGAACAACAGAATATATTTCCTTATTTACAAAGACAAATAAATATTTTTTTTTATTTTTTTTTTTTTTTTTTTATTTATGGTGAAAAATAGCAATAATGAAAAAAAATAAAGAAAAAAGAGCACTATGGAGAAAGAAAAAAAAAAAAAAAAAAGATAAAAAAAAAAGATAAAAAAAATGTAAAAAGATGAATTTTAGCATTTATAACAATCCTCATATCAACCATCAAAAATAATGAATGTAAAGCTTATTTTTGTTTCAATAGCAAATACAGAAACTGAATGAAGAATTTTTTTTTTTTAAAAATTCATTTATTTATCCAAAAATAAATACATAAATATAGAATATTGAGTCAAACAGCAAAATGCAAGATTTTCATGGCATCACTTAACACTGAATTTCAATTTTTGCTTTCAATTCATTTGTAATTTTTTTATATTAATATTTGCAAAGTAGATTGGACTGTCTTTCTCTTGTAATATTGTTTTAAAGTTTTGAAAAATAATGATCTAGTGTAAAAAGTGGTAATATATGATTGTAATAATGATCTACTGTAAAAAGTTTCAACTAAAGGATAAAAAAAAAATTAATCTGAAAACAAAAATGTACTTGAGAAATTGCAAATGTTTAAATACTCAGTGTTCATATAAAATATTTACTCTATTTTTCCCCCTTTCTAATAATAGTTTTATCAGTGGCTGAGAGTTAAGTCTGTTTTCAACAAATCTGTATTTTTTTGGTGGGCTGAAGTGAAGCCATATGAACAAATATGGCATAATTTTCTTTTATAAAAAACCATTCCATTACTTTCAGGGATATGCTGCTACAAATAGAAACTATTTTTACTGCCATTCTTTTTTCAGAGCTGTAGTTGAATGAAAATTATTTGGTAACCTTCTCTTGGGATTTTTTACTTCTCAACCGATTTATGAGAAAAGGGGTATCACTAAAATTATTAACCTCGATTTGTAAACATTTACTTTTTATATAAATTAAAAAATTATATTCAGTATAAATTTGATAATTTTGCCTCGACTTATAAATTTTTCATTTGTGATTTAATATGAATGAATGAAAAACATTTTAAAAATCAGTTCTGTCTACTGATTCTGTTCTTAATATCACGACCAGAATACTTTCATACATATCTCTGGATATACCTATTATATTGTAAAACATAGTTTTACCCAGAATATGCACAGATCCTTTCTTTGTGGAAATTTTCTCGGAGGCATTAATAAAGTTAACAATCACAGTTCAAATTTTACTCTAAATGTTTGTATCCAAAGGAATATTCAAAATAAAATCAATATTTATACACTGTACCGTTCATAGTAGCTAATTGTTCTTAAAACCGTAAATGTGAATTTTTAGTACATACAAATTAAAGAAATTTGGTAATACTATTGCCAGAGAAATAACCCTTTGAATTTTCTCTGCACATTTCCTTCTTTGTTTCACTGACCATTTTAATTTTGTAGTGTCAGTCTTACTCCTTGAAAGACTTCTTTTCTGCACATATCTTAGCATGGTCTAAAACAATTAGATATTAAAGAGAACTTCATTTTAACTGAATGTTTCTAAGGTTAGAAGTAAATGAAAGCATTGTCCTGGATTTCTTTTGTGTAAACCTGTACACACAACTGTACATACACACAACTCATAGTCAACAGATTTAAACAGTTTTTTATACTATTGCTTATCCAATACAACAATCCAAATCCACTCATTGTAGAAGGTTACTGAATGAGGTTGTTGTAAGAGCATACAAGGAGGAAATATTATGAGGATAGGTAGGATAGATAACAGTTGATCCAATACTTGAAGGGGTTAAGATTATAGTGACTGGGTCAGAGTGGTCAGAGAATGGGTAACCAGGTAAATAATTAGACCACTGCGTGGAATGAAGGGAAGTAATATTGATATTTTTATTAGTGTATTTTGAAAATTTAACAAAGCAGAATTTCTGAAATATTTAAGTTTTGTTATGAAACAAAAAAAAAAAAAAAATGTTACTTGTTTTGGTTAATAATTGATTTATCTATCTTCACGGAGCTTATTTGAAGAAAAAAGCAAACATAACTAAATCATAACTAATTAATTACTGTGCTATCATGCTCAATATTGTGCTACAAGACCTACATTCTGTATACAAAACAAATGATTATTAAAATGATGAGACATATTGAACTGCTTTAATTACAATGTAGCTAATACCATTTCACAGCATATACAAAATCTCTCAAACAAAGAAACGAGGCAAAAGAGACTTGGTCACAGCAATGCCAAGTATCATTGCTATCTGAATAAACTTAAATTTTAATATGAAAAAGTAATTAAAAAATATTAAGTTCAATTTAAATTTGGCAGTGTACTGAATAATCTTTGTAAAATGTAGGTACCTCCACTAATTCACTGAAAAAAAAAAAAAAAAAAAAAAAAAAGCACACCATGATGAAAGGCCCCAAATTTGATCAAAACAAAGTTTTATTGTCAAAATCTTCATGTTATTAAGAGGTAAGACCAAAGGATTTTTTGATTATTTAATTATATTTTTAATGCTTTTTAGAATGTTTGAAATTTTGCTTAAAAATCTTTTACTTGCATCAGCAGGTGGACTATAAATTAACATGGTAAATTTTAGCATCTTTTTTGCAGTGAAACACACATTGAATTGGAAATTCTTGCAAAAAATCAAATAATTATCTGATTTTAATGAAACTTTCAGAACTTATTCACAAATGAATGAAATTATTTTATTAATTTTTTTTTCTTTAGAAATATTTTTTTTTATGTCTGTTACCCTCCATTTATTTCATTTTATGAAAATTAAAGAAATTCAATGGTGTAATGCTTAATATTTATATAAATTAAGAGCAGAACTCCTTGGAGAATTTAAATCAATTTTTTTTTGTAAAACAGGACCCCAACTTACCAGAAATCTGTTCTGAATCATAAAATAAAAAATGCAATAAAATGAAAACATTTTTTAATTAGAAATTTTTTTAATTGCTTTTATGAATAAGATATATTAAGGACACTATTGTCTTAAGGAATTTTTTTTTTCAATGAATAATGAATTTTTACAAGAATTGTTTTCATTTTTTAAAATTTTAATTAGAATAATTTATAAAGTTTTAAATCTTTAAAATTCTGTTTTAATTGTGTAATGGTTAGGTGATATTGTTATTAAGTAAAAATTATATTTACTAATCATAAACCAAAAAGCTTATTACAATTTAAGGACCCCAGTACTTTAAAAAGAATTTTGAATTTTTTTTGTATGTGTATAAATGTGCTAATTTTTGGAGATATAGTTGTTCATACACAACATTATCAGAAAATAAGAAAGATAACTATAGTAAATTTAAAAGCCAAAGTATCTAAAATTAAATAAAACATTAGATTATGGAGAATATTTTCCTAAATTTTTAAGATGACCAAGTACTTATATAAAAAAGATACTCACATTATGTCCAATTATTTTTACAGATATATCCACCATAGAAAAAACATTGGATAAACATCCATCTGTCATTCAAGCTGTCATCATGTCAACACCTTAAATAAACAGCTACTGTCATGTTAAAAATATGCATTTTTGCAATATTTTAAACTTAAAGTAATGTTTGCTTCAAATCAAATTAATTAAACTTTAAATAAGCTAATATCTTCAAACACACTTTCAGAAAAGCATATTTTTGGAAGATTTTGTTTAATAAAAAGAATCACACTGCAATGAACAATGGCTAAAAATGACATTGAAATCAGTTATCTTAGCAAAAAACTCCTTACAGTCAATTTAAATTTGTTTTGAAATAAAGAAAAACATATATTGCTTATTTGAAATATTAAATTTAAACTAAAATAAAAACTTCCAGAAAGATTTTTCATTTTAAATCTTAGGTATCTTGAATCTGTGGCGGTACTTAGTAAAATGATATGTCTATCGAAGAAATTTATGTTATGATGTGAACTGATTTTCATCTTTGAATTTCATTTGCGCACTAAATTATATATCCCATAAGATGAAAGTAAATGAAATTAGTTTCCTTAAATGAACTCTTATTTTTATAAAGACATGTCATGAAGATTCTTTATTATATGAACATGTATTTGTGATAAAATATTTAAGTTATTTAGATATGAGAAAAGTATGTTCAAATCTCTTAGATCAAATATGTTTTAATGTTTTGACAAAGTTTTTTTCTTTTGTCTTATTTATGTTGCTTTTTATTGCAATGTCCAAACTATTTGACATTCTGTCACAGTTAAGTATACACCTTATATTGGAAATAGAAAAGTAACCAGCAACCAGATTTGAACTTGCATCTCATATTTTTGAGAAAATGTCTTGCATAGACAATGCCTTAATGATTTGGTTATGGAGACACATTAACAGGTAACTTCAAATTTAGACTAAGCAACTAAAAAATGAATAATGAGAGAAAATATATTTGAAATGTTCCAATAGCAGCAGTTTGAAAACTAATAAAAAAAAAATAGAATTCTATTTCTGCAGAAAGAATTTGAATATTTTATGTCTCAAAAGTAACTTCAAAAAGATTCAATTAATACAAAAAAAAAAAAAAAAAAAAAAAAAAAAGAAAAAAGTTTACTTAAAAAAGTTTTCTAAAGTGAATATAACTGGATTTCATTCATTTTAAATTATCAACTTATTGTTCCCAACTTTAAATATTACTTAATAAAAACTGTGCTACTTGTAGGCAGCATACAAGATTAAAACTATATTTGCTCAAATATGTTCCCCCTGAGTAGGAAATTAGTTCTTTTGTCATGTTACGATGACAGATTCATGGTAAAACCTTAAAGCAAATCTTTTGCATCCCCATGTTCACAGACAGGTAAACTATTCCAGAGAATCCACATATATACCATCATATACAGAAAATAAATAAATGTATCACAAAAAAAAAAAAAAAAAAAAAAAAAAATTAATATAAACTTTCAAATATTAAACGTCATTGGGATTACCATAATTCCAGAAAAGATATTAAAGGTGGATAGGAATGGTTTGCTTATCCATTTCTCTATCTTCCAAAGAATCTTTTCTTCAAGAAGAGAAGAAAATTTTAGAAGAGGGAAAAATTGATTCAGGAACATGGTTACAACTAGTAAAATTGGTAAGTTTTCTTGGAAAATTAGTCTTCAAAGTGAAGCCAAACATATGAAAGTGTGTTATATGTGATATTATATATCGATGTGGATGCAACCCTAACAAATATCTTGAACATAAATAAAAAACACATTGATCTTTACATAGAACACCATTTCCTGTTTGATGACCAAAAGCAAAGAGTGCCAAGACTGAAGGAGTAGTGAACAGAAGATCATTTGAGAATGCAAATATAACAAGAAAATGGTAAAAATGATGGGGACAAATCTAAATGATGAGAGATATTTACTAAGATGAGCTTTGAGCTTAGACTGGCACAAGGACACAATATATGGGCACCCAGTGAATTGGTCAACAAGATGAGCTTGATAATACCATACCAGATTAGGCATCCAAATTTATGACTTTACGTATTGAAATTGAATTCTTGGTTGACTGACCATAGTAAGATAAAAATGCGCAGAACTTGCTTGACTCCAATTATTATTATTATTATTATTATTATTATTACAATAAGTATCATTCAACATTGTACTCCTTTTTAATTTCTTTTGTAAGTAATGGTAGATTGGCCCAATTAGCTGTAAACAGGCTAATAGGATAAGGGTCTGTATTGTTCACATCTTCAACTGTATTTCTTTTGTCTTTATTACTTTGTTTCCAAACATGACCGCCTGGTAAATGTTTGTTGAGTGTATTATCTGTGTGTTGTGACGTTGATATGGGAGATGAAGATGATTGTGATAAGTCTGGGTTAGAAAAGTTTGTGAAATTACTTGTAATGATACTGTCTGAAGTAGAATAATTAATACTAGAGGACACAGATTCCCTGCCATATTGTTGTTGGTCCTCAGGGTCAACCTTCTCTATCTTCACCTGAGGTCTGCTATTCACATTAATATCACAGTTGTTATCATTAACAACAGAAAGAGCAAAATTATTGTTTACAACTTCCATTAGAGTATCATCAGTTTCTGCTCTGACTTCTACCAAAGGCAAATTTGAGAGAGAGACAGAGTTGCTGCAGTTACTGACTGCAGTGGATATAGCATCCAAAGACTCGGCAGTATGTGCATCTTTTTGATGATTTCTGGTTGAGGCAGGAATCATTTCCATAATAGAAGTTTGATTACCTTGAGGTGACATTTGCTGAATAAGACCAGATGAAGAACAAGGCTCACTTAACATTGGCTCTAGTATTGTAGGCAGCACGTTTGGTACCAAAGATGACTTCAGTTGGTTGTTGCAGAGTTGTTCAAAGTCCTTCATATCCAACCGCTGAGCAATGACTTTCATCTGGGCAAGTAGGTCAGGGTCCAAATCTAATACACCATTGTACATATATTCAGCAAAAGCCAGAAGAGCTTCTTTACTCACAGAATTAGGGAATGTCACTTTTGGTAGCTTATGCTGAGGTGTACTGTAGAAAACATCAAGCACTTTAGGACACACAGCACCAAGAATCATTTTATGTACCTATAAAAAAAAGTAAAATAGATTCTAAAATGACATCATTCATGTTATATAGATTTACAATATTCTAGCAAAAACAAGTCATGTTGAAAAAATATTACTGCTAATATAATGAAACAGTTTCCCAAAGCAACTGATATTAAGTACAAAGAAAATTTAACTGTTTTAAACATGAAAATAAAGCATTTTCAGAAGAACTTATATTATCACTAACCAGTTAATATCAAGTTTATGTCATGATCTTAATTTTTCTGTTTTAGATTTTTATCCAAACAAAATAAATATTTTTTTAACGAGTGAAGCCTAAAGAATTACTGGCAAACATGGACCTTTTTGCCTGCATCTTTTAAAATAAACATTGCTGAAGAGTGAAGGTAGTTAAAAACAACAGTGTTATGGGAAAAACCACTTGACACTCCACCTTATTGCAGGCATGAAGGTCTGTGTTTGCTGAATTATTTAAGTTTAGGAATCAAGATTTTTAAAAAAAAATTGTGGAAAGAAAAAACAAAGCAAAAACAAAAAACCTTTATCCAAATACATTTTAACAAGTGAAGATGATTAGTAGAAACAAAAAAAGAACATTGTAACACGGTAGTGACCATGATAGAATCAGAATAGTGCATCAAATGTCATTTAGTGACATTAGTATTGAGAGAGCCTAGAATATTAAGTGAAGGAATAAAAATGCCAAGTGGAAAAAAATTATAGAAGACTAATCATATTGGAATCTGATAGAAGAAAGTTTGGTTTAAAAATATTAAACAGAACCTATAAGATGCTTAGGAGAATGGATCAGTGGGATTAGAACCCAAAATAAACCTAGTAAGATTTAGTAAATTCAGTGCAACTGAATTTTTCCTGTTCCACTTCTCAATTGTGGTGACAAAATTAATACATTTACCAAAATTCTGCAAAATCCAGACAAAATTAATGAATGTTATTTCAGCATTCTGCCTAATAGACTAACATTGATACATAATGAATCAACACTAGACAACTTTATCTTGTGTCAAGGCAGGTGGAAATCTCAACCAGACAAAAGACACTCCTTGCCTACAACATGTACTCTTCACTGGGTATTGAGGGCTAATAACAAAAAAAAAAAAAAAAAAGGTAAAAATTTGTTACCACAACCAGGTGCCAATATATAATTAGTATCATGGACAAGAGTGTGTGTATATTGAGCAGTCTGGTTGAGTGGATATTTAAAATATAAACCTAGTGAATGAAAGAATCAATTATCCTGGGAAAGAAGACACCCTATTGCCAACTTATAAATTTGAGATGGCGGGAATTTATTCACTTTTTGTGACATTCGTGAAATTATTTGGATAAAGTTCCAGAGAAGAATGAAGCAAAGTTGAATTTATATTAGGTTGGTGCAAAAATAATGTCGTTTTCTCACATAGTAACATATGTGAGAAACGACATTATTTTTGCACCAACCTAATGTTAAGAAAGTAATATCACATTTTAAATATGTAAATATGCAATCAACCAAATAAAACAAAATCAGTCTTGAATAATAAACCAGATTTAGTTTTGTCTCTTTTCTCTCAGGTTGTGCATCTTTGTTGTTTATGATAATGTTTAACCTTGAGGGACACAAAAGCTTTAATGTCTCATGTTTGTCAATTCATACTGTATGAATTTCATAAAAATAGTAATACAGCAAAAATCTTCCTTTTCTTCAGCACATTCTTAGAGATCCATCTATATTTCTGAGATGAAGTAGCGTAATTATGTACACTATTTACATTTTTTGTACTGTTGTCCTCATCCTTGTTGACATTCACGTTTTAGCCATTGTGTGCTCTGGCCTTCTTCAAGTGATTGGAATTTCAAAATAAACCCTTTATTTCGTCCACCAGCATATAGTTCTAGTTCCACGTGTCATGCCTCTTCCACATGTTTCAGTTAACCCCCTTTAACTCAACTCCCAAGTTTTTGTTCACCACTGCAGTAGCCAGGTATTGAACTCACAACTCTTTGGGTCTAGTCACTGGATCCAACCAACGCTTTATCCACTGGGCCATATGGCAAAATAAATGGTTCAGTTTGAAATTCCAATAACCTGAAGCAGGCCAGAGCATACAACAGTGAAAACATTGTGAATATGGCAGCAAAAATGAGGACAACAGTCTGAACAATGTAAATAGCTTAAATAATTACATTGTTAGAGAATATGAGAAATGAGTACTGAATGTTAATGACCAATTAAAAAAAAAAAAAAAAAAACAACTGTTGACAGGTTAAGTGAAACCATTCTCATCACCAAAACCAGAATTTTATTCACAGGTTATGTTATAAATCTCGTGAAACTAGGCATATAGACAAATACAAGTTAATGGATCCTCAAGAAGTCTAGGATCAAGAATATAATAACTTGAAAATATTAAAGAACTCTTCAGAAAAAAGTATTTACCTTTACATTGACTGTACCATTGCTAATAAAGGCATCACATAACCTTCCAGCCTTCCATAAAGATGAAAGGTTAGACATAACTGATTGTTGATGATTTGGAACAACCAGAATACGTTTCTGTTTTTGAGGAACATTAATATCAAGGACAGGATTATGGACAACAGATGATGGCTGAGCAGGTGTAGATTTCATTGATGTAGTCACCGATTTCTGTGCAGGAGGTTCAATGGTTGGTTGCAAGAGAGGCTTTGAGACAACAGGTGACTCCTCTTCAGAGACATCACTAGAAAATAGTAGAAAGAAATTCAGCTATAGTTTAATTGCAGGACATGTCTAAGATTAAAACCTAATATCAAGTGGGTAATGTTCATAGCTAAGAAATGAAACCAAATTTAAAAGAATTCATATCTTTTGAAGAATTTGGAGATAATAATCTATTCTCAGATAAAACTGTACACTGACAAATTTTCAGAGGGATTTTACTTACAAGGTAGAAATATTCTGATTTTTTCAGTCATTTTTCTTTTTTTTAACAATCCAAATATGAAATTATGAATTAGCTAATATTTAATGAGGAGGCAAAATGTTATTTAACTTTGGTAAATAATTCCAATCCATAGGAGTAGATTGCTATAATTAGTTTAGAAACAATCATTTTCACAGTCTAATACATAGCATGATAATACCAGTTTGTGTGTAACCATATTAGTAAAAGAAACAAAACTGTAAATCTCAAAGTGGGCTTTAGATCTTAATGATTTATTGTTTTTTTTTTCTTTGTAATGTTTTATCAAATGATACTGGCACCCCCAAAATTATATTGCCTATTTAGATCTTTCTCCTCTCTGAGGAAAAAAAAAAAAAAAAAAAAAAAGTGGAAGGAGACACTTTTGTTTATGTAAATTAAGTAGGTGGAAAAGAAACTTACATGTCAATGTGAATTTCTCTGGCTTTTTTAGGTGGAGGGGAAGCATTTTCAACTTCAATGGTTTTTGATTCCACTGTGGAATTACTGGTAGATGCAATGTTTAAAGGACTTTTCCTGCTTCTTTCAATGTTGGCTGGTTTTCCTAATGCTGCAGAAATATTTATTTTCTGTTGGGGTTTGTTCTAAGAAAATAAAAATTCTACATGAAAAGTAGCAAGACCACCTGTTAATCCAAAGTTAAAATAGTATCATAATCAATATTTTTATCAAATTACTTCCAAGAATGAACGAATGAAGATGTTACAAGTTTCATGTCAGTAAGAAAATGTCTACTGAAATAATAAATTTTCTGATCATGGTTCAAATTTTTAATGGAAAAAATAAAACTACAGGGTGCGATGGATAAATTATCATCTAAATTATGCAAAAATGAAAATAACACTGACATCTCATTTTAACACTTTATATATATATATATATATATATATATATGACATACTCTTCTGTCATTTTCTGCATATGAGGCATGTGCAAAATTGTCTATACTGTTTAGAAATTAATATGGTTAACTGGTGCACATAGTATGCCACAAGAACTACAAACAGCTTCCCTCTAATTTTTTGAATTCAGAATTGTCTTTCTTATAGACTGGTTACCAACCAAGGCTAAATTGTATAGTCATTCCTACTATTTAACCCATAGCTGGAGGAGAGAAAGGATGGATTCATGCAATTCCCAATGGTATTTATGGATATGAATGTTCCAAAATCAACTGTAACTAACTTGGCTCTTGGATTTCTCATTCCAAGCCACTAATATATACATACAGTGCACAATGGATAAATTGTCATCTAAATTGTACAAAAATAACACTAACATCTCATTTTAATAAACATATTTACCAAAATTACATAAAAATATCTTGAAATACTAAAGAGTAAATTTATTCAATAAAATCACCATTGGCTTCAACCACAGCCTCCAGATGACTGCAGAATCTCTTGAAACTCTTCGGGGCAATCTCCTAGTTCAAACTGGTCAATGCTACCATAATCCTTTCCTTCAGTTCATCTTTGGTGTTACAGAGAGTTTTGATGGTCTCTCACTCAACTGTTCCCCACACATAATAATCAAGGGGGTTGAAATTTGGGGAGTTAAGTGGCCAGTTGTAAGGGGCTGCAGAAATTGTCTGACAGCCATGACTGTGTTCTCCAGCTTGTGTAGCATGGTGCAGAGTCCTGTTGCCAGACTTAGGGTCTTCCAGCAGCAATTCTCTTGACCCAGAGCAGCACTACCTATAGACCTGATTGACCTGGAGGGATAGTTTTCAATCATGGCCTGGATCTCACCAACAAATTCAGGAGTTCTTATCAGAACAATCTGAGTGAGTTTTCTGAGCAGCCATACCTTTTAGACTCATTCAACTTTTTCTGAATCCTCTGCACTGTCCTCAGATTGACACCCAAACACTCTGAAATGTTTGGATTGGAGCTTCTGGCATGAATGCCAAGAAGTACAGCATGGAGTTTCCAAATTTCTAGTGGAGTGATTTGCATCATGGTGCTCTTTTTCTTACAGACAGTGCCCAACTGACCCTACTATACTGTGCAGTTGACAAAATCAAAAACAAACAACGTGCATGTGTGAAATTACAAATATAAATTGGCGACCCATCACACCCCGTATTTCAATTAAAATCAGAAGGAACAAGTTTTGATTTTTCTGGTGTGTATAATCATATTTAATTTAATCTAAGCCAAATATATAAAATGGTTTATTTGCATTAATATCTAATACTAACCTGGGTCTGAGGTGTCATTTGATATAGCATAGCCTTGAATAATTTCTCATTTCTTGATTCTTCTACACCTGAAACAAAAGAAACAGAAGATAATAAAGTGGATTTTATGACACAACCAAATATTTATTAGCATATCACAGGATCAATATTTTATTTTTATACCAATAGGGACAAATATGAGGGAGAAAAAATGAAAACTGACCATCTTTTTCCTAAAGAAATCCTAAACAATACTAAAATAATAAATAATAAGATAATTTCTAATATTTAAAAAAATATTACATACTGAAAATAAAAAGGAAAGAAAATAAAATCTATCCTGTGCATTATGTCAGAAAGGCTATACTTTGGGGTATGTGGACTGAGATAAATAGTACACATACATGCTGGTCTGCTAGAATCACTCTTAAACAATTCCATAATGAAACACATTAAATAGCAGGAAATATGATAAAGAGAAAAAGCAGTGAATAAATGTCTGTGTCTCTCTCTCTTATATATATATATATATATATATATATCCAAGTATATGATTGGTGTATATGGAATGAATTCCAATAACCAACAATTACTATTCTTAAAAGAGTGCTCAATACAAAGTAGAGCAGATATAATTATTTATTTTTAAAGAAAAAAAATTTATAACATAAATATGTTATAAAATCACTACAAAAATAGCCATTTTGTTTCAACACCTTCGGTGTCTTATCAAGTGATGACGTTGAATGTAAAATAAATGGTTTTAAAAGTTTCAAATTAATTAATATTCTACGCAAGGGGAAAACATTGTTACAAAGGCTAGGTGGACCAATCAGAACACAAGTACAGGAAAATTCAAAAAGCTCGATAACGAAGTCATGTTATAATGTCAATATATATATATATATATATATATATATATATATATATATATATATATATATATATATAAAAACAAACACACACATTCCTGGTCAAAATCTTAAGACCAGATACAAAAGAGTTAAAAAAAATCTTTATGACCAACCCCAAAAATCCTTTTTTCAATGTTTGTTTAAATTAATCAATTAAAAGCTTAAAATGTTCACTTGTTTGTTGATAAACTACATTTTCTAATTAAATGTAAATGTTTCACAAATATATTTTGATTAAAGTAACAGTAGTTTATATATTTTTTTTAACCCTTTTGTATCTGGTGTTAAGATTTTGACAAGGGGTGTATTTGCAGAGTTGTACTCTCATATCTATGAAGATTTAACATGAGGTAACGACTTGAAAACAACACATAAGCTATCAGAAAGAATTACATAATAGATTTATGTATCAAGTGCAGACATTTAAATGATCCCAGCTTATGGCTTGTGTATGGGAGAAAAAATAAATTAGAAATTTTCTTCAACCTGGAATAAATGAAAGGTAATTGCATTATTCAATATATACCACATTAGATAATCTGCTGTTTTTCATGACAAAGCATTCATTTTAAGAATAATAACTATGTCAAATTGTTTTCTTTTTCAATTTGGAAACACATTAAATCTTTTTCTTCCAATTTAAAATGAACTCTGAAGCTTTATAACCAAAGAAAAAATTCCTAAATGAACTTCTAAATGCTTCTACAATTTTGATATGAAGTTATTTTTATCATTAAATATAAGACAGTGTACAAACTTATGTTTCTAGCTTTTAACCCGATTGAAAATTTCCAGTATAGATACTTCCTTAAAACTCTCGTCCAACTTTTTTGCTATAAAATTTACAATAACTAAAATAAAGCTCGCCAGGCATAAGAAAATAAACATTTTTATATTGAAATAGAAACTATAAGCAAACTTGAGATGAAAAATAGATCATAGCAATGTAGAGTACAAATGATCATGGGGGAAGCATGACAAGCCACCACAAACAACCCCCCAAAGCAGGACTTCACCCAAAGAAGGCTATACTTTCAATTTGGTGGTATTGGAAGGGTGTTGTCTTTTACAAGTTTCTTTCCATGGACAGGACAGCTGAATAAATTAAATGTTGCAATTCACTACAAGTGTCCAGCACTTGCTAATTTTTAATGCATTGTCTTTCATCACAATGCTAGACTGCACACATTTTTGCAGATGTAACAGAAGTTACTGGGATTTGGCTGAAAAGTTTTGCCATACAGCTCATTCCATATTCACCCAATCTTGCACTTTCAGATTTCCTCCAATTTCAGTCTCTTCAAGATTCATTGAATGGATAGACCTTCCACTCTGAAAAAGATGTAAAAATCCATCTGGAAGAGTTTTTCACCAGTAAATACAGGAATTTCTTTGAATGGAGAATAATGGATCTGCCCATAAGACGGTAGACGATACTGGAACAAAACAGTAATTATATCATTGATTGAAGAAATGACTTGGTGTTTAAAACTTGTGTCTTATTTTCACTTAAAACAGACAATAGAATAAAGCAATTTATTAATAAAATTTTAATATAAAATACATAAATATGACATTTTTCTCATTAGTTCCTTAAAAGATTAGAAACACTATCTCCTTGGTATCTTTAAAACTGCTAGCTCAATATTCAGGAGCAACATTTGAAACTAATAAATAATACTTTTCACAACATACAGTCAGATCAGGTTGACTAAAGTTTTGTTTCTTTTTGTATCAATAAATAAATCAGAAGACATTGAACAAAATACAGATAGATACATTGTTGCTAATACATTTTGGTAACATAAAACCAGAAATTAAAAATCAAAAAACTTAAAAGTAATCAAATGTAAAATATCTATAATTTGTAGACTGTGTGTACTATTCTGGTTAAAAATTTAAGACAATTATAAACCTTTTAGATAATTTTGTCAAATAATACAAAGAAATAATAGCAAAACAAATGGAATAGACAATTTTTATTATTATTTCTAGCCTTTTACTAAAGAATAAAAGATTATTGTCATTGTTAATTCATGAAAAAATATGTAAGCATCTTTCAATGTCAGTTTCAAAGCCTTATGCTTCTAATGAATCATATAACAAAAGCAAATTTCATGAGAGATAACAAGGTAGTTTCTAAGTTCTGCTATAAAAAGAAAAAAAAGAAATCATATAAGGAACCTACCATGGAAATATTTTTCCTGACTTGTATTTGACTTTTTGGAATAAATTTCATTTTGTTTCTTCTGAAGAGACTTTTGACTTTCATGTCTGATTATGTCAAATTTAAACCTATTTTGAGCAAAGTTTGAGTTTTTCTGTATAGCTTTAACAGTTGCAAATTGTCTCATTACAGATGCTTGATTGGCTAAAGTGTCCTTAGTTTTGGCAATGACACAAGATGCATTATCTGCAGGGTGATTATGAGCTACCCTCTGATGTGGGTGCAAACATTGTAAATCTGTATACAAAGCCCCCTTGCATTTCTGTGACCATTTCCGAACACAAGACCACCGAATTTTGTTTGATCGCTGTGAATGTTTCGTATACATAAAACCTTCATAGACAATTTTGGCCTTGCCTTTCCTACTTTTTATAAACTCCATCTTTCAAAAATGTTATTTTTGAAAACTTCTAATTAAGAAAAATTGATCATTTGAAGTCACTGTAACAATATGCATTATCAACTTGAGTATGGGCTACAAAAATGTCAACACCATTTTGCTTCTATATATCTTTGGTTAAACAGGCAGAAAAATTATGTTCTATATTTTACATGATTAAACCTAGATAAGCAGATCTTTTTTAAGATTAGATGGTCTATCAAATTTTGACTTTCCTCAATAATAGATATGTACAATATATTGGCAGACATGAAGAAATATTATTCTTGTTTAGTGAATAGTATTTCTGAAAAACAAAACAAAAAAAACTATTAATAATTGTTAATAATTTCTGTAATTATCAAAGTTACTGATTGCCTAGAAATAAGTGTAGAAACACGAAGCAAACAGATGACAGAATAGGAAATTCAATGAAACAACTTTGAAAATCCGTTTTGACTTTGCACTCAATATTTTTTCTAAGAAGAGAATTTTTAGAAAATTTCAAAAGATAATAAAAATTCACTTTTTCATTTATACGAAAAAAATACATTTTGAGCCTTATATTAATTTGGATATAGGATATGGAAGCAAGTCAGAATATAGTTTGTCTTCTTCCATAAACAAAAAAAAAAAAAAAAACAACAAAAAAACGGAAATGCAAACTTTCGTATAAAGTCTGATTCAAAATTCTAACAAAACAAAAGGTTAAAAATCAATAACTGAAACAATACCTACAAAAACTTAAAATAGGCAACGTATATAAAGAAACGTACAGCAACGAACAGTTACTTTAAAAAAGGATGTATATATTGTAACATTGTACAATACAATAATGTGTACATGTATTATTTTCAAAACAAAATCGCAAGGCATTAAAAAAAAATCAATTTTTTACGCGTTCAAGAATTCTACGAACAAAAAGGAAAGAAGAAATAAATCTAAGTGGTAAATTTTAAAATAGAGAGTTTGATCATTGAAGGTATCTACACAAAGAACTCGATTTGACAATTATTTTTAATACACATTGCGAATGTTCCAATAAACGAAGCGGAAGAAACCGAGTTGCTATTTTTATGATTATGAAACGCTAGAAATTTAATGCCTGTCTTTACCGTTAACGTTATTAAAAATAAATAAACAGCGCCATAAAAAAAGTATTTTCTAGCATAAAATTATCTTGCAGTACACTAAGTGAAAAACTTGCACTACTATAGAAGTCTGCGACTGACACCGACCATCCAACATGCGGCAGGAAATATTCGCAACAAAAGTAGGGGCAGATAATGCTCGATGGATCATTCTACGGATGCTCGAATGGGATATAAAAAACACAGAAAACGCGTTTTCAAATTTTCTTTCAACCTTAAATCAATAGGTGGAGCAAGAAGCGAATGACCTCAGAGTGATCAGAAAAATTGCTTGATTTGTTGAAAAAAAAAAAAAACAACTGTAATTCAGAGGAGTATTCCTGAGGTTAGATTTGTAGTATTTATTTTGAAAATTTCTGACAATATAAAAAAAAAAAAAAATAAATAATAATGTTTGAATTATTTTAAACTATAATTAATTTTTCAAAAACAAATGGCAAATCAGCTGTACAGTGGTAATTAGCAGATGAAATGTGCTGGAGCTGACTCTCCAAATAAGCACTCTCAATGAAAATATAGGTAACTGGAATTTTTTGTAACAACAAGCACTATGGTAAATGGTAATGACAGTTAAAAAAAATATAATTTATGTTTTTTAAAGAAATAAAACATAGCTCTAACAACCCTGTAAAAGAATATCACAAGTTTGAAGAGTAGAACTTGAAATGTGTGTCTAAAAACTCACAAATATTACATCCAATATTTATTGTCTAATCAGTAACGGATGGTTCAGTTTATAATGATACTTTTTTTTCCGTGAATCAAACCAGTGAGGTTTGTTACATTCAGTTAAGTTCAAATACCTTTGGAACATGCATGAATCTATCTCCCCAGCTATGGGTTAAATAGTAAGATTTATGGTTAATAGAAAAAAACAACAAAAAAAAAAAAAAAAACAACATTATTCTTTAAAAAAAGAATAATTTCTGAATGCAATATTCATTCACAAAAAAAAAAAAAAAAAAAAAAAAAAAAAAAAACTTATTCTTACATTCCAAAATTTTATTTTATTTTTTTTTAAATAATCAAAAAGGATTAATAAACAAACTCATCAGGTTCGTTATATTAACAGAGTGCAAATAACCTTTGGAAAGGTATGAATCCATTTCCTTCCCCAGCCATGGGTTAAATAGTAGGACTTGTATCTGGAAAAACCATTGTATTTCTCAAAAAAAAAAAAAAAAAAAAAGTGTAACTGCAATATTCACTCACAAAAACAGAATTCTTAAAAACCAAAATTTGTTTCTGTTTTAAATAACTTTCAAATGTTAATAAGCCATAAAATCATGACTCAAAACTAAAAGCCATCAACGTTTGTTGAATAAACAAAGGAAAATAACTAAGTAACATTTGCATCTATATACTTTAAAAGTCTCAGTAGTTGTACTTTAATGTTTTCAGAGTAAATAATAGAAGTTGATGATTAAATTGACTCTGATTTATTCGGTCACAACAGGAATAAAGCAATAAAGCATAATAATTTCAATATACAAACATTTTCAGTTTTAATCAAGTTGGACAGAAGAAAATATATTTCTATTTAATCAGTTAAAACAAAGCTATTCAAACAAAAACTAAAGCAAATTCAGTATATTTACAGACAAAAAAAAATCACTTTCAATAGCTTTTTGTAGAATAACAGCATACTAATTGGAATTTTTTAAAGAATTTATCAAGTGTACCCTAACACAAAATGACTGCAGCATGTCATCACAAAACCAGTGCAAGTAATGAAGATAACAGACTGCCTGTCTTCCTTACCTTCTTGCAAGAAATAATGTAATTCATCAACACGTTTCATTACTTCCTGGTTAGTTGTTTGTTTGGATATATCATCCTCATCTTCCGGATAATTTGATGTTACAGATATCTTTCCGTTTAAACATTTTCAGTAAATTTGGCAGATTTATTGACTGTTATTCAATGCTTTCCTTTACACCGTAAACTCTCTTGAATTTAATGCCAAACCTAGCTTCTCATTGGGACAACCAACCATCCGTTGCTTTGAAAACATTATGACCCAGCTTTTAGCAAAATATCAGAGCAACCATTACCTTTTGAATTTCAAGAAATTCTGGTAGAGATCCAAGAAGGATTTTGAAACTGTAAGCAAAATTTGACAGTGAAACAATAAATATATTTTTCATTCAATAAAATGCATTGCCGTGAATTCCTTTTCGAACCATGCTTTGGGACCTATACAAGCCTATATAAATGGACACATAAATAAAATAAATTAGTAAGTTTATCCAAGATAATAACCAAAACATATCTCTCAGCTACTCTCCATGCAGCCATACATATTTTCAGAAGTTTGATAACTCTCAAAGAGAACCAGACAAGTCAATGTAAGAGTTATTCTCACATCCACATCTACATCTCAGCATAGAACTCTTATAATTTTTTTTATATAAAATATTCAATATTGTACTTCAACAAAAACCTTTTATCTTAACAAAATATATCACAAACTCTAATCAGATATTAAACCTTGAAAAGCAGGTAAAATTCCTTTATTATAGTTCCTTCTAAATTTAGGATTGGGTTTCCGGTTCCTTCTAAGGTCTACTTCAACTCTATACTTCTGATGTCTCAGTCTAAACTTTGAAATTTTTATTTACTATTTGTTTTTATCTTTCCTCAATAGAAGTAGATAGGTTCACACTCCTCCCCAACTTTTTCAACAGGAGATATCTCTGGTTTCCTGTTTAGGATTGGGTTTCTGGTCTCTTTTCCTAAAGTCTTTCCATTCTCTTTTACTCCCAGTAACCCCTTGCATCTTAGTGGCATTATCACTTTGCTTGGGGTGAATTAATCAACAAAAAAAAAAAAAAAAAATTATTATTTCAAGTTTTTCTTTTGTATTATTTAATCCTTAATCCCACTGTATGTTGCTTTTTTTTTTTTTAAATCATTTCACCCCAAGCAAGGTCATAAAGTCACTAAGATGCAAGGGATTACAGAGTGTGAGAGAATATGAGAAAAACAAAAAACAAAACAGTATTAAGGAGAGAGAACAATAAAAGAACAAGAATTAAGAAGATAACAATTGACATTGCATTTAAAGTTTTAATGATCAAAGTTAACTGAAGCAGGAAGAGATTCCACAAGCAAGAAGTGCAAGAGAAGAAACTGTTAAGAAGTGCAAGAGAAGAAACTGTTAAGAAGTGCAAGAGAAGAAACTGTTAAGAAGTGCAAGAGAAGAAACTGTTAAGAAGTGCAAGAGAAGAAACTGTTAAGAAGTGCAAGAGAAGAAACTGTTAAGAAGTGCAAGAGAAGAAACTGTTAAGAAGTGCAAGAGAAGAAACTGTTAAGAAGTGCAAGAGAAGAAACTGTTAAGAAGTGCAAGAGAAGAAACTGTTAAGAAGTGCAAGAGAAGAAACTGTTAAGAAGTGCAAGAGAAGAAACTGTTAAGAAGTGCAAGAGAAGAAACTGTTAAGAAGTGCAAGAGAAGAAACTGTTAAGAAGTGGAAGAGAAGAAACTGTTAAGAAGTGCAAGAGAAGAAACTGTTAAGAAGTGCAAGAGAAGAAACTGTTAGCATAGAACTTATGGTTAAATCTTGACATTTCAATAGTAAAATGACGAGACCTTTTTGTCATTGTAGTACTGCACTTGAATTCATAAAGTTTAGGTACCATAGGGTAAAAGTCATCAGAACAATTACCATGAAAGTATTTATAGAAAAGGCAAAGGGAAGCTACATTACAGCTAACATACCTATGACTTGTATTCCTCCTTTCATCAGCAGTTAACACTAAATTCAAAATATGGCTAGCATCAAAGGTAACATGAAAATAATGTAAGGAATATGATGCACTCATATTTGTTTGATGAGGCACTATATAGGCAACTTCACTACAAATAACCATATACCCAACCCTTATTTTACTTCAGCACTATTTATAGTCATAGAACTTTATAAAAAGATTTGCCGAGTAAAAGAAAAAAAAAAAAAAAAAAAATAACCAAACCCTTTCTCAACAAACCTTATAAATGGATATTCTATTTGTAGCAGCCTGTAGTTATGATAGAAAATCTCTGAGGGCCTCTTCAATGCTCTTGATTCTTACCTGCTTGTTTTTGTTTTCTCGTTCCTTTTTTGTATAGCGTAAATTAATATCAGCATTTGTGTTGCTATGGTACAAAACAGGGGATTGCAGTTTTTGGCACTCCTATTATTTCAGCCAATCTGCATTGACTTGTCTTATTGTTTCCGACCTTCTTGGCTGGCAATTTTCCCAGAAAGTTACAAATCTATAGGAATTCTGCATGTACTAAATGTAATATATATTTATACTTGTACTCTATAAAACTGCTTACAATAGGTTGATAGCAGATACTAAATAAATGTCAGCAGTGGCCAACTAATCAACATGTCATTTTCATTTGTTCCTCGTGAGAGATTAAGAAAAAAAAAAAAAAAAAAATTTAAATATATTTAATATGATTTGAATTTCCAAGATATCTTAAATAAATGATCGAGCTGATTAATCAATGACCAATTTATTAAAATTCAGGCCAGAAAAGGTAGCTATTTAAATATTAAAAAAGTTTTTAAATCTTGTAAAAAAGGATGCAAAGAACTAATAGTTCAATAAGAAAATAGTACACACTACAAATGAAAATGCATTAACTGTTAGTAACTATTTTAAATAGTAATTCATTAATATAACTCTTTAATTTCCTTTGTGAAAATTAAAACTCAATTTAAATTTTGATTTCTTTTTAGAGTTAGTTAAGATTGACATCAAGATGTATACAGAATTTTATGCTTTGTTAAATTGTGTTCTCTTTTAAAATAGGTACCTCCGCTAAAATCACAATACCGAAAGTTTAAAATTAATTTTTACAAATGAAAAAGCTTTCTTGAAGCTTTCATTTTAGGTAAAGGTAAGGTAAAGGATTAAGTTTACTATTTCCAGTAAGCAAAATACTCTGGTGTATTTCAAACAGAATTTATATTGATTGAAATCATCGTTTTTTTTAATTTTTTCTAAAATAGCTGATTAGCATCCTTTTTTAGTAGTCTTTCATTACAATATAATTCTCTGTATTAAAAAAATCTTCCAGAACTAAATTATACTTTTCTGAAACTTTATTTGAAGAATATTAGCTGATTTAAGTGTAATTAATCTGATTTGAAAAAATATATACTTTAAGTTGAAAATAACAGAAATAAATTTTTAAAACAAACAATGGTGATGATTTATATGCGTTTCATCACTTGTCAATCACTTAACAACCACTGATGAGATGTTGATAGGGTTATTGTTGTTCTATGGAGACTATCTGTTAAAACATAATTTAAGAAAATGACAAATGAACACTTTTTTTTTTTTATATATATCTTTTTTAAGTACTTAATAATTTTAAAAATGTTGGAAATATTCTCTGTAATCTAATTTTAGGAACTTTAAATCTATAGTCATCAATCTTATTTTCTGACAATGTTGTGTATGAGCACCCATACTTCCAAAAATGGGCATGTTTATACTCATAAAAAAAAAAAAAAAAAAAAAAAAATTAAATATTTTAAAAATCTTTGTGTGTGATGATCTGTACTAAGCTTTTCAATTTTCGCTTAATATAGTTTTAACCTAATGAAGAAAAAGTTTTGAAGAATTTTTAAAAGATTTTTTTGAAACTATATAATTAATAAAAACTGAAAACAATTCTTGTAAAACTCCATTATTCATTGTAAAAAATTTTTTTTCTTCAGATCCTTAATATATATTATTTATAAAAGCAATTAAAAGCTTATCTAATTAAATAATGTCATAGTTTTATTGCAGTTTTTATTTTAGGATTCAGAGCAGATTTTCATGAACTAAGTAACGAAAAAAACAAAAAAAACAAAACAAAGATAATTTACATTCTCCAGGGTGTTCTGCATTTAACCAATAAAACAAATTTGGTGGATGGAATTTAATTTTTAGAAATTTCATTAAATTAAGTAAGTCAGGGGGTAACAAATGTAAAAAAAAAAAAAAAAAAAAAAAAAATTTTTATCAAGATTTTCTAAAAATAATACTTTCAAAAATAAATTCATTCATTTGTGAATAAGTCCTGAAAGTTTCATTAAATTCCAACAATTATTTGATTTTTGCAAGAATTTCCAAATCATTGTGTTCTTTTACTGGAAAAAAGGCACTAAAATTTCCCTAGTCAGCTCTGTTACATCGTTGATGCATATAAAAAAAAAAAAAATTTTTTTGACCAAAATTTCAAAAATGTTAGAAAAGAGTAAAAAAAATTAAAAAAATATTTTGGTCTTTCCTCTTAATAATAGCATAAACATTTTGACAATAAAACTTTGTTTTTATTAAGTTTTGGGCTTTTTTTTTTTCATCATACTATGCTGTTTTTAGTGAAAAAGTAGCAGTATCTATTTAAAAAGAAAAAATTATCTGAATGAAAATAATTTTAAAAATAGTGAATCAAAATTTACTATCTTTAAATCAAAAGATGTCATTATTAATTTTAGTTTAGGTAAATTTTAAAATAGGAAAGACCAAGATTTCTTTTTATGTTTTTGGACAGTTATACAAAAATACATAGTCGTTAGAATTGCAAAGAAGCTTTCCTTGAGAATGAAAAATTATCAGCAACTTTTTTTTACTATTAACGAATACTTTATGAAGCAATCAATGGCTCTGGACTGGACAAATGTAAACTTTTTTAACATAAAATCAGGAATAAAAAGAATTGTTTTAATTACAATCTGATGGTATAACTTTTCAGTCATGCTGCAACAAACAGAAAACTGTACTGCATAAAGTAACAATTATACATCAACTAATGGATATCTATTCAACCTATAAAACATTAAAATTAAAATCAAGATCATACGCTAATGATAATGTGGTAGCCATCTTACCTATCCTCTCAAGCATGACAATCTTTAATGTATGCTAAAATTGACATTGAATAAAGAGGTAAATACAATTTTTTGTCACTCACATTGTAATTGCTCTAATACTTTGTTTGAAGATCTTTGTAGGCTACTTTTTACAGTTTCTGATAATTTCACAATCTCTTGTTGCTGTTGTTGTTGTTGCTGTTGTTGCTGTGGTTGTTCTCGATATTTCTCTTGAGTTTTATTGAATAGATTTCTTTCAATGATTGATTTGTAAAGTCTGGATGATGACTTCTTTTTATCTTCTTTATCCTAAATGCAAAGATAATAAGAAAAGAAATATCAGGCAAAACACAAGAATTATTTCCAGAAATTAATATTAATAGATGAAATAAATTTGCTTTATTGAGTTATTTAAAAAGTTAATTGAATTGGAATGACAGTGCAGACAATAAAATAAATGACAAGTGTTGATGCTCATGCACCGATTGCAGCAGAAACAATTTATTGTTCATGAAATGAATGGTAATCTTGTCTAGAGAAAAATACAACAATTCACTTTTTTTTTAAAGTTGATAGTTCTCATTTTATTCAAACAGAATGGTAAAAGAAAGGTAAAACAGAACGGTAAAAGAAAGGTCAAACAGAACGGTAAAAGAAAGGTCAAACAGAACGGTAAAAGAAAGGTCAAACAGAACGGTAAAAGAAAGGTCAAACAGAACGGTAAAAGAAAGGTCAAACAGAACGGTAAAAGAAAGGTCAAACAGAACGGTAAAAGAAAGGTCAAACAGAACGGTAAAAGAAAGGTCAAACAGAACGGTAAAAGAAAGGTCAAACAGAACGGTAAAAGAAAGGTCAAACAGAACGGTAAAAGAAAGGTCAAACAGAACGGTAAAAGAAAGGTCAAACAGAACGGTAAAAGAAAGGTCAAACAGAACGGTAAAAGAAAGGTCAAACAGAACGGTAAAAGAAAGGTCAAACAGAACGGTAAAAGAAAGGTCAAACAGAACGGTAAAAGAAAGGTCAAACAGAACGGTAAAAGAAAGGTCAAACAGAACGGTAAAAGAAAGGTCAAACAGAACGGTAAAAGAAAGGTCAAACAGAACGGTAAAAGAAAGGTCAAACAGAACGGTAAAAGAAAGGTCAAACAGAACGGTAAAAGAAAGGTCAAACAGAACGGTAAAAGAAAGGTCAAACAGAACGGTAAAAGAAAGGTCAAACAGAAGACAAGAATTCCTTATTTAAAGTTGTTTAGATTGAATAATGGACAAGGCTTCTTATTTCATCAACTAACCACTTTCACTAGTGTGGGCTGCAGGACCCCTGCTCTAAAAGTACTGTCACTCAAAAGGTAAAGAACTTATGTGCAAATGAACCTTGAGTGCTTTATATATGATATGCATTACCCAGTTAAATTCATATCAGTACAGGATGTGAAGTTACTTGGTCATGTGATCTGTGACTATGAGTATGATAGACATGCTTTTTTGATCACACTATTCTTGACCTACTTTGGTTAAGACATCTTTAGTTAGATCAATAAATCCGATCCCAGAAGTCCAGCTACAAATATATAAAAGTTAATGAAAATATAATATTAAAATAATCTGGAAAATTATTGTGATCAAAGAAAAGTTTGCAGCATTTTTCAATAGATAACATTTGAACATGTGATTTTGTTTTGTTCACATTTATAACATATATAAATATGAAAGACATTTCAATATGTTTTTCTATGCAATTTATGTGTGGATTTTGAATTCTAAAAGGTTTTTATGATAAAAGTGAAAATAGAGAAAAAATGAGAAGCATTTTCATCATTTGATGCTCATTTCCAGAAAGGAAAAACAATGCTGTACAAATGGCTAAAATATATGAGACATTTATGGAGATGGTGTCATGGCTGAGATTACTGTTTGTAAGTGATTTGCTAGGTTTAGAAGTGGAGATTTTGATGTAGAAGAAGAATGTTCCAGTAACCCAGCAGCCATTGATGATGACCAAACTGGAATGCTGGTGAGATGACATGGGACATTGCAGAAACACTCCACATATCATGAGTATAATAAGTCATTTAAAAACACTTAGATATATGAGTACCTCACAATTTAATGGGAAAAATTTCTTTTAAATTTATGAACAACTTTTTACTCTGTAATTCTTTGTTCAAATGCAATAAAATCAGCCCATTTTGAAAAAAAAAAGTGTTGGAAAATTGTTTACTAGAATGTGAAGCAAAAAAATTCCTGGAGAAAATTAAATGAGCCATCATTAATGATTGCAGAAGCCAGTCTGCATCTGAAGATTATGATGTCATGCATCTAGTGTAATTGGAAAGACATTATCTTTTATGAGCTCCTTTTGCAAAATTAGATGTTGAATTCAGACAAGTATTGTTCCCAATTGACAGTAATTGATGAAAAGTGTCCAAAATAAAACAATTGAAAGGATGTTGACTTCCATCAGGACAGCATCAGACCTCACGTCTTTTTTGCAGCTCTGGCAGAAATTGGTATATCTTTGTTTGAGATCTCCTACTACACCCGTTGTACTCCACTTCGAATTACCACTTATTTTGATCCCTACAAAAATATCTAAATGTGAAAAACTTAAAATCTCTGGAAGCCTGTAAAAACCACTTAGACAGGTTCAACACTCAGAAATATGCCAAGTTCTGGGATAATGGAAGCATGAAGCTTTAAAGATGACAAAAAGTAGTATAACAAAATAAAATATGTGTTTTTGAATAAATCTATGTACAAATACATAATTATTGTTCTTGGAAAAAAAAACTTATTTTTACCCAATAATTTCTAATACATTATGTATGTAACATGACCTGATTTAATTGTTTAAAAATATAATAAGTACAATTAACAGTTCTTATAATTATAAGAAAACTTCATTAAGATTTAATCATTTGTTAAGATTAGTGGAGACAAGTTTTGCTCTCTTTACTAGATATTTTAAGCAATGTATTCTCCAGTTATATTGTGTGTTCATTTAAGAATTGAACTTCTTTCTTTCAATATGCTTTTTTCCCTTATATGTGAAAAGCTACAAAATGTGAAATATGAAAGGATAAACAAATCAACATTTAATATTGTGGCAAACATGCAAAGGGACATCACTCCAGCACTAATGAAAGTCCTATGAATAAATCAAAAGTAAAAAGGAGTGTTATCTTTTTTCATACTTAGTAAACTAAGAAATAACTATTATTGTGCTAGACTGTCAAATGGCTTAACAACAGGAAATGTTTAAAACGGTTTTCAAGTATAAAACTTGGCCAGTGATTTGAAAGAAAGTTCAAAATCTATTTGAGAATGCAAAATAATAAAAAACAAACACTACAATACTATGGGCATTTCATTTAACCCTTTTTTTGTTCCTCATGGTGTTTAAAGAAAATATCTGCTGATAATACCAATTCTTAATTTTTGTAAATAATCCTCATTGTTAGTTTAATGATAAATTCTACTTTAACATACGTTACTGAGAAATTTTTGTCCTACTCCTAAAAATTTTTACTTTGTGTTTAAAAACAATATAATATTGAAGGTCTAAACATGAAAAATACTAGAATAAAATAATTTGTTAAAATATTAAATAGAATGGGTAAAAAAAAAAACAAAAAATTATGCATTTGAATAACATCAAAAAAATAAATGCTGCAAAGACAATAAGGGAGATAAAATTGGTTAAAATAAAAAAAAATCTTACCTTTGGAGGTGGTTCTATGTTCAAAGTTGGAAGTGGATTCATAATAGTAGGGCAGCCATCAACAAAATGATTTGAACAAACCTATGAATAGAAATTTAAAAAAAAAATCATTTTTCTTACAGTGTATGTGTACAGTACATTGCTTCATTTTCTATAGACTTTAAAATTATTCCTTTAGAGTTTAGAGACAACTTTAGAAAGAATGCACGTGCCATATTTCCCGTATGCTAAGACGATACAAGTGATAAGACGCAGCCTATAATTAACTAATTTTTTTTTTTTTTTTTTTTTTTTAATAATATTTGACTAATTTGATGATTTAAATAGCTTCTTACCGTACTAGCAAGTCCAAGTTGCCGACTGATACTCAAATTGTTTCGTTTCATAAAGCGGTAACACCAAGACGAAGATCCAGTAAACTCATTCGCCGGTATATTCTTTTCTGCTGCCAGTCTCTTTGCCTCGCACATTATCATCTTTGTTGAGACGGTATATCCCATACTTTGTTGGTCAACTACCCATGTTTTTATGACTTCCTCTAGTTGTGGGAATTTTATATGCTTGTAACGTAGTCCATGTTTTCGCCTTCTCGTTTTTTTTAAATCCTCCTCCTGCTTCCTCCATTCCCGAATCATTTTTTCGGTGGGTGGTAATCCATACTTCCTTTCAGCTGCCCTGTTGCCATGTTGTTTAGCAAACTCTATTACTTGTAACTTGAAATGAACAGTGTATGCCTGTCTTCTCTGCTTTGATGCCATTCTGTTCACTCGTGGAAGGGTATCATCTGCTGAATGTGCCGAGATTGGTGACGTTGTCTGCTTCGATGACGGTAGTTGGCTTGTCTGAGTGCACCATCACCATAAACAAACATGGCGGATAGTAGGTACTGGAAATTGACAGTACATTTGGAATTAACGGTAGGCTTATTGAGCTAAATGGTTTATTTCAATAGTGCACAAAGTGGGGTATATGGTTGATAATCCTGGTGTATATATGAAATGTAACTGTCAGCCTGTAGGTGGTTGGGGTTGGGGTTTGTGAAGTAAGTATGCCTAACGAAAGACTTACAATACCGGTAGGAATCTGCCTACTGGTTATCATTAATACTCGAAAACAAAACAAAATACAAGGTATGATACTTAAACGTGATATAGGGTAATTGTTACATATGAATAATAATTGTACGTTTACGTCTGGCTTCGTGACGGTTGATAAATTTCTCTCTACAACTTGACCTTTCAGTGCTAAGGCGCAGGGTTTTTTAATTTTGAGGGGGGGGGAATTCGTCTTAGCATACGGGAAATACGGTACCTATCCCATTTTAATATTGTTAAATTTGATGAACATCATTTTTTTTCATTAGGCTTTCCGCTTTCTTTATTAATTATTTTTGAGAAACAACTAGAAAGTATGCAACTATTCCATTTTTGTTTAATTATTATTTGGCGTACATTTACTACTGAGATTCAAATTTAGAGACGTTCTCAAATTTTTTTTATAAGACGGAATGAGATACTTTTTGAAACGAACCCAATAATGCTGACTGTCCCATTTCGGGGCCAGTGAGCATAATTGAGTTAAGGTAAATATAAGTTTTTTTACAAACCTGAATCATATGTAAACGTTTTTGTTTTGTTTGTTTTTTTTGTTTTTGTTTTTTTAATACCTAGCCTAGTATTATTAATTAAACAGTAAATAAAGCTTAATTTGAAACCTTAAATGCTAAAAACTGACTCATTGATTTTTTTTTTGTTAGAAATTAAAAGATTCGAATTTACAAACTTTGCTTAAGAAGACACACGCAAAAGCGAATCCAAAACAAAACTCGTGAAATTTCACATCTTGATGTGAAATGTTTTTCGGCCAATAGAAAACTAGGAAACATTCAAAAACAAAATTCAAATAATCTTCAATTATCAGAAACAAAATTCTTTTACAGACCTTTTCATGAGCCAACGCAAAGTTTGTTCATCGTCTAATGGAAAGGCCCAAATCATATCCAAGAGTGAATTCCCAAATGACCTTTTCAAGCCCCACAAACAAAATAAAAGATGGGCAAGTTCGCCTGTCACCAGAGAGAAGGAGATGAGCGTATTAACACGTTCCTTGACAAACGTCAAGCGATTGTTATTGTTATCTCTACCTTTCTCCCTTACCTCTTTTATACTTGATAAACAAACGGAACATTTTAAGACTGAGCGATTACTTCAAAGACATTCTTACTCTACGATAATGCTCATACATACACACATACGTTCCTGCATACGTACACATAAACTCATACTTGCAAGGACTACTACGAAGATTTTGACGACCTTGTATCAACCAAAATACATTAATTTTATTTGTAGAGACCATAATTGATTTATATGTATATAAATTTGTTGTTTCACTTTGCAATTTGATTTTCTTGTTTTATACCCTTCTTATGGTGGGCTATCTAACTAACGAGGCCAAATCAAACTAATGTTTCAACACTCATACACTTCACTATAACTGATAACCGTCTATACCTACACAAAAACGCTAAAAGTCAGCATCCCGTCATGAAAATATGCTCCAAATAATGAAAACAGTTTTAAGATTTTTTTTGATGATAAAATTTATCATCAAAAAATCTTTAAGAGCAAGGATCAAAGTATTTTTTTGATTATTTAATTAAATTTTTTACTTCTTTTTTGAACATTTGAAAATTTGATTTCTTGCATCAACGGCTGTACTAACTTTTAACAAATTTTTGCCCCTTTTTTTTTGGTGTGGGGGGAATGGCAAAAATCAAATAATTATCAGATTTTAATTAAATTTCCAGGACTTATTTACAAATGAATAAAATTATTTTTGAATTTTTTTATTAGAAAATCTTGGTAAGAATATATATATATTTTTTTTTACGTGTGTTAGCTGCTTAATTTTATGAAAACTTAAGAAATTCAATGTGATAATTTTTATTTTTAGTGACTATATAAATAAAAGTAGAATCCTTTGAAGAATTTAAATCACCGAGTTAAAAGACAAAATTGGTCCCCATCTTAGCAAAAATCTGTTCTGAATCAAAAAATAAAAGTGCAATAATCTAAGATATTATTTAATTAGAAAAGCTTTTAATTGCTTTTATAAATAATGTATTAAAGACAATATTGTCTAAAGAAAAATAAAATTTTTGACGAAAAATGAATTTTTATAAGAACTGTTTTCATTTTTTGCAATTTTAAATTGAATAATTTATTTTCAATATGATAAGTTTTAGAAAATATCGTTATTACATAAAACTATATTTAATCATATTGTAAAGCATATTACAATCTGATGACTGAAAATTTTTAAAAGAATTTTGATTTGTTTTTGTATGTGATTATATGCAGAATTCTTTAAGTATGGATGTACTAACCGATAAATCTATCTGTAAAAGGTCACATGTCTTAAGAGTTGTCGCCCTCTCCCACTAGACTTTATCATCTGCTCCACCATACTTAACTATGAACACGTTTGGCTGTCAATAAATCAATTAACACGTCAGAAAAACAAGATCCCATAGTTAAGAAATGTTTGTATACAACATTTTATGCTATAAGTAATATTTGTTTCAAATCAAATTAGTTTAACTTTAAATTTGTCAATTTTCCTTAAAATAATGTTTCAGAAATACATATTTTATTTTTGCAAAATTTTTAAAAATAAGAATTAACTTTCGCTTCCAAATGTGTCAAAAATAGATTTTTATTGATTTTACTGAGAAAAAAAAACGATTTTGATCAATATAATTTCTGTTTGAAATACATCACAGAGTATTTTGTTTACTGGGAATAAATTTTAAATCATTTAGCTTTCAACTAAAGCTAAAATGAAAGCTTTAAGAAAGCTTTTTCATTTTTAAAAAATCATTTTAAACCCTATGTATACTGAATTAGTGGTGGTACTGATATTAAAATTAACAGGTATGGAAGCTCCATACGTCATAATGGACACATTGCTCCTTGCATATTCACAACTTGAATGTCATGAAGCCTTTTTTGCTTCAGTGTATTTAAAATAATTCATTGAAAAAGTGTTTTATGTTATAATAAAAGAAGAGTCTTCTCAATATATTATTTAAGTTGCATTGTTTCTTCAATTAAATATTTTTACAGAAGTTTTCCCACTAAAGTTTAAAGTGTCATCCCTATATGAATATAATCTGTTCAGTAACCAAATTGTTGGTTATATGAATAACTGAAAGCTCATTATAAAAGCATATTTAAAAAAAAAGGAAAATACTCAAATTAAGCAGCAAATACATAAATGAAGAACATATAAAAAATAAATATGAAGATTTTAAATATTTAATACAGAGACATGTAAATGGCTTTGGTATTTTTGAACAGCAGACAAGGAAAAGTGTTTCCCCAGAATATTTTGCACAAAGTAAAAAGTTAACCAATCTTTAATTAGTTTGCGACCTGGCACTAAACTTTTTATGTGTTCTGCAAGGCAGTTTTTTTTTTCCCCAAAAAGGCCTGGTTTCCTCAATAAATGTCATTGTCATGAAATGATATACACCCTCAATGTTTACAAAACATACTGTGATATCCAGTAGCTGCTTTATGATCTCTCCCAGAGTAGCTTCACCATGTTTCACAATGCAACGCAATTCATTTCTTTTCAAAATCTGGTAAAACACCACTTTTGAAACAGGAAAATCCAACACTAGTATCATTTCCACTAGGGGCATAAGCTCTCAGTCTCAGGTCATCAAACGAATTCAGGTTAAAAAAAAAAAGTTAGAACAAAAAAAAAGAAGAAACGAGACAAACTTAACACACAGTGGACAAAACCCCAGCCTCTTATCTCAAAAGTAGACAAAATCCCAGTCTCATAAATAGAAAATTCAAGGAACTTTGAATTCAAATTTTAATGTTAAATTGAAACTTTCTCCACATAAGTCTTACTAGGACTCCCTATGAAATATTGAATATGTGACCATAGCCTTGTTAGAAAATACTTTTTATGGCTTAAAATCTATCTTACGATCTCTGTGGTTTGTTTACATTTTTTTATGCAAACATTTAAAACCACCCTTCTTAAGTCTTCCTCACATAAAGTTGGTTCTTATGGGATACGAGATCTCCTTTTGAATTTGAAATATATTGAATGTGTGACCATAGCATTGTTGGAAAACGTTTTCTAACAATGCTAAAACGTTTTTTGGATTGATTTACAATGAATGTATGTTGCAAACAGAGCAGACGCATAAACTTGTGAAGTACCTGACAGAAATAGATGACTTTTCAAATCACCATAAATCAACTGTGACTTTTTCCTAGCCAAAATTTTGACATTTTTTTTCCTGTGACTTTATTACCAGCTACACATAAAAAAAAACTCTTGTTGGGCCTTTGCTTAAATTATTCATTCATTTATTCTTATACTATCACTGAGAATTACTTTTCTTTCTCTTTTATTTCACACCAAAAGTAAAATGTTCATTTTGTTTCAAATTACAAAGATAGATTAAAACTTTTAATTTATCTTCTTAAGTATGTTGATTTTGCCATTCCATACTTCACAATAAGTTTGCTAACACTTAAATGTTTACCCTAACCAATTTTCTCACTAGCTTCTTTTGATCTATGGTTATGTTTCTAAATAATATATATGTATATCATTTTCAATATAAAATCTAAAAATTTGCAAGCTAAATTGACATCTTACAACACAAAACAAGTACAATATGGAGACTGAGTTGGCACTGAGGATAATTTCAGCCACTTAAATGCAAACATAGTTTACTCGTGGTTCGTTATTCAAATTTCAGTACATTAGGTGAATTTTTTTTCAGAAAAAAATCATTTATTATTCAATTTGCTCATTTAGCAAAATGTTCGTATATATGGCTACTATACAATATTTGAGGAAAAGAAAATTATTTACAGGTATGATTTCAGCATGACAGAAAGTTTAAAAATAATCTTTTTTAAGTAGTAATTTTTTCTCTTTTAATAATCAAGATAGCTGTTAGTATTAATGCTTTTTTTCTATTGGATAGCAAATATGATAGAAAATAAATGTACAACATTGCTATAAATACACATCAAATTAAACACCCTGAAACAAGTTACATTGATTCAAATTGTTTTGGAGTGATTCATAGCTAATGACAGCGCACTTAAAGAAGACATAATTCATGAAATATTTGTAATTTTATACCCACTTGGACAGATGCATTATGAAATGTGAGAATGTTATCATCAGTAAGCAGCATTTATCACATGTAGAATTGTACTTGCACCATCATTAGTAGTTTTTACAATGTTTTTACCTACTTGAATTGTCATTAAAAAGGAAAGGACTAAGGGTAGTTGATCTCTTTTTCACAGTTCAGCAGTCATTTTTCATCAAACTTACTGATGACTACTTCATTTTTGGAAGAGTTAAGTAAACTTTTTTCTACTGACAGAAATTAACAAAAGTAGAAGCCAATGAGTCTAATTTGAAAAAGTAATTTTGCTTTAAAAAGATGAATTGTTTAAAAAAAAAAAAATAAATAAACTACAGGAAAATTTGAATTGCTTCAATTTTTTTTTTTAAATCAGGGTGTGCTTTCAGTGAAAAATATTTTGAAAATAACATAAAAAGATTTATAATTTTAGTTTCTGCTGTACATTTGCAAAATATAGAAAGACGATTTTGCAGAAAATAATGTGAAATCATTAAAAGTTTTAAAACATAATACAATATTTCCCTCGGCTAAAAAGCAACCTTTCTTTTATAAATCTTCCTCCTTAACCTTATTTGTTTTATCTGGATGTAAATTGAGATGTAAACAAACTGGTAGGGAACGTGAAAATGTCAGGTGAATGCAGCAGCTCTGCTCTGACAATTTCTATAAAGAAGACCAGTGTTGATATTTATTTCAGTGTGTAATAATTAATATTCTTATGGGAGTAAAGAGATTTATAGAAATGTAAAAATTAAAGGTCGTGTTTTTTAATAATTATAATTTTCTCTGCAAATGAGCAATTGTGGTTGTCAATGAAAAGCAACTAAATGAAAGGTTCTAAAAGAAATACCCATACAAGACAGATAACATGATTAAATGGTAAACAATACAAAAATTGTAGGTTTACAATTAAGTGCAGTGCTAGCAGCCATTCTGCTATGCAATATGTCTCCCTAAGAAGAAGGCTAAGATTAATCACTGGCATCTAAGATGTCCTCTAAAGGAGAAATGCCAAGGAAACTGGACTATTTTAGACATCTGGTCCCAAGGATGCATGGTTTTCCACTTTAAAATTAGCATTGAGCCACATTCCATTTGGGTAGGTGTATGGATAAATCCCAAGGCATGATATGAATTTTAATTATTAAATATGCTATCTTTTAAGAATGAATTTCATCATGACAGATGTCACATGGTCAGCTCCTAAAGAAACTTTTAATGTGCTCGACTCTCATATTTTTTATAGTTTTTTTTTTTTTTTAGCAAAACATACTTGCTGATATCTTTGTGTGTACAAGTGTATATACATGCATTATATATATATTCCATATCTTTTGGCAGCATATTTTCATTTAAACATGTCTGATTAAACAATTTAGACATGTGTTTATTTTCAATAAAATCCTTTTGTAATCATGTATATAGCTTTCTTATTTCATGATTAAAGACAAGAAGAAAGGTATTTATTCACTTTTATTTTTCCCTAGTAAAAAAAAAACATTATATATCAATTTAAATGTCCCTTAGGAGATTGCATCTCAAACAAAAAAGCTAATATATATATATATGTTGGTTATACTACAATCATGGTATCATGGAGGCTTACACTATATATGAATGATTAATCCTCCATTGCTCAATATCTACAAAAACATTCCTGTCCACATTTACAATTTAGTGGACAATACTTCACCAAAAAAGTAATAAGCAGAAGTTACAAATTCTTGAAGCTATTTTTATTAAAAAATTAAAACCAACACTTAACAAAATTATGAATATAGTACAAATGTTCTGACATGTTTATAATATATAGTTTTTAAAAATATCTAAGTTACAACTAAACAGTTTAAAAACAAGTAATTTATAACCTTCTATTAATATTTCAATTAGTTACCTCCCTTACATTAAATTTTATAAAATTATGAAATTGATGTTATGTTCATGAGCAAATTCACAATTGTAATAATTCAACCACAAAGAATTTCTCTTACAACATAAAATTTTTAAAATCAGCATTTATGACATTGCGCATGACCTGAATTGTTAATGGTTTAGCCATAAAAGCAAAAATTAATCATTGCAACTTTTCATAATTATAAGTTCTGGAGGCCTTTCTCCTATTTGCCATATTTAAAACAAGTCAGTTGTTATACTGGCAAGTGCTATTAACGTCCCTTAATTCTTTTAGTTTCATGGAATCAGGTGTATATAAGTCAGGTTAGTGCAAATTTCAGTATTGTATGATTTAGAAAAAAAAAGGTGTTAGGGACCCCCCTCATGTACAGATTGGAATTGCATAAGTGCATGAAAGGATGCTTTTTATCTGTTCTGTAATGAGCTGATGCAGTTAACATATTATTTACTGAATTATTTATTACACACCTGATGAAAGCTGAAAAATGGATTAGCTGAAATGTTATAGTAGCAACATGAAAGTTATCAATTGTCAAAATAAAATTTAAAGTTAACTGAAAAAAAATTTAGTAAAAACATTTTGTGCATCAATATCTTTAAAAAAACTGTCAAATGCATAACATGGCAAAAAAAGTTTTCTCAGCAATACAAATTTAACACTCCTCTACTGATCATATGTTTCCAGTTTGAGGGACCTGTCCTAGTGTCCCACAAGTGATATAAGCTATCAGTTTTTATTTGTTCTTTTGCATGTGTGTTGTCGGGCCTGGAGCCTATTAAGTGTTGGGTCATGAAAACTATTATACAAGAATTTAAACCTATACTAAAATTGATAGCTGTCCCACGTTGAAGAAATTGTTAAAACTATCCATATGTCATCAAAACTAAGTAATCTCGACCTTTTGCTTTTTGCCTTGATGGATTTGTGTTTATGATGAATGTCTTGGAGAAAACTAAATGAAAAACAGTATCAATTCAATAGTTTTACACCTTTTATCAAAGGAATAATAATGCTGACAGAAGTTTTCAAAGAACATTCCAAATATAAGATCAAGCAAAATAGTGTCCAAGTCTTAATTTTATCTTCTAAACAAGAGTAATGTTCTTTAAATGATTTTGATGAGAACTTCAACATGGTGCAATGGTTAACAAACTTGTCTTGCTAGATCAATTACGACTGAGTAGGGAGTTCAATCCCCATTGGGTGCTCCCTACTTTCAGCTTTGTGTCACATCTAAGCTATGCTTAGTAAATTGCTATAAATTCCTTTGATTAAGAAGAGAATGTTAATGGATACATAAAATGATACAAATCATTTTTTGTATCAAAACAAAATTCTATGAAGAAAAATAAAGAAAACTCACCTCACTTGTTCCTGGTTTCTTCCTTGCACCACTAACCATTGAAGAATTCCCATCCTTCGATGTAGAAGGCAATAGAAGAGAACTATAAGGAAACAAGTTCTTAGGTTCCTTTGTAAGACCCAAACTACTTGTATTTAACGTCTCATCTCCGAGATAATGAATGACAACTTTATTTTCATTGTCAAACAAACGGTACACATGTTTCTGAAAACCATTCTTCTGACCTTCTTTTGTCATTAAATAGAAGAAACTTTTCCTTAGAACTGGATTTCGGTTTATTGTCATTACTGATGTGCCTCTATTGCACCAACGGTATCCATCCTTTCTCCAACCATCAATGTCTCTGTGTGTTTTAGCTCTGTACAAGTAGATCTCACCTCCAGATGGAAGTACAGGTATTTTTGTTTCAAAATTTTCTATTGGGAGATTTAAGAGCTCCATAGCCTTCTGGGTTTCCAAACCCTTGTGAATCATTCTTCTATAGGTTTTCATTTTTGCTATTAAACCAAGGGAAAATGAAGTTTTAATTTAAGATTATAAAAACAGATTGATTGTTAAAACTTCATGATGATTAAAATGTATAAACTTTCAGCTAATGGACTTTAAAAGTAGAAAGATCGAACCAAATTTAAAAAAAAAAAAAATATATAATTACAAACCAGGAGAATTTTTTTTTATAATAGACATTAAAAAAGGTCTCTTCAAAACCAAAGCAACAATTTTTGCCATTCGTAATTTATAACAATTAAACAGGATAAAAATATCACTACAAAATTATAGCTAGACTAGTTTTTTATAATCTGTAACAGAAAAGTAAATTTTAGATATTTCTGGCATTATGCATTTAATTTATAAATAAAGCCCATATAAAATTTTTATTGCATATTAATGGCTTATTAAATGGTAATTAAATAACACTAATAGATATATTTCTACATTAAAAACAATCTCAATAAAATAGATTTAAACTATGTCATATTGTTCTGCTTTACTTAATAAAATTAACAAAGTGATTTAATTAAATATATTATCTAGCTTTAATAATTATTCCAAGAATTCATATTAAAAAAGCATGTACCATTTTAATAATAGGAACAGAATTTTATTTAATTCCTTTGTGCAAAATGTCCAAAAGGAATGAGAAATGGAGTACCAATTCTCAAATTGAGTGAAAATCTATTTTGATAATTTTTTAAAATTTCATTAAACTTTTTGAGTTGCTAAGACGTGTCATAAGTGTCATATTCTTCTTCAAAAAGAGCAAATGTTTTTTTAATCTTATAAAAATAACAGTAAAAAGTTTTTATTTCCTTAAAAATGTCAATATTTTACATATAAAAAAAAACAAAAAACAAATTACACCTAAATTTAGTTCTACTGATAAAATTGATTGCAAAGAAAATCAACACAGCTGATTTTTTTCATATTTATTTTTTCTTAATGATGAGAAATAAATTTTAAAAAAATGTTTGTAGATTTAAGAAGGCAAGCTTGAGAGCTGGGTTAGCAGTCAAATTTTTTTTATCATAATAGCGAAAATATAATTATTATTATAATTAAAATTCCTCAAATAAAAACAGATAAACGAAAGCAATTAAAATAAAAAGAAAATCTTTCCAGATAAGTCAGAATAAGCCCAAATGTTCAGAAAACAAGATATTTTTTTTCTTTTTAATAAATGATCTAAAATGCGATAACTAAATAAAAAACTGACCCTGGACGGATAATAGTGGACTGAAGAAAGGACTTATAATAATTCTCCCTAAAATAAAATATTTAGTAAATAAATTGAAAGAAATCCAGGTTGAAGATTTGAAAAAATGATTTTATCAAGGATTTTTTCTGAAATTCCGTCATGTTATTTGTTTTGTTTTTTTTACGACGACCACAAAACAAAGGGAAAAACTCATGATAAAAGTTCAAACAAAAAAACTTACACGTTGTGTGGTGTCGTGATATGGTTTAGATATTTTGGGGGTATAATTAATATAAAATAATTATATCAAAATAGATCAATATAAAACCGAAATAATTTGGTAGTCACGAATCTTAAATTAAGTTCACGGAATTTTACACCGTTCCTCTTTTCCGGAAGTGAAGCGGGTTGAAAAATAACATTTTTGCTATAGTCTGGTAAACATTTTTTTTAAGTTTTTTTTATATTTTGTGGAATATGTTCATTTGAAAAAAAAATAAGGTAAAGTTTTGAAAATAAATTTTCAATATGTATCTTTATTTCTAACTTCTTTAAGTCAAAATCTCACGGGTCACGTGATTTTTGTAGTTCGCTGGAAAAAAACTAATGACCGTCTTGCTATCTGCTCGTGACAATTGAATTTTCCTTTACAACTATAAAATCTGATAAACTTTATTTTCCTTGCTAAACTTCAGTGCGACATGTACACACTGAAACAAATTTTACGTCAACAATTGCAGAATTGCAAACACTAAATTCTGAGAATTCAATGCTTAATCATTTTTTTTTTCAAAATACTACCCTACCGTCAGAAATACGCAGAAAATGTCGAAGAAGCGGGTTCAAATACAGTCGGCGATAAAAATACATTTTTTTTTTAATGTTGGAGTTTATGTTCGTAGTCTGCGAAGGTGTTGTGGCTGGTAGTGTCAGGGTACCGTTGGGCCTCACTCCATGGAGTCCATTGTTTTGACAAAATGGGGGTATATATTGGGAACCCAGACGTTTAGCCTTTATGTGGACGGCGGCCTCTCTGATGGTATGTAGCCTGGAACAGGTTTTTTTTTTTTTTTTTTTTTTTTTTTTTAATATATAAGTTTTACGTTAGGTACCGAATAATGTTATAGTTGGGTGGGGTCTTCACAATCATGATTGCTATCATTCGTTTTTGTCAAAATCGTGAGAAGTTGAAATAAAGAAACCCGGATGGTCTCTTTTTTTGTTTGTTCACGATTTTTTTTTTTTTTTATGTAATTTTAATACTTTTTATTTTTGTTTACATTTTACTATAAATAGTTTTAAAAATTATTTAAAAATACAATTACTTATTTTTACGGACTAGCTTTTTTTAATCGCTAGTAATATCGACGAAAACAAGAAGCCCGTGATATCACGAACGGAACAGTAATAAACACGGTCACGCAGTGAAAACAGCAAATGCTATGCTAGCGATAGGTTAAATAAAATTTCTGCAAGTATTAACTAAATCATCTGTTGAAAATAAGATCTCTATTAAGTTCAAAAGAGAAACTGTTGAAAGTTGTAATCGACACAAAAAAGAAGAAAAAGTCGAACAAAAAACCCACAATGTCAGGCCAGAAACTGAAGTGTTTCACTGGAACTTGTTTTGTGAGACACCGCTTACGTAGACTAATTAGGTCATCACGTGATGTAGAAGTGCGGGCTGTTTGAAATAAAGCGGACTAAGATGTAGGTCCGTATTGCCTAATAGCACATAAGGACACACTAGTCATATATATATACCCCCTCCCAGGTCTTGTTGATTTTGGACGAGGTGTTGTAGTGTGACGAAACGTTTCAAGTGTGAACTGATAAGTGTTTTCCTTTATTTTGAGTTTGATTTGTTTTGCTAAAAACTTTTTCTTTTGAACTTTTTTTTTCAGTCTTACTTTTCTGTTTATTTCAGTTGTGCTTTTTTTTTGTTTATTTTTCTTTTTTTGTTTATTGGTCTGTAAGTTATTTTTCCCTCCGCCACGTTTTTCGTTGCGTATTTTTTGTTTGAAGTACTTTTACCTTTTGTTGTCCATGTTTTATTTCCTTTTATTTGGTTCATTTCTGTAATCAGAGAAACAATTTAAAAAAAGAAAAAGCGACAAGGTTTATTTGTCCCGTCGTGGTGGCTTGCCACCATGGCGGAGGAAAATACAAACAATTCATCACCGCCGGTGTCACCTGTAGAAACGGCCTGGTGTAGGAATAAACAAGCGAAGAAGGACGAGGAATATTATGAGACTCAATACAGCAAGTTTGAGGAGTCTTTTAAAAATAATGAGTTTGTGACAATCACAGAAGTATGGGAAGCTGTGAAGACGCGAATCGTTTCCTTGCTTACCTCGGATGTAAAAAGCCATAGACTGGTTGGGGTAGGCAGGGAGACCATGGAAGAGGTCCTCAAGACTCTCAAAATCCATCCAAGAGTCCTAGCAAGAAGGTCGAACGCCATGTGGGACATTCTCCTCCCCACGGAGCAGGAGGCAAAAGCACTAGCGGGGAACATCTTAACGACAAGAAACTTGCGGTTGCAAACAGAATACTTGGGAACTCGCAAGACGAAAATTACGGTTCACGGAGTGCCTGTTGACATCAGTGAAGACAGGATGGGTGCCTTCTTCACTAAATTTGGGAAGGTGAATGAGGTCAGGGCGGTTCTTGGGAAGTCAGGAATTGCAACGGGAGACATAGAGTTGCAAGTCACCCTGACGCAGGGAGCTTTCAAGGACGTCCCCAATATACTCACATGCCGAAACAGAAGGATGTTGGTTGTGGTGGAGGGGCGGAAGCCGTGCTGCTGGTCATGCGGCACAGCGGGCCACATGGCGAAAGAGTGCCCCAGTAAACTGCGTCAGCCCTCAGCAGCCACACCAGCAGCAAAAGAGGCAGCAGTAGCAGAAGAAGGGAAAGGGAACAAGGACCAGGAAGGGACTTGGAAGGAGGTTGCTAACAAAAGGGCAAAAAATATGCCTTCTCCCCCCAAGAAAGAGGGGACTGCAACTTCACAACAACGGGCAAAAAAGGAGGAAAACTCCAAAAAGGTAGAAAGTCCGAGAAGGAAAGAAGAGACCCCAAAGACCGGAAAGCCTGCTTCAAGCCCGGCTGAAAGCCACAAGAAAGCAGGGAACCCGAAGAAGATGGAAAGCCCCAAAAAGGAGGAAAAACAAGAACCTCAAGTAAAGAAAAAGCAGCAGAAACAACAACAACAACAACAAGAAATGGAGGTAGACTCTATGCCATCACCTCGGATGTCTACCCTAAAGAGAGGTAGAGAGGAGGATGAGGAGATGGAAAGGCAACAATTGAAGAACCCGGGGCGCAGTCGGGCGGAGGCAAGCAGAGACAAGGTCAGGTTCACTTCCGTCCCGGCTGACCCGAAAGAAAAGCGGGCAGTACCAAAAACAAGGAGCTCTTCTTCTTCCCCTACCCGTGATACACCTCCCTTTCCCCCCATCTCTCCCCTTAGCGCAGATTCAACTCCCCCGCATACATCTTCCTCTTCCCCTCCCCTCCGTTCCAGGGGAAAGAAAAAGAAGAAACTTTTTGCTGGACCTGAAGACATTTGTAAGGTGGACAGGGAGGAATACAGAAAAGCCCTGTCCAACCAAAAGAGGGCCCTATTAGGGCTCCTGTATAAACTGGAAACAGTGGATGGGAAGTCGGTGGAGGACCCGCGTAACTTCCCTGAGGCCCCAGGAGTACTTACCTGTGTCAGAGACACGGGGGCGTACTTGAAAGTCTGGGGGCATGTGGCAGAAGCGAAAGACAATTTCCCAAAAATAAGGATGATCGAGACGGACTCACCTTACCTAAAGAGACTAAGGCAATTTTGCTCCGGGAGGGTCCCTGTTATTCTCCATCCCTCCTTATATAGGTGTCTAAAACTCACTTATCCTTCGGATGTCGGCGGGATTGTCCTGGAAGGACGAATGACGTCAGATCTTGGTGTAGGGAGCCTTGGACAATCCGTCGGGGTCCTGACTGACGCAGATTTCCGCCCCGTATGTGAATAAGGGTTTTTGCACTTTTTCTTTACTTGCAGGCTTAGAAGATGTCAACCAAGTTAGCGACTTTGAATGTGAGGGGCTTAAGGGATCGGGGTAAGGCTGCCCGCCTGCTCCGGGACCTTCTGTCCCTGGATGTGGATGTTGCCGCGATCGAGGAGACCCACTTTGTTTGCAGTTCCGATGCGTGTGTGCTGGACGATGACTTTGTCGTCTATTCAGCATATGGGGACCGTTCTGCCAGAGGAGTTTCTTTGCTTGTCAGGCGTACTCTTGATGCGAAGGTGGACCTTGTGCATACCGATGCCGAGGGCCGGTTGATCGTGGCCGATATTGCCGTGAAAAGTGGTTCGTTCCGAGTCGTTGCGGTTTATGCGCCCAACGACCGGGAGGAGCGGGTCTCGTTTTTTCGGCGGTTGGGGCCGTTCCTAGTGGATTCAACGCGCCTAGTTTTAATGGGGGACTGGAATGCCATCCTGGACCCCAAGTTAGACAGGGGGCGGGGAGCTAGCGGGAGAAGGGGCGATCGTAGCCTGGTTGATCTGATCGACGATTATGGTCTCGTCGATAGATACCGGGTCGATCATCCCGGGGGGAAAATGTGGACGTGGGCTCTTAATTGGCCTTTTGACAAGGTAGTTAGCTACCTTGACAGAATGTTAGTTAGAAGAGCCGACATAGATCTACTAGATTGCCCTACGTTCCACTGGGTAGGCTATTCGGACCACAAACTCGTTTGTGCCCGGGTGGCGTTAGACTGTAGGCCTAGAATGGCTGGTTACTGGAAGTTCAATCTGTCCTTACTGGACAGGGAGGACTTTCGGGAACAGCTAATTAGACTAGTGCAGCGGGAGCTAGTGGGGGCGGTTATCGGGAATAAGTGGTGGGAACGCCTTAAGTGTAGGATTAGGTCCTTCACCACTGATTTCGGCAAACGGCTCGCTCTAGATAGAGCTGATAAGGTGAAGACACTCAAGTCTAGTTATTCCCGGGCGGTGGCTGGGGGGGATCCCCTAGAGATAGCCTTAGCTAAGGAGGCCCTGGATCGTTCGAATAGCGAGCGGTACATGGGCCAGGTAATTAGATATAAGTTAAGCAAGATGTCTTCCGAAGCTGTGAACTTGGGCGCAGATCTGCGCAGGGAAGAGGTCCGTCGAGGTGGCGATCGTTACATTCGTGAAGTCGAATCCCCGGAGGGGCGTACTCTTCGGGCCACTGACGACATGTGCGGGGCGTTTCGGCGCCATTTCGAGAGCCGGTTTTCCAAGGAGCCTGGTCTCCGTGAGGAGGAGTTTCGTAGCTATTTGGCTGACTTTCCTCGGCTTTCGCCGACTGAAGCGGCTAGCTGCGAGGGAGAGATCACGGAGGGCGAAGTCTACGCGGTTTTGAAGAAGGTCGGCAGAGGCAAGTCGCCCGGTCTGGATGGTTTGCCCTATGAATTGTACTTGAGGCTGTCGCACATCTTTGTTCCGATTTTGACTGCAGTGTTCAACAACTGGTTTCGGTCGGGGTCCATCCCCAACCGGATCACCAGGGGCGTGATCACTCTGTTGAAAAAGGGCAAAGGTGGTGGGGGGAGATTAGATGACTACAGGCCCATAACTCTGCTAAACACAGAGTTAAAGATTATGGCCAAGATCCTGCAGGAGCGTTTGCAGTCAGTTGCCGAGTCTCTGTTGGGACCTGAGCAGACTTGTTCTTTGAGGGGCCGAACAATTCAGAGCAACCTGCATCTGATCCGCACGATCATAGAGGGTGTAAAAGACGACGAGCAAGCCGCGCTGATCAATTTGGATCAGTCCAAGGCATTTGATAGGGTCGACCATCGCTACCTTGCTACTGTCCTGCAGGCCGCTGGATTCGCACCCAACTTCTGCCGCTGGATTAGCCTCCTGTATCGCTCCCCCAGTGCTGTGGTACAGGTGAACGGAAGGTTGTCGGACGGGTTCGTGCTGTCTAGGTCGGTTCGTCAGGGTTGTCCGCTGTCGCCTCTCCTTTACGCTTTGGCGTTGGAGCCTCTCCTTCGCCGGCTGAAGGACGAGACCGGCAGTCCGGCCCTACGCGGAATCGCCGTTCCTGGAGGGGCTCGAGCCAGGGTTTCCGCGTACGCCGATGACGTATCTGCTTTCGTGTCGTCCCGGGACGACATCGAGGCGGTACAGAAGGCGCTTGATCGGTACGAGAAGGTGACAGGGGCCAAGATAAACCGCGACAAGTCTTCCGGCTTGCGGTTAGGTGCCTGGAAGGGCGTCGCTCTTCCGGGCCGCTTCGGTTGGACGGATGGACCTGTCCGCATTCTTGGAGTGTGGTTTGGACCGGATCTCCAGCTGGAGAAGAATTGGTCTGAAGTACTTGCAAAGGTCGATTCTGCCGGCAAGACTTGGAATCGACGGCGGTTGTCCGTGAAGGGCAGGGCGGAGGTGTGTGCTACATACATTTTCCCCCTGATTCTTTATCGATTGTCTGTACTTCCTCTCTGTGAGACCCATTGGAAGGCGCTCGAGCGATCGCTATCCTCCATTTTATGGAGGGGACGCGTGAACAGGGTCGACAGACGAGTCTGCACTAAACGTCCGTGTCATGGGGGGCTGGGAATGCCGCACCTCTTGAGTCACGTCCGTGCCTCTAGGTTGGCTTTCCTACGCCGCGCATTGACTGGGAGAGATCCGATTCTGGAGGGGATTGTTAGGGACGCCTTCCCTAGCCTTACCATCAGTCCCCCCATCTCGAGGGTTGAGCGCCGTCGTAAACCCCGGGACGAGTCGGATTTCATCCGCGAGTGTCGGTCGGCCTTGAAGGCCATTCCCCGGTCCAGTGACCTTTCACGGCCTAGGAAGGTCTTCTATCGTGGATTAGTGGAGGGGCCCGCGAAGGATTCCCTACGTGATACGCTCGGCTTGTCGGAGGAGGAGTATCGCTCCTACTGGTCTTGGGCGCCAGCGGCGGATTACCTCAGTAACCCTGAGTTTTCGCCTACCTGGCGATTGGCTCGGAATCGGCTGCCTCTCAACGACAAGGCTTTCATATGGGGTTTGGCGGATTTGCCAGACTGTGAACGGTGTGGTCTTGGCTTAGAGGAAACGGCTCCGCACGCCTTCTACCATTGCCCCCGGGTCCGCCCCTTATGGGACCATGTCGGCGAGCTGACGGCTCGTCTCGCTCCCGAACAGCTTGTGTCCATTGATCGCGCATACGCGTGTGACAATGTGTCGCCCCCGTATTCCGGGGTGAAACGGATGGTGTTTCTGACGCTGCTGGCCACGGCTCGAATGGTGATTTGGACGACGCGAAAGGAGGAAGTCTTGCGGGGCAACCGTCTTTCTCATCAGCATCTAATCCTATTCTTTGAGCATCAGCTCAAGATGAAGATTAGATCTGATAGAAAACGATTGCATTCGACAGTCTTTAGCGAAAGGTGGGTAAAAGAGGCGAGCTTGGTTCGTGTGACCGGGGCTAGCCTTGATTTTCTCTTCTAGGTCAACCTATTGCACATCGGGGTGGCTTCCTGTGGAACCCTCCCCTTGGTTAGGATTAGACAAGCTTCAGTGTACCTAGTTAATGTGAGTAAGTGTTGTTCCTGGCCTGTAACCCGGCTACTCTTTGGTTATGATCCAAGTCGAGATTCCCAACCTCCCCAGTTTGTTTTTAACCCTCTTTTCATCTCGACTGGGTCAGCTTTATATTTCCCCATTCCCGCATAATATTTTATCCTTTTTCCCCACTCCCTTAGCGAGAGAGCTTCTTGATTCTGTCCCCTGGGCAGAATACAGCGGCCTCTCTATTTTGAGGGTTGGACGGTCCCCTACTAACATCTGTTATGTTTAGTTTGTATTTTGTGTTTATATTTATTTGATTATTGGGTTCATCTCCCTCCCCTCTCATTCTATCATTATTAAAATTTTATGTATTTTATGTATTATCATCAAATTTTTATGGTGTGGGGCGCGTTTTGCTAGGTTCCCCTTGAGAGGATGTGGTATTATGGTGGTTGGAGGATTGTTTGGTGATGGACGAGTTCTTGTGGTGAATGGGTAAATTGTAATGTATGAATGGGTCGTGAATCTGATTAGCTAGGTATAGGATAGTTAGTTTGGACCAGCCTTTACCCCTCCCCTTCATCGGCCACGTGCCACAATTATGTATAAAAACATAATAAATCATCTAGTCATATATATATATATACCCCCCTCCCAGGTCTTGTTGATTTTGGACGAGGTGTTGTAGTGTGACGAAACGTTTCAAGTGTGAACTGATAAGTGTTTTCCTTTATTTTGAGTTTGATTTGTTTTGCTAAAAACTTTTTCTTTTGAACTTTTTTTTTCAGTCTTACTTTTCTGTTTATTTCAGTTGTGCTTTTCCGTGCTTTTTTTTTTTGTTTATTTTTCTTTTTTGTTTATTGGTCTGTAAGTTATTTTTCCCTCCCCCACGTTTTTCGTTGCGTATTTTTTGTTTGAAGTACTTTTACCTTTTGTGGGGCGCGTTTTGGTAGGTTCCCCTTGAGAGGATGTGGTATTATGGTGATTGAAGGATTGTTTGGTGATGGACGAGTTCTTGTGGTGAATGGATAAATTGTAATGTATGAATGGGTCGTGAGTCAGATTAGCTAGGTATAAGATAGTTAGTGTTGACCAGCCTCTACCCCTCCCCTTTTCGGCCTCGTGCCACAATTTTGTATTCTTACAAAATAAATATCCTAATAGCACATAAGGACACGTACGAATATTATGACTTTCACACGAGGAAAGAATAGTTCGAGAGAAAGAGAGTGTAACAAAACTTTTATAACTGCATTGATAAAAACGTGCGAGTTCTGTGACAACAGCGTTGTGTCCATAACTGTGTGATCAAATTGTTTTGGAGATACGAACCCCACCACCTAACAAAAAAGATGAAATTGTTTCGTTTTTTTGTTTTTTTAAAAAAAAAAAAAACTAAAAAAAAGTGAGAGTTGCAGCGGTGCATTCACGTGTACGAACTAATGGAGAACGCTGCGTAACAGTCTCTAGTCCGGAACAAGACGAAGACGCAGAAAACCAAAACGCCGGTTCTGTACTTCTCGCTACGCACCAGGTAGAGAACAATGCCCAGCTTATGGAAAAACGTGTCTGAAGTGCCGAGGTAAGAATCACTTCAAGACAAAATGTAAGTCTGCGAGGAAACTTGTTCAGACAAAGGAAGCGCACACAAAAGTTTAGCAGTGTAGGTAGCAGTTGTTAGTCGGACTTTGAGCACGTGGATATGGTTGCGACTGGGGGGAAAGCAGGTAGTATGGCGCATGGGACAATTGGAGCTGAAATGTTGGTGAACGATAAAATAATTGTTTCAGATTGATTGGAACTTCTGTGAACTTGTTAAGTGTCAAACCCGTTCATGAAATCTGGAGCCCTCTGACGGGACAGATATCAACACACGAAACTAACCATAGACTAGCTAGAGACATTTATTTACTGAATATGAAATTAATCCCCTAAAAATACGTTGCTAGCTTTTACAAACGAAAATAAAAAGCAATCGGATTTATTTATTTCAGGCCATCAAGTCCTTTGGTCGTTTCTTATTTCACGCGCGGAGAACAATAATAGTCCATTCACGAAGCACGTTTAAAAATATTTTAAATGATTGGATACATCGGGAGTATGGAAACTTACGACAAAAAAAAACAAAAACTGTTTAATATTTCCAAGCCTACATCGAAAAAGACAGTAGAACTGAATGGAATAGACGACACGAAGAAAGTATCAGCTCTCTACCGAGTCTTATCGGTGGAAAAATGTATGGACTAACAGCGCTGGAGAAACCAAAGATGAAGTCGTTCGACGAGCTAGTTCGGTTCTACATGACCACATTTCGCCGAAACATTATTGCCAAGCGATTTCGGTTTCATAAACTAGACCAGCATGAAGGCGTGAGAGAGTGAACAAATACGTGTCTGGGCTGAAGAAGATCGCAAACATGCGAATTTGGCGACAACCTCAACGATATACTCAGAGACAGACTGGTGTGTGGACTAAAATCGGAACGCATTCAGAAAAGGTTGCTGTCCGAGAATAATTTATATTACGGTAAGACTTGGAATAACCGTGGCCATGGAAATGACAGAGATGCTTGCTTTGTTTTGTTTAAATGAAATAAAAATCTCATATCAACCAGTGAGTCCTCAAATGCCAAAGCAAGTAGGGTTAGGATTTTATTGTGTATTTAATTTCGTAGTGAAATTAATTTTTTGTGGTGGTGTTTATTTACATTATTCGGACTATCGTCCTCGTCTTTGTTGTCATAGTTATCACAACGTTTCGGCCGTTGTACGCTCCGCCCTTCTTCAGGTGGTTCGAATGTCGAACTGAACCCTTTATTTCGCTCGCTGGGGTAAAACTGTTCTAGTTCCACGTGCCAACACCTCAGTCACAGCTGTTTGGGGGTTCCTAGTATAGCCCCACTAAGCTTAAATATAGTCAATTCAGGTCTGCTATGGTAAAAATTTTCTTAACCCAAGTAAAAATCATCACAATATAGCAAGTGTCATTTTGTCACAGCCTATTTTCTCTGGAAAAAAAAAAAAAAAAAAAAAAAAAAAAATGGGTTTTCATACCTTTATCGTGGTAAAACAAGGTAAAATATTGAAAAAAATGACTCTTGTCATCTGAATAAAATATCAAGGAAACTTGATCTGAACCCCATGAAACTAGGTATTTTCTGAAAGCAAGCAATATTGTTCTTTCATTTAAAATAAAATTGGCTGGTGTATTTGACTCAATTTTCCGGGGGTAAAATATGAAAAAAATAGTGAAAATTTTGCATTTGTTCTAGTTCTCTAAACAAAAAATTTTCCACAATAATGGGAAATTAACCCTTTTTTTTTTCCTGGAAAATCAGAAAGCGTAATTCATAATCAAACAATTTCAGCCATAAAATTGAGAGTTTGAAGCAAAACAAGATTCTCGTGAAGGGTGGGGTGTCAAAAATAAGGCAAAATCTTTGAAAATTCCAATATTTTAATCTATTATCTGGTGAAATGTCAGTCCATGAAACTAGGTATTCTGAAAGCAAACAATATTCTTTCATTTAAAAGTAAAATTAAGTCCTTTACAGTAAAGGACTTAATTTTTTTTTTTTTTTTTTTTCGGGGTATAAAATGTAAAAAAAAAAAATAGTGAAAATTTTGCAATTTTTTCATGTTCTGAAAAAAAAATTTCACCAATAACATGAAATTAGCCAGATTTTTTGGATAATCATAAAGCATTAAAAAAAAAAAAAAAAACTATTTCAGGCATAAAATTGAATTTGAAGCCAAAAAAAAAAAAAATCCTAGGGTGTCTGTCAAAAATAAGGCAAAATCTTTAAAATTTGAAATTTTTATCATTTTTAGTTCATTATCTGGCCAACTATCAGTCATAAACCCCATGAAAGTAGGTATATCCTGGAAGCAAACAGTATTTTCTTTTATTAGGTTGGTGCAAAAATAATGACGTAATAATGTCGTTTTTTGACGTATTTTTTAACGTCAAAAAACGACATTATTACGTCATTATTTTTGCACCAAACTAATATTTAAAAGTAAAATTGGTTGGTGTAAATAGCTAAAAAAAATTCCTGAGGTAAAATGTGAAAAAAATAGTGAAAATTTTCCTTTTTTTTTCCTTGTTCTAAACAAAAATTTCCCCCAATAACAGGAAATTAACAAATTTCTTTTGATAATCAGAAAGCATAAATCATAATCAAATCATAATTGGAAACTGTCAACTAAATGCCATTTTCCAAGGTTTTTTCTTTCAAGTATGTGCGACACAAATTATTTTGAGATTGTATGACAAAACACAAACACTGTCACCAAAAAGGTGCTTAACAGCACAAGACATCAAAGAAACAATGCAAACAAGTCAAGAAATTTTGATTTTTGGAACTTTTGAACCCCCCAATTTTTAATGTTTTTATGACAAATATTTTTAGATTTTACAAGAAAAAGACTTCAATGAAGCAGATGATGATCTTGCCTAAATCTAGTCAATGTGGCCTCACACTCAATTAAGAAGGATGCAGAGGCTTCATTCAGACAAGAACAAACCACACGTTTGTAAAAGTCATTGCAAGTTTTACACTTTTTGGAAACTGGAACAACAGACCTATTCACTTCACCTTTAAGAGCATGCTTATTTATTAACAACTCGTTTTAAACCAGGGTCCCTGACACAGGCATACATGCACTGATCTTTTTTTATAAAGTGATGCAAACTCTCCCCGCCTTCCTCACTGAAAGGTCCAACAATTCTGGCCAAACGCAGATTTTTGCTCCACACGAATAAAGAATCTCTGAACATTTTTTTTAGGGCGCCAACCTTTTTTACCACTCATTGCATTTTTGGCTAGTTCTAGTTCGAGTGTCACTGACGTCCTACTTTTATGCTTCTCCACGATTTCCAGATGACCGAGAAGATTTTGGATGTCCAGAAGATGCTTGCAGTACCCCTCATGTTCACTCTGGGCCACCTGTTTTTCTGCAAGTGTGTCCCTTTCTCTCTGTTCAAGTTCCAAAATTTTTCTCTCAACTTCTGGGGTAATTCCCAAAGTTTTATCAATAGCCCGGGCATATTTTTCCAAAATCCTAAAAAAAACTTTGTAACCACCCCAAGAGTCACATGCAAAGTGGGAACAACATTGTTCAAGGACTTTATAGGAAAAACAGCACAGCTGATGACTCACAAATGATCTTTCCCTTTTTTCTTTAGTTTCCCTGCTTGCTGATCATCAACAACATTTTCTGCATAATTTAACACAGTCATTAACATGGTGCAATGGAATATCACAGGACTCAGGTGTGTTCAAACTCTTGGGGTGGTTTCAGAGATGATCCAAACTAACCTGGTCATAAAGAGAAGGAAAAGATGCAGATGCACCTTGATGTCCCAGAGTTGCATATATATAAGAATTTGTAATCACCTCTGAAAAGAACAGTGACAGAAAGTCTGCATATTTTGAAACTTGAGTCCTGCATGCATTCAAAATCTTCTCAAAATTTTGCCATGGCCTTCATTTGGTTTTCATGTATATCCTCAGCTGCATACAAAGAATATATTTTACATGTAAATGCTGATCCACTAATTTTTGGAGAACAGGCCGAGAAATTTCTTGCTCTTGCCTCCTTTGTCACCTGAAAAAAAAGGATAAAAACCTTGTCTGCTTGACTGAAACAGTCACTGTCTTTTTGCAGCACGTTCTGAATTGTTTGGTTCATATATTCAAGCAGATTCTTCACCTGGGACACTGGCACCTCCACAAGTTTTCTTGCATCATGACCCTTATTTTTTGTATAATTTTGGTCTCAAGTTCACTTTCAGCTCAAAGGAAGGAAAAATTGTAATTCCATAGGCTGCCAGGGTGGTTTTCAGACGTCTCAAAGTTGCCCAAGGAAAATCAAGATAAAATCTAAGGTTTACCACCTGAACAACTGTTAAATGTGGCCAGATTTTAGATTTGAGGCATTGAGCTACAACATTTTGGAAAATGTCATTTTTGTGGTGTCCAAAAAGCAAACCAATTTCATGTAAATAAGTTTCTTGGTCAGTGTCTTTTTCATCAATGCCAGAAATTAATGCTGAGACAATATGCAACATCTTAGCTCAGAGATGCAAATTCTTAGATGTTATTTTAGAATTGGTTTTGTGTGCAACAGGCAAAGAAATAAAAATCCTGTCCTTGTGGCTTTCATCCCAAAAAATAGATCCAGAATAGCCATCCACTGGGGAAAACTGATTTTTTGGGATCAAAACTAAATTGCTGGTTTGGACCTTCTTGGACTCAAATCTATTGTTGCATTCAAGTCTTCAATGCCTTCCACATCACCAAATTTTTTGAGGCAGAAATTTTCTTAATTGAATCCTGGAGCATTTTCAATTTTTTTTTGTGAAGGGCCTGAGTTGTCCATTGTTTTGTAGATAATTGAGTGGAATATTTTCTCTTGAGGCTCTTATTTTTCAGCTTTGAGATCGGCAATCCCCTTCTCATAATCAGAAAGAGACTGCTGTAAAGAAAGATTTCGGCTCTTCAAATTTTTTAGCAGGGCTTTTATAATTTGACTGCCCTGGTCTCAGTGGAGTGGATGTGAAAACTGAAGAAAAATTAGCCATGCTTTCAGTTGAGGATGAAATAAAGTAGAAAGCAATGAATTATCACCACTTTTGGGAGCATTAACTGAAAAAACTATCCTCTATGGTTAACATTGTAACAAAATATCACGCAGTCTTATTTCAGCAACAACTGTACGTAAAATGCAATAAAGTACGTTTGTAATTTTCAAATATATATATATATATGGGTTAAAAAAAATTGACACTAGTTCCCCGCCTCTCAATAGCAGCTCAGCGATAAGGAAGGGTTCATCAAAAGCCAAATTGTCTTTGATACAGTTCTCAAAGCAATAAAAAAACAAACTGTAATCATTAGCTGGTGGAGATAAACCCTATCCACTTAACAAGTACGTGATGACCATTTTTAGGGCTTGACATGGCTTATGCTTTCTCAGAAAATTGGCCATAATTTTTTAATGCTAATCCCCGAGTGGCATTTTTCACAGCTAAATCAAAGATTAGTTACCGGTGAATAATTTTATGTACAAAAAAATAGCTGTCTAGATCATATAACATGGCCCGAAAACCTCCAGAAGTTTACTGATTGATCGAAAACTTGTTGCGTATAATTGTGTTTCTCACGGTCAGTTTCCATTATTTCATCTTGATGTCATTTTCGGACAGCCAAGTCATCAAAGATTCAGGAAGATGGTTTGGCACAGGTTTGCTTTGAGAACTTTACATTCTATGAGGTGTTTAAAATGTTACTGACAAATGGGATTTTTCACCAAATATTTCATTTACGTGTCATATTGGATTTTCCTATATGACAAAAACAAGGGTTTTAAACAGTCATAAAGTTTACTCCAGTGAGTGAAATAAAGGGTTCAGTTCAACATTCCAACCACCTGAAGAAGGCCAGAGCATACAACGGCTGAAACATTATGATAAATATAGCAACAAAGATGAGGATGATAGTCCAAATAATGTAAATAGTGTACATAATACCTCATCTCAGAAATATAGACAGATAGTGGTGGTGTTTATATTGTTTAGCCATTAATGATCAATTTCTGTTCTTCCAAGTCTAATAGTTGGGTCATGGTACATTTTTTCTGATTGCAAAAATGGATACATTTTGTTTTGGTTGGTGAGAATTGGAAACTGTTTTCAGTAGTCCATCAGTTTAATTTATTTAGTTGCCGTTCTGCAAAGTGCATACTTTTTGATCTGTAAAGAACCAACAATTCCTTGATTTAAGCAATTAACAATGTTAATTTTTATATTGAAAAGAGTGACAGAATGCAACCTTGTGGAACTCCTCCTTGGATTTTGAGGTCAGAGAGAGTTGATCCTACACAAACTTTGAAACTTTTCTCTGACAAGGAGTTAATCATCAAATTGGGTAATCTGCCCATTAATTGAAGATTGTATAAGTTTTGATTATTCCATGTTGTTTTATAGGATTTTTCTACATCAAATAAAATGGCTACTGCGTGTTCGGCTTTTCTTTTAAAAAGCGTCTCTAATGAGAACTATGTTGTCTAATGGTGCTGCTTTTGTTTTGGAATGCACTCTGGTAATTAAACCATTACATTTCGAGGTCCCAGTTCAGTCTTTTATTCATTATTCTTTCTATGTTTTTGCATATGCAACTTGTTAATTTCATGGGTTGGAAGTTTTTTGGGTCTGATTTGTCTTTATCTGATTTTGATATAGGGATCCAACAATTCAAAAGTTTGCCCTTAAACCATATCTCGTTAAAGATGTTTACCGGGTATTTTAAGGATTGGGGGGGGGGGTAAGAAATTGGGCTACTAGCTGTGTTATGTGATTTGCTAATGGAATCAAGTTCATTTAGGGTAAGAGGTTGGTTGTAATCTTCTTTGTTGTTTGAGTTAAAGTTCAGCTTATTTTCTTTTTTTGCATCTTGCTTAACTTTTTGGAATTGCTGTTTGTAGTTTTTGCTGGAGGAATTTTGTTTAAAGGTTTCAGAGAGTAGATTTGCTATATACTTTTTGCTTTTTATTTTGAGAATGGTGACTTAGAGGAGTCCCAATAAGGTGAAAGTGGTGAAGAAGGACTTGACTCCCAGTCAACTGTTGAAAGCTTCTTTATTAAAACACAGGCAAACTTCCTACTAGGAGAGAGAATGAATCAGAGAGAGGAAAAATGATGTCCAAGCAGTCCCACAAAAAAAAAAAAAAAAAAAAAAAAAAAACAGTTCTGTCCCACTGGTGAGTTTTAGCCCAGGAGACCCAAAAGGAAAAAGATCTGGAAAGGGAAAATAGCTTTTACTAAAACAAATGCCAGTATTGGCAGAGGTGATTTTTCGTTATCATATACCAGACTTTTTGGGATTTGGTATGGGAGTTTATTTTATTTATGTAATCTCTCTCTGATTTCCTTTTTGCCTTTTATAGGTCTTTGTGCTTTTGCTCTATTTAATTAGATTTAGGAGGAGGCATTCTGGAGTAATGGATAGTGGCTCGGATTAAGAAATTGGATAGCAGAGTTCAAATTCCAGTCAGATCTATTACATTCACTTATGTGCTAATACCCTTGGGAAAGGTATGAATCCTCTTCTTCTCTCCCCAGCTATAGTTAAATAGCAGGATAGACTGTTCTATAGCCTTGGATGGCAACTGGTCTACTGCAGAAAGAAATGGCAACCTACTGCAGGAAAAAAATCTGCCTCATCAATTCTGTGTCAAAAGATACATGATTGCCTAAGTGTGTATCATGCATGGCACATAACTGACTGAATTAGATTTAAATTATGGGTTGTAGGTTGGGTAAAAAATTTTCATAGAACTGCTCTTTGTGATCTTATTGCCTTTTTGCAATCTTCATTGAACCATTGTCTTTGACATTGATTTAGTGCTTTTTCATATACATTTTCTCATAATTGCTATTAATGTTTCAGAGAAATGTTCAATAGATTTTTTTTGTTGTCTTTGTTAGTTTTTGACAGAATTGGTTTTTATATTCCCTCCAATCTGCTTTGTTTAGTTTCCATCAAGGGAGATCGTTTTCAATCAGTTATGAATTCTTCAGTATAATTGGGTGGTGATCACAGCCACATGAATTATCATGTACTTGCCAATTGTAATGCGTAAAAATAGAGGGATCACCCAGTGATAGGATTATTAGCGGAGTATGTAGCTGATGCAGGGTGTAGATATATATTATACTTGTCATTGTTATTAATTACATTTTCAAGGTTTTTTTCCCCAAGTTCTTGGATCCCCATATAACATTGTGACTGTTAAAGTTACCTAATAATATGAATGGTTTCAATAGTTCTTAGTTTATTTAGATCAGTTTCTTTTATGGGGGAGGAGTCATGAGGTGGGATGTAAATAGAGCAGATGTTAATGGTTTTATGTTGGGTGGTTTTTGTAACAACTGCTTGTAGATTGGTTTCTAGAAGTATTTTGCTTTGTGGGGGGATGTCATTTGTGATAAGGATTGATACACCCCCAGATACCTTTTGAGGAGTGTGATGTATGTAGTTATATAGAGTATAGTTTTTATTTTATTGTTTGGTTTTAGGAATGTTTCTTAATGGCAAATGACTGCAGGAAGTTGATTCATTATGAATAGGAGTCCTTTGGCATATAATAAAGAGAAAGATAAGGGTCCTTGTAAATGTGTGTGTGTATGTAAGTATCTTGTTGATAGTAGTAATCCTCTTGACTCTGTGTGGGGAGTTTTAGGTATCCAAAAATGTAGGGCATTGGGGGGGTATTTCATCGACTCCCTGGTTCCTTTTCCTTGTAGTGTTTATCACTTTTTTTGAGACAAAGGAATTCATTTCAGAATTGTCTCTTGATTTCTGATTGGTTCACAGGACTCTTTTGACCATCAACCATTTCTTCGACTACATTTAGGAATGATGACCTTTTGGCCTCTTATTTCTTTCCCTTTCTGTTTTTATTTCTTTATGGCAAACCAAAATGGTTTGCCAACTTTAAGTTTTCTAATTATTTTTTTTTTCTTTTGAAATAGTGAACTTTTTATTTTTCTAACACTACACACACACTTTCCACAGAATTTGTGACTGTTATTTAATTTTCTTTGTTTGAATCCATAACTTTAATTAATAGTAAAAGTATGTTTCCTTTTTCCATTTAATCCTTCTTCTAGATCTCATTTTAACCATTTTATTTTGTTGCTAATGTTCATTAGTTCCTTTTGATAGTGTTACTTCTTTCTGGTTGAGAATCCTTGTAAATGTGTATGTAATCCTTGATAGTAGTAATCCTTTCAACTCCCTGTGAGGATTTTTAGGAATCCGAAAATACTTTTACCTAAAAACCTGGTTGTCTGTGTTTATGACTTTTTTGAGACAAAGAAATTCATTTTAGAATTCTCTTGATTTCTGATTGGTTCACATGACTCATTTGATCATCCCTTTTTCTTAACATTTAGAAATGATGACCTTTTGGCCTCATTTTGTTTACTTTTTTTTTCTTCTTTTAATCCTATCACTACATATTCACTCGCCCTGTCGGCTGGGGCTGTAGAATACGCCGACTGCACCTCTGTAGAGGGGTAAGACCCCACCAATGAGGCCACCTGTTGGCCGTGGGTGGCGACCCGTAAGGCGCTAGGACGGAATCCTGGTGGTTGAGCAGCCATTGATCCGGCAACAGAGTGGTCAATGGCTTACAACACACCACTTTGGCCCTTACTTGGTCTGACGGGCGGTCGGATTGGGCCCGATCCGATCAATCGGCTGGGCCCGACATGCCCTAGCACATATATATTTATTTTTCTCCCGACTGTACTATTGAATCTACTTTAGTGGAACATTTCCCAACCCATTATTATATATGTGCTAGAAGGCGGGGGCTGAGGGTCAATTGTGTTGAGAGCAAAAGACTTTTTGACCGCTGTTGAATTTTTCGGCACTAAACCAGAGTTTGGCAGAGGCTCAGAACTTCGCTCCCAATATGAGTATACTGGTCGTGTATCCCCATCTCAGCCAAGGTGAATGGGTTACCCCCTTGGTTCATTCCCTTCTCAAGATGGACTCCGTGGTAGGTGGTGGAGCACAGGGCCAATGAATATAAAAACCCAGACATGGCATCTTTAAATAAAAAAAACAAAACGGAACCTATCCGAATCAGACTCTGACTGTGAAGCAGCAGACTTCCCCAGATTTATTGTCATTGAATCCCTGGAGGAGGTCTGTCTTGCTAAATTCTCCCCATTTTTGATTGAGAAAATTATTTCGGCATGGGCGACCCCAAAAAACGTCAAAATATTAAGAAATGGGAACTTGCTTGTTGAGGTGGATAGCCAAGGACAAGCAGAAAATATTTTAAAAATGAAAAATTTTTATAATACCAAGTGCAAAAGCTACCCACATGAAAGTCTCAATGTTTCCAAAGGCATCATCAGAAGTCGAGAGCTGGCTTTAGCCACAGAAGATGAAATGACAGCTGCCCTGGGAAAACAGGGAGTAACTAATATAAGAAGGGTTAGTATAAGAAAGAGTGGTGAAAAAAATCGAGACAAACACTTACATCTTGACATTTAATCAACCACAAATACCTAAAGTGGTCAAAATAGGCTATTGTCTGGAGAGAGTTGAGCAGTATGTCCCAGCTCCCTTGAGGTGTTTCAAATGTCAGAAATTTGGACACCACAGGGACGCTTGTAGAGGACGACAGACATGTGCCAAATGCGGGGAAAAAGAGCCAAACCATAAAGAATGTTTGAAACCACTTAGATGTCCAAATTGCCAACAAGACCATCCGGCATACGCAAGATCTTGTGACATTTACAGAAAAGAAAGAGAAATCCTGGAGGTTAAACATATGAAAAATGTGTCCTTTCTGGAAGCCAGGAAAATTGTAGGGTCCTATATGGGTGAGACCAGCTATGCCTCTGTTACACGGAGGGCTGAAACTAATAATGAAGATAGTAAATATAGAACCCTGATAAATAAACCAATAAATTTGGATCCAAGTGAGTGGACAAAATTTCAGGAAGATCTAAAAAAGGAACACACCAATAGTATTCAAACATCTCGAAGTTCCAGCTAAGATTAATACATCTCATGATAAAATTAGAGATGATAAAAAAATAACCAAAAAGACATCCCAAACACAAACCACTCCTCCCAAAAAACAAAACCTGCAACGATCACCAATCTGTCCTCCAACTTTAAAAATTGATAACTTGGGGAAAAATAACATATCAAACCCCGAACCTAACAATGATAAAGTAGAACGTTCCCCACAATCAAAGAGAGATCATACCCCGACTTCATCCTCACGGGAATGTTTAAAGTTGTTGAATCCACTAAGCCAATCTTCAGACCCATCAACATCGAAGATTGAGACCAAAAATAGGTTTAGCATGATAGAAAAGATGGATACAGAAGAGCCAACCAGTAAAAACAAGTCGAAAAAAAAAAAAGCAATAATTCCAACATGACATGAAGGACCTGCAAAATAATTCAATATTACAGTGGAATTGCAGAGGAATTAGAGCTAATCATGAAGAACTTCTCATACTCCTCAAGAAATATAATCCCAAAGTGGTATGCCTACAAGAAACATTCCTCAAGGACAATAACTACTTAAAAATAAAAAATTACAATTCATATAATCATTTACACAAAGACAGACACAGAGCTTCTGGAAGTGTGTCGATCCTAGTTAGGAAAGACTTACCCCAACATCAAATAACCATTGACAGTGATCTTCAAGTCACTGCTGTCAAAACAACATTGCACAAAACAGTCAGTATCTGCTCCATCTACATTCCACCTCATGATCCAATTAATGAAATAAAACTCAATAAGCTAATTGACCAAATCCCTAAACCCCACTTATTATTAGGTGACTTTAACAGTCATAATACCATATGGGGGTGTCTTAAAACTAATCAAAAGGGTAAAAACTTGGAAAACATAATCAATAACAACAATCTCTGCATCTTAAACGACAAATCTCCAACCCATCTCAATCCATCTACCAGCTCCTATTCAGCTATTGACATCACTCTATCTGATCCTTCCAGCTACATGGATTATACGTGGAAGGTTCATGATAATTCTTGTGGCAGTGACCATTTCCCAATCATAATAAATATTACACAACCTTCCACTGATAATAACAGGCCTCCCAGTTGGAAAATAAATAAAGCTGACTGGCAACAATTCAATACATTATGCAATACAAGACTGGTTCAAGATTCAAGATGTTCAGACCCAATTAAACACTTCTCAGAAACATTAATCATAATAGCAAACAAAACCATTCCAAAAATTTCTCCATCAAACAGGTGCAACACTCCTTGGTATAATGACGAATGTAAAATAGCTCTCCGTAAATTCAACAAAGAACCTTCCACCATTAACCTCAACTCCTTTAAATTGCTCCGAGCAAAGGCCCGGAAAACAATTAAGTTGGCCAAAAAGAATAGTTGGCAAAATTACGTAAGCAAAATAAACTCCTCCACTAAAACTGCTACAGTGTGGAAAATGATCCGCAAAATTGCAGGCAAAAACAATTCTATCACCATTAAACACCTCATTAAAAATAATGATGAGGTAACAAACATTAAAGACATCGCAAATACACTGGCTGAGACTTTCTCACTAAATTCCTCCTCTGACAATACTGATACAGAATTTCTAAACTATAAAAATAAAATCGAAAAACAGAAGCTCAATTTTAATTCAGACAATACAGAAAATTACAATGGATTCTTCACATTACATGAATTAAAAGAAGCCATACAAGCTTCTCAACACTGCAGTCGGACCAGACGAAATTCATTATGAATTTCTCAAGCAACTACCACCAAAATCATTAGAATACCTACTATATATATATTCAATTTAATTTGGAAAAATAGCACAATCCCAGAATCATGGAAACTAGCTACCATCATACCCATTCCTAAACCAGGGAAAAACAATCTCTATCCTACAAATTATCGTCCAATAGCACTAACCAGCTGTCTGTGCAAAACTATGGAATGTATGATTAATAGAAGGCTAATTTGGTATGTAGAATCCAACAACCTGTTTACCAACTTGCAATGTGGCTTCAGAAATCAAAGATCTACGATGGATCATGTGGTCAGGTTGGAGACCTCTATAAGGGAGGCATACATCCAAAAGCAACACCTTGTAGCCATTTTTTTCGACTTGGAAAAGGCTTATGAGACCACTTGGAGGTATGGTATTATGAAAGACCTGCGTGACATGGGATTGAAGGGCAGACTACCAGACTTCATCAAATCATTTCTTTCAGACAGGAAGTTCCGAGTCCGAATTGGTTCAACCCTGTCGGACATTCAAAACCAAGAAGAGGGTGTTCCTCAGGGGAGTATACTGTCAGTAACCCTCTTCAACATCAAAATTAATAGCATTACCAACTATCTTAATCCTGGAGTTGATAACTATTTGTATGTTGATGACTTCTGTATAACCTCCATATCCAAATACATACGTACTGCAGAACGTCAGCTGCAACAAAGCATCAACAAAATAAATAGATGGGCTATCACAAATGGCTTCAAGATTTCAAAATCAAAAACCCAATGCATGCATTTTTGTCAACTAAGGAAAATGCATAATAACCCAACACTAAAATTAGACAAAACAGAAATTCCGGTAGTCGAACAATATAAATTTCTGGGAGTTGTATTCGACAAAAAACTGAACTTCATCTCCCACATACAATATCTAAAAGAAAAATGCAGTAAATCCCTAAAACTACTTCAAGTTGTAGCCCACAAAGACTGGGGTGCAGATCAACAAACTCTCATTAAATTGTATCGAACATTAATCCGATCAAAACTGGATTATGGCTGCTACATATATGGAGCAGCCAGAAAATCTTATCTAAAAACTCTCAATACAATCCATCATGAAGGATTGAGACTCGTCTTGGGGGCATTTAGAACATCCCCTGGAGAGAGCCTTTATTTTGAAGGGTACGAACCACCACTAAAACTTAGATTCACAAAATTAGGTCTGCAATACTACACTAAAATCAAATCTCAACCCACCAATCCAGCCTATAATTGCATTTTTAAATCCAAATACCAAGCCATATTTGATCAAAAAGCAAAGGCCATAAAACCTTTTGGTCTCCGAATGAAACATACAGTGGAAGACAACAACATCTCAATTACAAACATCCACGAAACTGTCAAACTAAGCTCACCTCCCTGGCAACTTAAAGAACCTGTGGTCAACCTTGATCTCAACAAACTCCCTAAAAATAAAACACACCCATTAACCTATCAAGAAAAACTCTACAATATTCATGAAAAGTACCCAAATTACTTGCACATTTACACTGATGGTTCCAAAAACAGCAATAGAACTGGATGTGGAGTAGTTCTTGGTAAGAAAACAGTGGAAAAATGTCTCCCAAATGAAGCTTCCATATTCACCGCAGAAATCTGTGCAATAAATTTGGCTCTTCAGATTGTTGACGTCAGCAACATAAAAAAATTCATTATTCATTCCGACTCAATCTCTATCCTACAATCCATAAAAAATACACAACAGAATAACCCTCTTATTGTTAAACTGTTGAACAAACTGAACACCTTGACACATAGCAAAAAGGTGATATTTTGCTGGATCCCAAGCCATACTGGAATCCAGGGAAATGAGAAAGCCGATTCCTTAGCCAAAGCTGCTCTTAACATGACACTCGACCAAAACATCAAAATCCCATACACTGACCTAAAACATAAAATCAAGACAACAATAACACTAAAATGGCAACAACTATGGGACAAAAATACCAACAATAAACTCTACCAAATAGCACCAATTCTAAAGGAAAGGCAACTGAATCTTAAAACAAGAAAAGAACAAACCACCATTGCCCGACTACGCATTGGACACACAAGACTGACTCACTCTTTCATACTAAAACAAGAACCTACTCCTAAATGTTCCTGTGGAAAACAATACACTGTAAAACATATACTAATAGAATGTACAAATCTCGTACATATCCGTAGAAAATTCTATAACACAAAGAACATGAAGAAATTATTTGCAAAAACTGAACCAAAAAATATATTGGATTTTCTAAAAAGAATTGGTCTCTTATCAAAGATGTAGACTGATGTATAAACATCATATCCTACCTTTTACCATTTTGCAAATAAATTGTCCTTATCAAATGGAAATTCTTGACTTAAACAAAAATACCTAGGATTATTTTGCAGTGTGCAAGCAAATAAGCTCTAGCTTGCTAAGAATGTTCCATACAAAATAAGCATTTAAAATTGATATATTTGGCATATATATATAAACTGGATTTGGCATTAAATAACCCACAGTGGTTGATATGCCATAAAACCCAACCAACCAACCACTACATATTCACAGTCCAGCTGTGCACATAGCTTACTTTTTTTCTCCTTTTGCATCAAACTCCTCTCCATCTTCTGTCTGACATAGTCTCATTAGTTTTGCTAGTTCTGCCATAACAGCTGTGCATGCATCCATCTTCTGATGAGTTTTCTGATGTCATTTTGGTCCACAATTGTACATACAACACTCACTTCTTACTAAAGTTTCTCAGTGTCCATCATTTTCAGAGCACTCACATTTTAACTTCATGTAAATTTCCTTGACATACACCTTCCATTTTACATGTGCATCTACAAACTTCTCTTCTGCCTTTGCTGACTCCTTTTCTATCAATTCCATCATTTTCGGTGTTTCCTGACTGGATTTTCTTATTTTAAGTATTGATGCATCTGTAACACATGCTGCATCCTCTTTCTCTACATTGGAATTTAAAACTCTAGGCACAATTAATGGAATATCTGTTAGTTCGGGTAACCTCCAGCTCTACAATGAAAATCCACTTTGCATGGACATTTCACTTTTGGATAAAGCAATTCAGTTCACGTAAAGAGAGAGTTCTTTATAAATTGTGGCAATTGCTAAAGAAAATGTTTTAGCTGACCTGAAGACGCACATGTATTGTCGGGCCGGTGTACATGTTGAGAGATAAATGTAATGTGTCTCCTAAAATGCCCACAACCAACATGGCAGGCTTGGAGTATGAGTCCACCTAAAAAAACATAAATAATTTAAATGACCTTTGTTGCATTCTCTTGCTGCGTGTTTATGTTATTGTTCTCGCTGCCTTTAACTTTTTTTTTCTTTTTTGCATTGTTGATGCAAACAATATACATATTTACAAACAATAAAGGAAACAAATCTATGGTGGCATTTCAGTGGCCATTATAAATATCACCTTCACTTTTCTGGACAGTGTAGCTCTTTATGTAAAAATACAACAAATGATAAATCTGTGTAAATGTCTCTCGTCGAAAGAAAGAAAATTCTTCCACAGAGACATATGGGGTAGGAGAGGGAGGGTGAGTTGTGATTTACTGCTGCAATGTCTTTTAGAGGTGGAAGGTCACATTCTGACAAGCATTGTGAATCCAGGTTGTTGTGCCATTTGGTTGCCAAAGATGTCCCTTTGATGGGCTTTTATGTCCTTTTCTTAGATTCAGATCAGCTCCAATTTTTATTTTGTTTCTTTAGCTGAGAGTGGGTGCTATTGAGTGGAAATTCTAGATTGTTTTTTTTCTTTGAGTGTGTGAGTAAAAACAAGCTATGTACAGAGCCTATGTGCAGTTGATGGAATTTATAGTTCAGTCTTAGTTTTCAGGTTGTTCACATCCAGCCAGTGGTGGAAATTAGCATGAATCAGAAGATTTGGTTTTAGGAAGAATGTAACAGTTCCCCATGATCTTATTTTCTGATTCACGGATGGGTTGGTATGTTTTTCTGTATGGTGTGCTCTCTCTCATGAAATTTTTAAAATGTTTCAGTAGCTGATCACATAACAGTTCCCCATGATCTTATTTTCTGATTCACGGATGGGTTGGTATGTTTTTCTGTATGGTGTGCTCTCTCTCATGAAATTTTTAAAATGTTTCAGTAGCTGATCACATGTTTGTCTTTTGGGATTTCTTCTTTGGAATATCGGAACTGATGACTCTGGAATTGCTAAATGTGGGGTTCTCATTGTTTATATGGTTGTCAGATGAAGGATGGGATACAGAGTTGGGTGTCACTTGGAGAGTCTGTGGAGGAGGGGGAAAGTTCATATAAATAAGGAAGTCAGACCAAGGTACAAGGCAATGGACCCAACTAGTTTCGCCATGATTGTTTTGAGTACCATGTCGTTCATCTTGATGACTTGGTAACTACCTATCCAAAGCAGATGTGATATATGGCTGAACGAGGTCTGTAGAGTAAAGACCTTGTGTCTGACCTGTATTGGATCTTTATAGATGATCCGATTCAGATGTTTGTTTGTCTTGTGGTCAGCCTCATTGTTTGCTAGGGTTACATGTTGGTGAATTTGTTGCAGCAAAGCTTTTATCAGTATGCTGTAAGTATCAGGGGTGTCATGGGTAAAGATCTGGCTGAGTAGTTTTGGCAAACCAATGTTGGGGTGCCAACCGGTAATGCAGTGAAATGCCAGTTGCACTGTTAGTGGTGTTCATAGACGATACAACAAATTAGAGGACATTGGTCTATTCACAGTTCCTGTCCTCGCAGAGCATATAGTGAGCATTCTTCAATGTTGTTGGAACTTTTGGCACCAAGTACAATGAAGGTGCTGTATCATCTTGTAGAAGTTCTTATACAATCCGCTTGTGAATTGTGTGCCACAGTCGGAAGATACGATACATGGTATCTCCTGATGGCAGAGGAAGAATTTGTAGATTCCACAAGCTGCATTGATCGCACAGGGAATGGCTGTGAGAAGTCTGCTAAAGCTGTCCAAAATCGTTAATATATAGTGTTTCCCTTTGAGAGTGGTATCATATACAACCTCAAAAGGTCTTTTACTCTGTTTGCAATGTCCGCTGGCTCAGTTTGGGCGCTTGCTGTAATTCCCCTTGCATCCGACACAGGTAATGCATGATTTGATGTATGCCGTAATGTCGCAGTTTTTGAACTTCCATCAATATTTTGATAAGTGAGTGCGCATCCAAGTCATACCAGGGTGGTTGATGCAGTCAAGGGCTTTTTGTAGGTATTTGGCTCAATGATTTTGGGTGTCTTGTATCATTAAGACAGCTGTCCCCAGTTCTAGATAGAACTGTTGTATTTTTGATAGATTGCTGCCTGGTGGTTACCATGACCAATCATGACGGTGAGTGCAGATGCTTCACCAGAGTCCCCCGCTTGTAGGGCTTTGACGATCATTGCTAGCATTTCATCGGAGGCTTGTTCAGCTGCAATGTTAAGGTGATTGGATACCTTCTCTATGGTGATGGTTGAGGTGGCGTGGCAGGCAAAAAATGTGTCGGTAGCCTGTCTGTGAAGTTTGAGGTTCTGTGGCGTGTGTGCTACAGGGAGCAATTGTGTATCCTTGATTTCTCTGAGATACCATGACAGATGTAAAGCTCGGAGTTCTGAAGTCTGAATGTTTTGAATGCAGCAGTTGGATTGGCTGTTAGGTTGGCCTTATTTAGGCCATGCCCTCTGCTGAGCATGTCAGCCCAAACATTACCCTCCATGTATTCTAAGATGAATTTATAGTTGGACATTTCTTTGTGTTATAAATTGAATATCTGCGTTATTGAATTCATGCTGGTTGAGGTATGTCGGTGAACGGTGCTCAGTGAAAATAATGAGTGGGCAGCTGCTCAGAAAGTAATCAAATTTGGATATGGCCCATTTTATTGCAAATGCTTTGCATTCAGTAGTGGACCGGGTCTGTTCTTCCGCCTGGGTAAGACGATAAACTGCATCCGCGTCCTGGGTAAGACGATAAACTATGTCTGACAATATAGGGTCCCACTCATGGGTTAAATAGGCCCTTCTCCCTGTTGGCAGGGTGTCTGAATATGTCGACTGCCCCCCTGCAGAGAGTAAAAGCCTCTCAATGGGACCACCTGTTGGCCGTGTGTGGCGACCCGTAATGCCTGGAGACGGGATCCTGGTGGCTGAGCAATCCATGACCCAGGAAAAAGTGGCCATGGTACTGCAACACTCCACTTTGGCCCTTATCTAGGCTAGACGGGCAGTTGGAGAGGCCTGATCTGATCAATTGGCTAGTCCCAAAATGCCCTAGCATATATATTTATCTTTTTTTTTCTCCCGATCATGTTATACACTCTGCTCATGTAGCACTATCGATTTGCTCTTACGGATCTATTCCCAACCCTCTATTATATATGCTAGAAGGCGGGGGCTGAGGGTCAATCGTGTAGAGAGATATGACTTTTAACCAACATTAGACTGTTGAACGTTTGATAGAGGTTCAGAAATATACTCTTGGTGTGAGTATACTGGTTTTGTATCCCCGTCTCAGCCAAGGCGAATGGGTTATCCCCCTTGGTTTATTCCCAACATAAGTTGGACTCCGTGGTGGGTGGAGGAGCATGGGACCAGCGAAAAACATAAAAACACATATGGCTTCCTCTACAAATAAAAAACTTAAACGCAACTCTAAAGAATCTGATTCTCCTTCAGATAATGAAACGGAATCATCCTTTCCAAGATTTGTTGTTATAGAGTCATGTAGCTCACCAATCACAAATTTATCTCCCTTTATAATAGAAAAGGTGATATCAGGCAACTTAACACCTTTAACTGTCAAGAAATTAAAAAATGGGACACTGCTTGTCAAAGTGGAAAAGAAGAAACGTGTGGATTTTCTACTACAAATGACTATGTTCCACAACGTTCCAGTAAAAACATACCCTCACAAATCCCTGAACACAAGTAAGGGGGTTGTGAGAAGCAAAGAACTATCTTTATGTACAATAGAAGAAATTAAGAAAGAGTTTAAAAAACAAAATGTCATTGATGTTAAATGAATTTCAATAAAAAAAAAAAGGTAAAACGATAGAAACAAACACCTATATAATAACATTTAACTCACCAAAAATACCAGAGAATATTAAAGTAGGTTATACCATGGAGACGGTCAAGCGGTTTGTGCCTAACCCTCTGAGATGTTATAAATGTCAAAAATATGGACATCATGAAGACACGTGTAGAGGACGAGAGGTGTGTGGGAAATGTGCCCAAAAAGATCCTGACCATCACATGAATGAATGTGAATTTCCCAGTAATGTGCTAACTGTGGTGGTGATCATCCGGTCTATGCAAGATCTTGCAACAGTTGGAGAAGAGAAAAGGAAATTCTATCAATAAAGCACAAAAATAACATTCTTTACCAAGAAGCACGGAAGATGGTAGTAAGGTCAAACATTACCACGTATTCCCAAGTAGTCCTTCAAGAAAAAAAATCAACAGAACAAATATGAAGAATTTGTTAAAACATTAAGACAGCTGAACCTGGGAGACTGGGACAATTTTATTAATAAGATAATTGCGTGAACTTGACAAAAATAATACAGCTACAGTTTCAGAAACACCAACTACTCAAAGTAATCCTGCGGACAAAAGAAAATCTTCCACTAAAACAACAACAAAAACAACAGCACAGACACAAACCACTTCTAAGAAACAAAAGTCGCAGAAATCATCAAGCCGTCCTCCTACTTATAAAATTGACAATCTTGGGAAAAATCAAACATTAAACCCCGAACCAAACAATGATAAGACAGAACGTTCCCCACAATCCAAAATAGACAATACTCAAACTTCATCCTCATGGGAACGTGTAAAGTTGTCAAACTTAACAAGTCAATCTACAGAATTATCAACATCAATGGTTGATACCAAAAATAGATTTAGCTCGATAGAAAGAATGGAGACGGAAGAGCCGACCAATATAAACAAATCTAGGAAAAACAATAAATCTAATTTAACATAACAAAACTGCAAAATAATTCAATCCTACAATGGAACTGCAGAGGAATTAGAGCCAACTATGAAGAACTTCTAATACTCTTCGATAAATATAACCCCAAAGTTGTATGCCTTCAAGAAACATTCCTCAAGGACAGCAACCAGCTAAACATTAAAAATTACAATTCATACAATCACTTACACAAAGACAGACAGAGCTTCTGGAGGTGTATCGATCCTAGTTAGGAAAGACATACCTCAACATCAAATAACCATCAGAACTGCAAAATCAAGAAGGGGATCGACAATCAAGCAACCCAAAGTCTTGCTAGAATTAAATAAACTCTCTAAACAAAAAATGCACCCACTCACATTCCAGAACAAGTTTCAGGACATATTGGAAAACTACCCTAACCATACACCCATCTATACCGATGGGTCAGTGTGAGGACAAAACAGGATGTGCAGCAGTGAACCAAAATAGAAAATAGAAAAAAAAAAAAAAAGCACCTCCCAAAGGGAAGTTCTATTTTTACTGCAGAGACTTATGCAATAGAGCAAGCTCTCAATATCATCACACAGAGCAAACAAAAAAAATTTCATAGTTTTTTCAGACTCTCTATCCATCCTAATGGCTTTAAAAGAAAAAAAAATCCAACAACCCACTCAATATCAAATAAATACATTCAAAATGAATGGCAACGGTGCGGGAACGATAATCTACACAATAAACTCTTTGTAATTCAGCCCAAACTAGGAGAATGGAAGTCAGCTTTCAGAAAATCTCAAAGGGAAGACGTACATTATGGCCACACTACAATAACCTACTCCTACTTGCTAAGCAATGAAGATTAACCAGTATGCCAAGCATATGAAACGGCATACACTATTAATACATATTAACCAAATGTTCAGACTTTTCTAGCTCAAGACAAAAATGCTATAAACATGTATATCTTCGAAAAAGCAGTGGGCATCTACCAAAAAATATAAACCAAATGGGAATGTAAATAAAATCAATTAATCTGCAAACTCTATATCTGAAAAGAATACATCAATGAAACCAGTTTCTTGATAAAAACACTATTTACACAAATACATCAGTGAAACCTGATTTACAAATGAATATCTTATAAGAATACATATTCTATTTATCTATTGTAAAAATCTTGTCAGCATTAAATAACTCAATAAGGTTGATATGTTGTCAAACAAAACAAATGGAGACCTCTAACCAATAACATTCTTTGGAAGAGTAAATCCCACTTCTAAAAAGAACAAGCATGTTTGAAAATTCTCAATCTCTTCATGCTTCAATTCAGTCAATTTATTAATTAGCCTATTAAGTCTACATATATATAGTCATTTTATCCCAAGCAAGGCAATAAAGCCATTAAGATGCATGGGTGTTATGGAGTGTAAGAGAATTTGAAAAAATAAAAACATTAAGGAGAGAAAAATAATGAAAGAACAGGAATTAAAACAGAAGATAACAATTGACATTGCATTTAATTTTTTCAAGATCAAAGTTGACTGGAAAGCAACAAGTCAGCAGAGAGTTCCACGGGTGAGAAGTGTGAGAGAAGAAACTGTTAACATCGAAAATATGTCTACATCTAGACATTTCAACTGTAAAAGTATGATACCCTACCACCAATCTAGTGGTATGTCTAAATTCAAAAGGTCTCAGTACCAAAGAGGAAAGTTCATCAGAAATGTTTATAGAAAATACACAGGAAAGCCATGTTAAGACATGAAAAAATGTACAGCTTTTGTTCAGGCAAATGCTGAAACTGTATAAAAATTATTTTTAAAAATGTTAAAATTCTAAATATATAATCATCTAGGTCAGTCGTCACCAACCAGTGGTCCAGCAAAATTTTTGATGGTCCACAGAAAAATTGGAACATTATTTCAATCTTTATAAAACTTGAAATTTTCAATTTGTTTCATTTAAATAAATTAAGAATGTGTTTTCTGAGCAATAGAGGGGCCAGGAAATTTGTACAATGATTTTGGAGGGAAAAGTCCCCGATCCATCGGAGCCTACCAAAACTCCATAAATTTGGAGAATCTTGCCTATTTTGCCAGTGAGAAATCTGCCCCTCTCTTCTCCTCCTGCCCAGAGAAGAAGGCCTCTGGTAGTCAAGCTCCAGTTGACCAAGATCCCCCTCTGACCGCATCTGTACCTTCCGCCCTGCCTGTAATGGGCGTACCAGCTTCCGGGACCGGGTCAGTTAATCCACCGGTTAGGATGTCATCAAAGACCACATTCCTCAAAGAGCCTTCACCCGCTGCTAGTGTAGGTGTGGAGAAGGGGGGCGGGGAATGGCTGGTAGCTGGTAGGGCCAGAGGGAAGCACCGGACAGCGGGTCCTCAGTCCCCTGAAGCCCCGAGTGCTAAAGACACGCACAGTCCCACTCCCTCTCGCAACGTTAAGGGCAATGCCCCGGCCACACAGCTAAACTTCAAGGAACAACAAAAGAAGTACGATCCAGCTTATGAAAAAACGGAAAAAATAAATGAATTAAAGAAAAAATTGGATAGTGAAAAACCTTCTAATCCCATTCCGTGCACGTCTTCGGCCCGGTCCGCACCTTCTCCCAAGAAAAAAACTTCCCCTCCGACAACCCCGCCCAAATCTCGAGACCCCAGCCCTTACAAACATAGGTCCTTTTATAGTCCCCTTCATACTCCCAGGCCTTCCCCTGTTAAACAAATTTCATCCCACACCCCTTTGCATACTCCCAGTCCTTCCCCCGTCAAAAAAGCTGAGATGCCTCCTCCCTCTTCTAAACGGGTGAGAAGCCCCACTCAAGCATATCATGAAAAAAAAAACAAAAAAAAAAAACGCATTTTCGACACAGGGGAAGATATCTGCAAAATTAACACAGCTCAGGCAGAGAGAGCCCGGGACTATGAAAATAGGGTTAAAGACCTTAAATATCTTCTATCCATTAGACAATATGCTGATTTGGATGTTGAAATACCTTAAAATTTCCCGCACGCCCAAAGGGTCCTAACGGTTATACGGACAGGACCTGGCTCCAAACCAATTTGGACAATGTTAGAGGAGGCCATTATGTCTTTCAAGATGGCCTTGCCTATCACCATAGTGCAGAATGAGAACTTAAAGCAGCTGTCAAAACTTTGTGCAGGGAGGGTCCCCGTTTTAGTTCACCCATCCCTGTATAGAGCACTAAAATTGACTTTCCCCTGCGATATTGGCGGAATCTCCCAAGATGGTACCATCAAAACTGAAATGGGCCATGGGTCTATGGGAGAGGCTGTCGGTATCCTTACCCCAGCCATGTTTAATTCAGGTAAACAACCCTAATCGGACTTCTCGATGGTGCTCTGGTTAGCTACTTTAAATGTGCGGGGCCTGAGGTCCGAGTCTCACAGGGCGAGGCTCTCTCGTGACCTTCAGCGCCTCAGGGTGAATGTTTGTTGTGTGCAAGAGACCCGGTTTTCTTCTCATGACCGTGAGGATATACTGTCTAAGGAGTTCGCCCTTTATTCAGCATATTTTGATGGTCGTTCAAGGGGTGTCTCTTGGCTAGTGAGCAGGTCTTTGAAGGCTGCATGTACCCTTGTCTTCGCAGATCTGGCTTTGTGTGCTGGATGCTACCATAAAGGTAGGTACCTCCACAAAATCGCTAAAAAAAGAGCATAGCTTGATGAAAAAGATGCCAACCTTGCTGAAAACAAAATTTTATTGTCTAAATGCTTATGTTATTATTAAGAGGAAAGACCAAAGTTTTTTTTAATTATTTAAAAAATTTTTTCCTTCTTTTTAGAACATTCTAAATTTTGATTAAAAAAAACCTTGTTTCTATTTGTCTCAGCAGTACTAGTAAATAACATAGACAATTTTTAGCACGTTTTTTTGGTAAGGCACACATTAATTTGAAAAATCGTGCAAAAATAGAAATAATTGTCGGATGTTAATGAAACTTTCAGGAACTATTCACAGATGATCGAAATTCTTATAAATATGTTGGTTTTTTTTTATTAAAGTCATGGTAGAAATATTTTTTTAAAATATTTATTACCCCCCCCCCCCCAACTAATTTTATGAAAGCGCTAGAAATTCGATCGCATCAGGTTTAGTGATTACAATAATTAAAAGCACAGGTCTTTGAGGAATGCAAATCATGTTTTTTTTTGTTTTTAATTGGAGCCAATGTACCTGAAAATCAGCTCTGAATTGTAACGTACAAAACTCAATAAAACAATGATGTTATTTAATTTCAAATGCTTTTATTTGCTTTTAGTTGTTTTTATTAATATGGACAATATTTTCTGAAAGCAAAAAATTTTTTTCAATGAAAAATGAATTTTTAGTACAATTATTTGTTATTTCTTTAATTATAATAGATTTTACATTTAAGTTGTTAAAATATTATAAAATTAGTTAAAAGCCCCATCGGCTTTCCTAAGTGTCCTTATAAGATAGATCTTTTTTTAGTGCGTTGTAAATTGTATCATTTTGACTAATCAGAAGATCCACAGTAATTAAGAAATGTAATTTTGTGCTTATAACCGGGCTGTAATTATAAAGTATGGAAAACCAACCAGAATATAATTAAGTTGCGTTATTTGAGTTAAGCATTGTTCTCCGCTGTTAAGGCCTTTACTTTTGTGAAAGGCGTGTGGAGAAGATAATTTGATTTTTCAATTTCAACTGAAAAGGGTACCTACAAGTATCAGTATCATCCTATGAAATTTATATGATCTTATTTTTATATTAATCTCAGTTATGACATTTTTCCATAAATGAAATATCAAAATTAATAATAAAATGAATGCAAATACAAATAACAGTAAAATGTAATAAATGTACATAAAATTATAGTATTTTATGTACAGTTCTGATAAAATTTCATAAGAAAGGTACCTATAAATTAATTAGATACATTTCTTAGGAAATATGAAATTTTATGTCACTCTTAACAGTCTTATTTTAATTTCTTTATAATATATTTTCCATAAAGCATCATAAACGTAAAGGTGAAAGATAAGTACAAAAAAAAAAAAAAAAAAAAATTAGACCGCTGAAAGTTTTCGTTAAAAATAACGAGGTAAATAATTTGTTCACTTAAATGTAAATTATTTCCCTTTTCTCCTTCTGTAGAACAAATTAGCCTCATGGAATTCGTAAATATGCCATTCATCACCTGTCAAGAGACGTGAAAGTTTATGACCTGCTTTGTTTTATTTTCAAATTATATCTTTTTGGCACAAAAGCTAAGTTTGGTTCAAAATATTTTAAATAAACATTATAATTTCTGATTTTCTTAAAATAAGTTTTGAAAAAATGATAATTGATATTTAAAAGAATTTCAAAGTGAGATTTCCAGTTTTTTAAAATGGAAAAAAATGGTCAATTTTGCTGACTCAAAAAAAAACTAGATTTTTAACGAAAATTTCAGACGTGCTAGGAACGATTAAAAAATGGAAAAAAAATACCCCCAAAATACTTTGATCTCTCCTCTTAATAATAAACATTTAGACGATAAAATTTTGTTTTCGTCAAGTTTGGCGTCTTTTTCATCATGCTGTGCTCTTTTTTTAGCGATCTCGTGGAGGTACCTACATAAAGGATAAGGTTTTATATCTCATTGGAGTTTATGTGCCCAATAACCATGCTGAGCGGCCTGCTTTGTTTTGGCAGATCGAGCCATTTTTGATGACTTCTCCTCGGGTAGTTTTAGTGGGGGATTGGAATGCCGTCCTTGAACCCGATATAGATCGTATAGGGCAAAATCCGGGTACTAACAATCCTGATGTGAAAGCATTTCGGGACTTTATCGGCAGGTTTGATCTTGTCGATAAGTTCCGGAATGAGCACCCTCGAGAGGAAGCATGGACTTGGACAAATAGTGGCAACTCGGCTCCTGGCATGCTTGCGAGCTACCTGGACTGAGTCTTAGTTAAGAGAGTCGATGTAGGGCTCTTAGGGTGTCCAAGTTTCCACTATATAGTTTATACGGATCATAGGCTTGTCCGGGTCCGTGTAAACTTAGATAAGCCTAAGGTTAGAATGGCTGGTTACTGGAAATTCAACTGTTCATTATTTGGTGAGCAGGGTTTCCGGGACCAGCTGCTACTAATGATTCAGAGGGAATTGACGGGGGTGGTTGTGGGAAACACCTGGTGGGATAATTTAAAATGCAAAATTAGAACGTATGCTGCCGATTTTAGTCGTCGACTCAATCTAGATAGATTAGCGGCATAAACGGCTTTAGAAGATAAAGTTGATCGGGCCGTGAAATCCTGTGTTAGTGGAGATATAGCCTTAGCTAAGGCAGAGATGTCCTCCTTGCTTATCAAGAAGGATCAAGCTCTGGTAGTTAGGGCTAGGCTAAAAAGAATGTCTTCTGAGGCGACAAACATGGCCGCTGAACTGCGTGCAGAGGAGAATCGGAACGCGTCTAGGCGACATATAGTGTGCGTCACATTGCAGGATAAGCAGACTGTGACTAGAAACGCCGGCATATGCGAGGCCTTTCGAGATTACTTTCAGGATCTTTTCACCAGGGAGCCTGGTCTGAGCCCTGCTCAGTTCGACGCCTATTTAGCTGACTTTCCCTGCCTTGAGGTAGCTGAAGCGGCTAGGTGCGAGGGTCCCATTACAGAGTCGGAAATCTGGAAAGCGCTGAAGCAGGTTGGCCTGGATAAGTCTCCAGGACTAGATGGTCTTCCCTATGAAGTGTACTTGAGGCAGTCGCCCATTTTTGTTCCTTTGCTGGAACTGATTTTCAACCACTGGCTGAAGCAGGAGTCTATACGTCAACACTTCACCAGGGGTGTGATCAAGTTGCTGCGTAAGGACAAAAACGGTGGGGATGGGTTAGGGAACTTTCGCCCTTTAACCATGTTAAACACAGAGTTAAAGATTTTGGCGAAGATCTTAGCCAACCGTTTGCAGCTTGTCCTGTCTCGTCTGATTGGCCCCAAACAGAGTTGTCCTATGAATGGCAGGACTATTCAGGATAACCTTCATATGGTGCGCTTGATCTTAGTACAAGTCAACAGTGAAGCTGCCCTGATCAATTTAGATCAGTCGAAGGCCTTCAATAGGGTTGACCATCGGTTTCTGGAGGCTTTCCTTTCGGCGGCCGGTTTCGGAGCCGACTTTCACTACTGGATTCGACTTTTGTATGGGGTAAGATCGAAGCCTTTCGTATTGTCTCGCTCCATTCGTCAAGGTTGTCCGCTTTCACCTTTGCTTTACGTTCTTGCGTTGGAACCTTTCCTTCGCAAGTTAAAGGCGAATCTGGTCCTGCACGGAATTTCCCTGCCTGGGGCTACCACCTCAGCCAGGTATTCTGCCTATGCTGACGATGTTTCGGTTCTTGTGTCGAGCAGAGCCAAGATTGACGAAGTCAGCAAAGAGATCAGTGGCTATGAGATGGTGACACGGGCCAAGATCAACCGCGATAAATCTGTGGGCTTGCGGTTGGGTGCGTGGAAGGGAGTTTCTCTTCCCAGACCTTTCCTCTGGATGAATGGGCCGATTAAGATACTCGGTGTCTGGTTCGGTCCTGATCTCCAGTTGGAAATGAATTGGTTGGAGGTGCAAGGGAAGGCCGAGATTGCGGTTGATCTGTGGGCTCGGAGGAGACTTTCCCCTGAAGGGAAGGGCGGAAGTATGTGTTTCACACATCTATCCAATACTCCTGTACTGACTCTCTGTACTTCCACTCCCGTATGCCAGACTAATTTTATTAGTACGGACATTGTTCTCTTTCTTATGGAGAGACAAGGCCCCTATGGCATCTCTCAAGATCAGTTGCTTTCATCCCTCTGAGGGCGGCCTGGGTATGCCTAGCATTGAGATTCGTCAACATATGCTTTGCATCACCTTTCTAGACCGAATGTGTCGCGGATCGGATGAGGAGGGTGCCTTTTGGAAAGAAGACATTTGCAAACATTTCCCATCCCTGAGAATTGTGCACTCGTGTGAGGAAGAGACCCGCCGTACACCCTGAGCCGAGTGCTTCTTCTATCGCGAATGTCGTTGTGCTCTGAAGCTCTTCTTACGGGCTTTGGATGGCCTCTCCAACGCCCAGGCGTTGTCTCGTAAGGCATTGTATCAAGTGTTAGTTAGGGTGGCCGTACAAGATGATCTGATTGGCGAGCTCGGTCTTACGAAGCAGGAGGCTCGCTCGATATGGCCTTGGGCGCCTGGGTTGAAATGCCTCAATAACGATGAGGCATCACTCACCTGGCTGGTAATTCGTGAAGCCCTCTGGGTCAGCAAGAGACTTTGTTCAGCAGGCTTGGAGAAATATCCAGACTGTCATTGCTGTACGGGGGAAGTCGAGACCATTGGTCACGCCTTCTTTCAGTGCAGGGCGGTAGTGCCGTTGTGCAGGTTTGTTGAAGGCCTCATGGTTCGCATGCTGCAGGGAAAGTTTTTTGTCCTTGAAGCCAGTTCTGTTTGTAGCAATGTGGTGCCGTAGATGACGAAGGCTGAACACTATGTGTTCTGTTGCTTACTAGGGGTTATGAGAGTCGTGATTTGGATGACACGTCAGAAGGAATTCTATGAGGGCGAGAAGTTCACTTCTTCCCAACTGATCTTGTTCTTTAAGCATCAGCTTAAAGTCAAGATTAGGATGGAAAGGCGGCGGCTCACCTCATCAGAATTTGGCAAAAGGTGGGTGAATCTTGCGCATATGTGCTGAGTAAAAGGGGCTGACCTTGAGTGGCATTTTGATGCCAGTTAGGCATTAGGATATTGTTTTTTCCTGGGTTGAACTTGGGCAACCCATCCCTGGTTTTAGGCTAGAGTAGGTTTTTGGTTTTTTGACTTTTTAGTTTCTCTTCTTTTTCTGTAAACTTAGCTAGAGTGTGTTTGCTCATTGGTCCCTTTTTTTTTCTGTCCCCATTCTTTTCCTTTAGTTTAACTCCCCATCCCCTCCCTCATTTAGGTGGTCAGTGATGTCAGTTCTCTGGTGGATGCGGGGCGCCTTTCGTTTTGCGTGTGTGTTTTTCGTATTTGTTGTTGTGTATGAATGAGTGTGTGCCTGTGTGAATGCTTGGGAGGATTGAATGTTTTCCTTTATTTTTCATAGTCCTGCATCGATTTCGTCCGGTTAACTGATATTTCTGCCACATTTAAAGTTTGTGGGGGGTTTTATTACTAACACCTTTTTGTTTAGTTTCTTGTAAATATTTTATGTGTTATATTGTATATATTCATTGGGGTTCTTTTTAAATATTGTTGTTTTATGCCCCTCCCCCCACAGTCGATATTTGTAAATAAGGGGAGTATTTAGGATTTTCATTGAGTCAAAGAGGTTTTTTGGTGGATGTAGTAAGAAAGGTATGGATAAATGTGTTGTTTTGGTGAAAGGAATATTGTTCTGTATGATAGGGTCAGTGGTTGTGGCTAGCTAAGTTTTATATTAAGACAAGTGATGACCATCCTTTTCCCCAACCCCACTTTTTGGCCTTGTGCCGCATTTATTGTATATATACAATAATAAATATTGTGAGAAATCTGCCCACCGTCTGTGACGTCGACATTAGGAAGCTCCAGCACCTCTTTCACCAAAAAAGAACTACAAGGGCTGTCAAGAACGAACGTCAGTCTACTATTCAAGACCAATCCAAAACCGCATCCCTTCACCACTCCTTCTGATGAGCCCACTGGACTTCTGTCGTCGACCTCCCAACTCACTCAAATTGCAAGATTCCTTCATCTGCAAACAATTTTCCCACTCTACAAGAACTGTGAGTATATCTATCTGAACCTTAACAATAACATCTAATCACTTAAAGAACTCTAGGTGCTCAGAGAAATATTTTGAGCAAGCCTTTTTTTTTTTTAAGTGAAGAACATTTTCTCTTTTCCCTTTCTTTCTCTACTAATCGTCCTTTCATCCCTTTACCTTTTTTTTCTGTATATGTTGTAAATAAACACTTTCTTCTTTTATTGTTACTCACCAAGCAGGAGTTTTTCCTTTATTCGTATGCACCTAAAGGAGAGAGTTAGTCTGCTCTAATCTTGCTGTTTTACTTGCGGTTTTTTTTTTTTTTTTTTGCAATTTTTTAAACCTCAACACAAACCCCTTGATGCAGGAAAGCTAGGACAAATTTCGTAGCAGTTTATATATTTTTATAATCTTGTATATAAACATAGCCAAGTGAGTGAAGTTGTTAGTGAAAAATAATAGCAGTGTCAAGGGAAAACTGCTCTTGACACATCATTTTTTTTGTGGCCACAATGGTTAAAGTTTACCTCTTCTTTTTTTTTTTTTTCTTTTTTTTTACTATTTCATTTGTACTTATTTTCAGGATTAAGACATAGATTTTTTCCACATAAAATTTAATTTATATAGAAGTTTTAGAAGTTAGTATTTTGAAGGAAAAAAATTTACTTTTTTTTTTTATTTTGAAAATTAATTGCAACATTGATTTTAAAGCAAATGCTATAGTTCATCTCACCAGCAATTGTCAAAGATTGAAGGCAAATTTAGCCTTTTGTTTAGTTTTTAATTGCAACAAAATGAGGGGGAGTAAGTTAATGAGTTGTTCTGTGTTACTTACTGTAGATACAAACAGAAATGGTAAAAATCTTTTCATTATCAACTTAGGAATATAAACTAAGAATTTCTTATATTCTTTATTTGCATAAGAAAATGAATCGAAAATTAAATGAATTATGAAAAAGAACAGCCGCTTATTTGTAACAAAACTATTCATTTTTAATTTCATTTCTTTTTTTTTAAGTGAAAAAATATTTGAAATAAAACCTAAATAATAATATCAATAGTTTAAAAATATTGACTGAAATAATCAAATTAGAATAATAGTTCTCTATTTAATTGAAGTTAAGGTTAAAAAAAAATAATTTACGAAATAAAAATTTATTTATAAAAATAAAATAAACTGAGTATTGACACGAATCCTTAAATTTATCCAACCGATCTTATGTAATTTCTAAAATCTCAAAAACCCCCCAAAAAACATGATTATCTCCCCTGATAATTCAATAGTTAACCGGAACCGAAACAGCTTTATCGAAACTTCTTTTTTCAGCACACAGAAAAAGCAAAATTTACTTACTACTCCTCTTGTCCGTGGTAAATTCAGCCGGTGTATAGCTTTCAGCCACTGGTTTCGCCTCGTATCATCACCGGCTTTGGTAACTTGAGGAATATTACAAAAGCGAAAGGGCTCCCGACAAGGACACTGTCTGTGAGTTAAACCCGCATGGATAACACAGTACCCATCTCGCCATTGACCAAGTTTTCGTTGGTTGTTTGAGCAATTATAAACAGCGCAGTTCCGACCACCGCCTTTTTTGTAAGGCATCTTCTTTCTTTTTAACTTTCTTAATTAAATTTAAAAGCAAAGAGAAAGGAAAAGAAACTTATTTTTTTAAGCTTTAAAACGATCTTATTAAAATTTGAAATATTTTTCAGCCCTTCTATGGCTGACAGTTTCAGGAACTCTTTTGTTTGTGGGAAGGGAGGTAACTTTTCAATTACTAAAGTAGAAATCGTGATAAATACGTTTTCTGGCGGTCCGCTCTCCCTTTTTGTAGCATTTAGAATCGTTAGTTCATTTCCAAGATCATTTTCAATAACAAGTTCGATCCATATTAAGTGCTTTATACTTGTGCCAAGCTCCATGTTAGCAAATACTCATTTATTTCTTAATAGGCACGTTTTCATTGGCGTTAATAGAGAATATGTAACCCGAACCGCACACACTGCGTTATTTTTACGATGATTTGTTGATCTGTGATTTTTAATTTTTTTGTGTAAACCTTTATATAACTCAGTGATCATATTTTGGAAGTTATTTTATTGTTAAGTTAGCTCTGCTTGGCAAGGTACACAAAAGCTAAAATATTCGTACCACCAAAAAATAGATGAAAGTAAAAAAAAATCAGGGAATTATTATCCGAAAAACCAAATCTTCAGTACTTATTTATTATTGATTGATTGAATTGAATGAATTGTAGGTCAGTTTAAAAACTTTGTGGAAATATTTTGGGGGTCAGTTTCACTCCACATTTCGATATCACATGTGTACTTTTTAATTTAGGTGCGTGTGTTCGTGGAACTGAAACACTAGTAAAAAATCTTTTCACGTTTGTTTATTCCTGAAAATTATTTCTTTTCAGTAAAAAAAATATGTGTGACTGTGAACATACGGAAAATTCTACTCGGACCTTCCCCCCCAAAATAATCCAATAAAATTAAATAAAATATTTTTCTTTGAGAATTAATTGGTGCTTTAAAACACATTATTTTCTCTTTCAGATTGGACAGGAAAAAATCTGAAGAAAAAAATTATATATGTAAAAAAAATCTAATTAAAATTTTATTCAATTAAATTTAAGTTTTATTTTTTCAAAACTGCCGATTTTGTTCTTGGCCTCTTCATAGGAAAGTAAAAAACAAAATATCTGAATGGAGCAGACGATCTTAAATTATAGAAAATATAAGACCAAAATCTTTATCTTAACTGAACACAAACAATTTTCATGCATAATTGTTCCATATGCTAAAGCAACAAATAATAATAAACAAAAAAAGATTTACTACTGCTACTTACATAAATAATTTATTTTGTCAGTAAAGAAAGTAGTATTCTTTAAACTGACAACTTAAACATCATTTTTTTCTTTCTTTTTTTACAGACAAAACTTAAAAGTAACAAAAGTAAAACTTGTTAAAAACTTTTCTTCATGAGAGATCGATAATTTTTTTATCTTCTTCAGAATTCTTTTTCTTTAGAGCTGAAAGGGAAAAATATAAAACATAACGCCTAACCTAGGCTAAGATAATTTTAAGATATTTTAAAATCTTATTTTTAGAGAACGAGAATGGGTCAGAATCAGAATTCTCCGCATCGAATGACTCTGCCAAAAAAAAAAAAGTTGACTCATCAAGTCAATACAAACAAACCAAAGGCAATAATTCCTCTTGGGAATAAATATAAAATTACCTCTTCTAAGTAAATAATGTCTAAAAACTCTATCTTAGACAAACATGAAACAAATAAGCAGCAAAGTACCTTTGTTATCTTTTTTACATGCGTCAATGCCTCAATAAGTCAAAAAAATAATATATAATTTTTCTCAAAAAATTTTAAAACTAATAAATAAACAAATTTCTGCTTATAAAAAATCTTTTCTACAGAGTCACTTGATACGTAAAACAAAACTCACCATCCCTTCTTCCCATTCCTAAAAATCAGTAGTACTAATTAAAAAGTTATGTAAGGAAAATAATTCAACAAAGTAAGTCGAACATTCAAAGTAAAATGCTATTTTACGTGGCAAACTAAATTAGTTTACCACGGAGCCAGAAAACAAAGCGTTTTTCTTTAATCAACCAAGAAAAAAATTTCTGATTGAAGATAACGAACCTCAGTCGTCGTCTGCAGCTTCCAATTTAAAAAAAAAAAAAAAAAAAAAGCGGTAACAAAAATTTATCGTCTGTTTTGCCATCAGACGCGTATCGTCCAAAATATCAATACATCAAATATTTTATTATTGAAGTTATTGAAATGATCTCTTCTCACTCTATAGTCTAACATTCTAAAAATTTTTGTAAATAAAAATTTTCAAAAACCCACACTGAATATTTATTTGCCTGTAAATTTTCAGTGCAATTTTGAAATTCATCCTATTGCTGTTCATAACAAGAGTTTGTTTTTTTTTGGGTTTTTTTTTGAAAATAAAGACATGTTTGAAGAATCTGTCTATATACACATGGCACAGTGGATAAAGGTGTTAGTTAGATCCAGTGACAGGACCCAAAGAGTGTGAGTTCAATACCTGGTTAAGGCGGTGTATAACTTGGAGAGGGGAATTAACAGGAGATAACTGACATCCATTGGACATGGCACATGGAACTAGAACAGTCTACCCCAGTGAGTGAAATAAAGGGTTCACTTCAACATTCCAACCACCTGAAGAAGAGCGGAGCGTACAACAACCAAAACGTGATAAATATGGCAGCAAAGATGAGGACAATAGTCCGAATAATGTAAATAATGTTTGAAGAATCAAGAAATGCATTTTTAAAAGAATTTTTTTCATCTTGGCTACTGTCAGATTACTTTTTGTAAGGAAATTCAAAAAAGAAATAACTCTGAATTACCTTCTTTCACTGACTACTTTTCCCTATCAGAAAAGGTAATATAATTCAGTAACTCTTAAATATAGAATAATGTAAACAAAAAAAAAACATTAGGTGCAAATATTTTATGATGACATGAAACAGGGTAAGAAAATAATCAAGAAAGGCAATGAATTAAACTCAAGTGTATTATTTCACTATTTGTTTTTAATTAATTTCCTTTTTTATACGTCTAATATATAAAATTATTCTTTAAGTTTTATAAAACAGAACAACAAAAATGATATTGTTAATCTTGGTTAAGGTTAACGATAATATATTTTTAAAGAAATACCAAGTTTTTGATTATTGCACTGCTGGTGTTCTGTATATAATTTTTTATTAGCTTTTGAAGTCTGGGATGATAGAAAATTACTGTTGTTAGTCTAAGATATCATAGGCTACCAGAAACTTTATTTTCATTATATTTTAATCGAAAAGTAAACATTACTTTAGCAAAATCCAGTTAATTTAGTCCTTACATTTACTTTGAAAAATATCTAGGATAAATATTGGACTTTGAAGATATTTTAAAATTTATTGTTTACATTTTTCTAATGTTAGTTTGATAAGTTGACAAGTTAAACCTGCCTATATTTTTAAAATGCCTAGAATTTTTATTTATATACAGAAATTTATTTTTCTTTTAACATGTATTAGCTTTAGGATATTCAAATAAAACCAAAATTTAATTTCAAAGAAGACATTTAAATTAATTAAAATGTGTTTTTCGAGATTTCTTTTTCTTTTTTTTTTCAGGAAGTTCATATGTAGATTGTGTTCATAGATACAAAAAGGTGTTGCAATAATTTTCATGGTGAAAAATGAAAAAATAAAAAATAAATTATTTTACACAACAAATATTTATCTTTCAACATATTTTCCTTCCTTGCCAATGAACATAATTCAGAGACAAATAAGATTGAACGTTATATAATGAAAATTTCAGAATAAAATTCTAATAGTTATCTGTTATGGACTTGTTCAACCATTGTTTCAAATCATTAGATATTGTAATAGACAATATCTTACACCTGTCAGAAATCCTGATGGCTGCAAACATTGTTGTTTGTGGCTGTAAGATCCAAGTGATATCACCCCAAATGAAGAAAAAAAGTGTTGTTTTCAAAAGAGACAAGCTACACAGGATGAATTAAACTTTATGTACTAGAGGAAGAAAGACAACTGTATTAATGGGAATTTTAATGCTACCTCTTGTATTTTTGAACACCAATTCTTTCATGGTAAGAAGACATCATCCTTTGAAACAAGCCTCAAACAGCAATGGGGGACTCTTGTTAAATTTTTGTTATTCAAAAAAATATTCCCATCTTAAACACAGGGTTCAACCATTCCATGAAACACTGGATCATGCAGCGTAGCCCAAATAAAGTAACTAAAAAGATTATTGATTTCAGACACAGGCAGTTTGTGACAGATGTTAGAGTATACAACTCCTACTTTGAAAGTAAACTGACAACACCAGCCAACAAAATAGCTCACTTCTACTCACATAAACCATGAAAGACACTTAGGTACAACATCCAACCCCCTAAAAATGAATGGGTAAGATTAGAATTTTGTAATAAAGTAGTTCAAACTGATGTCCCTAAATATTGACTAAAACAATATACATCCAATACTTACAAAGTATAGCTTTAAACATAAACAGCAATGAACCCTCCCAATGAGGGAGTTAAGAAACAACTAAAGAATAACAAAGAATCACTTGACATTGAAGCAGAACTTTTGAAAATAGCTTACCTCTTCCCCAAATTCAATGTCAAGTTTCTCAATTTTGTGAAGAAAGTCTGGAACCAGAAATGCATCCCCAAAAAGTGGAGTTTATCACATTGGTACACTATTGAAACAAAAAGGTAGTCCTCAAGTGCTACACACATACAGAGAATATCTTAATTTTATCCATTATAGTGAAAATACTAATGAACTCGGTTCACATTTTATGAAAGTTAACTCCTCACAACCAAATTTGGTTTTGTTTTGGTAAGGGATGTAATGATAGCATATATGTCATTAAATAACTCCCAAAAATTACATACCTCTCCAAGAGAAAATTGTATACCTCCTATATCAACGTCACAGCAGCATATGGCCATATCAATAGAGACTTCCTCTTCTCATCCATTAGAAACCATCTTCCAAACTTTGAAAACTGAATGTCTAGGTTTGAGAGGAATTTAATCGGTCCCTAAAATCTTACATGTCTTTAGAGATTCCAATACGGAAACAATTCAAACCGCAACAGGAGTACAAGGAGGAGGAAATAGAGTCCTCATCTAATCTTTTCCTAGATTGTCCTGCACATATACAAGCACAGATGTGAAGAGATGTGCACTGATCATTTAAACATTCCATGCCACATCCCAAATGAATCTGCTAATAGAAAATAGCATTCCTGCTCTACTTCCCAAGGCCAATGTACTAATGATGAAGGGTTCTATATTGATGACATTGATATTTATAGAATGATAAGGGATAAGAATGATCTTGGACAAAATATCTTCCAACCAAGTATTCCAAACAATGGGACTCAAACCTTTCCAAAACAGCAGTGATGGTATATACCATGAATCTATCATAAAAATTCAGGAGGTATAATTAATAAATAACAAACACTTCAAATACCTTGGTGTATGGATCAGTTATAATATTTAGTATAAGAGACAAGGAAATGGAACATAGAATAGGCTGTGCTAGGCTGGTCCAACACCAGAAATTGCTACAAAACTAAAACATTAACCTAAAATCTTGTCGTGTTCTTAAATAGCTTCATCAGATCAAGACTTTCGTATGGATGTCAGTTATGGTGTTAAACTCACTCAGAAATATCTAAACTCTCAGCTGTATACAACAGCTTTTTCAGATCAATGGTTAAAAATAACCGTGTGCAAATGAAAGCTGGAGGTCTTAGCAAGAACCATCCTTCTTTAAATTTGTGAACTGACACTACAGAATCAAATAACATAAACCACATCACTTCAACAGCAACAACTAAAATATAACTCAAAGAGAATAACATAATCAAGATGTTGACGTTTCACTCTACATCAAACAAAAGATTAGGAAGGAAACCATCAATATTGGAAAGAGTGATAACAGTGGACTTGAGAAACCTATTTCTTGAGAATTTGTTTTAAGAGAAAGATTATAAATTTCAACTGACAGTAACAATGACTGCTCGGTCAATGAATGCTGAATGTTTCCTTATAAGGAAACGGCTAATACTAGCATTAACATAAATGTGATTTATGTTTATTTTATAATTACAACCATATTACCATATATTGATGACAAAATTCTGTAAATATTACTAATATCCTTTTTTCTTTCTTCTCACAGATGCCTATTTAAATAAAATATTAATACTTTAGATTGTTTATTGCCTATAAAATGAGTCAGAAAAATGAAGACTGAATAACCAAGAAATAACATGATCTGTTTGAGTTCAATGATTCAAAACTTTTGGATTTATCTGATGATGATGATTCTGTAGCTGATCCAATTATGAACCATTTACAAGGTTGAGCGTTGAAGCAAATGCATAATTGGATGAAACTTTAGAACCAATGGCTTTGTAAGAAGAGGAAGACCATGAAAATAGGGGCCAATATCAAGAGCTTCTATATGACCAAACTACAGTGACAGGCAGGCAACTTTTTGCATTTGCAGAAATGGAAGAAATATTTAGACCCATTTCTCAACTAGCCAGTTTCATGCCAATAAAGGCTTACAATTTATTTTTGTAGATGATGAAGTCTTGCAATTGCTAGTTGACCAGATAAATTTGTATGTGGGACAAGTAACTGAAAAAAAGAACTACAAATGAATCTGACGTACCATTCAAGACACTAACAACATAAAGAGCTCAAAAGGTTCTTAGGTATATTATTGGGGTTGGTTTTGATCATAAGGGTACAATAGGTTCATATTGGAGTCAATTACAATTTTAAAAGAATGAGATTGCTGGTAAAAAGAGCCATGATAAGTTTCAACTCCTGCTAAACTACTTTTCAAATAATGCCAAAATGGAGGAAATAGAAAGACCTGAGAAAATACAAGCGCTATTGGATATACACATAAGTAAATATAAATTGCCATAATGTCCTGGAGAGGATGTTGTCATTGATGAGACTTTTATTCCCAATATAGAATCAAATTATCTTCAACCATAGGCTTTACACACAGCCTAAAAATAATGTCTAGAAAAACAGAAATGGGTGAATATACCGTGGACATAGGAAAAATATATGTGAGGACCTGATATCAGATCATGTCAGTGAAGTTCAGGCATTGTATGTAGATAATTTTCCCACCAGCTAAAAACTGTCAATTTACAATTTCTTTATTTTCACCCCAAATTAAAGCAACCATACAAAGTTTAGAATGGCTCATAATCAAACATAATAGACATTCATTGTCTGTTATATTTAACAATATATGTATAAATAATGACGCCACCCTAATACACTATATATATATATATATATATATATATTAAAAAGGAGAGAAGCTGTAAACATTTTTGGTTATAACGTAGATTTGTTTTAGTATATATATTTTATTCTTTATATTTCTGCTTCACGTGTTTCTGGTCATGACCTTCTTCAGGCAATTAAAAAGGAATAAATTTTCATATGATCTTTTAATGTCTTGTTCATTTTCTGTATTTGTTAGTGAGCCTTGAACTCCTTTAAAATATACATTTTTCTCTCATTGGAACAACTATAATATTTTCCCTATATATATATATATAACAAATCAAAACTTCCACAATCGAGACCCTAATAAGATAATACCAAGCCAGGTAAAAAACAAATTAATAACTACTAAACAAGAAACACAAAAAAATGTGAAGTTGAAAATATATAAACAAGTATTTCCTTTGCCATTTAAGTATTAATAAAATACATAATAATTCATTATTTAAACTAGAAATAAATAAAAAACAGAATACATCTGTATTTTGGAAAACTTTAGAAAACCCCAGAATATTCTGGAATATTAATTTAATTTTAAGTTGTCTCTGACTCTGGAAATAACTTTGCTACATTATCTTTTGACAACTGAAAGATAAGGAAAAGGCATAATGAGAGGAGACAAGCAAATTATGAAATTAAGCAATAATCATGACATCTTACACACATGCACATACACACACATACAAGCATACACATACATGTATAGGTGCACACGCACACATGTACAAAGAAGAAAAATCAAACTAACATTAATTATAAAGCGCATAAATTATTTTTCTAAGTTAATATAAAAATAATGAAAAGAAGAAAATTGACAGACATTAGCTGATACCTCCTGTTGAGAGAACTGAACAAAAAGATTTTTCTACGAAACTCCAGAGATGCTGAATATACTATCAATCAGCTAAGTGACAAATTTTATATTTGTATTAATCCTATTCAAAAATTTATTTAAAAAATGATGAAATTATTAAAATGTGTAAACCATCTGCAATGCAATATTTATTATTTACCATTTTATAAATAACTATGAAAATAAGTTTATTTTTTATTCATAATTTTATAAAAATATCTATAAACTATAGAACAAAAAAATTTGAATAAACATGGTATTCGCTTTTTAAAACAAGAAATATTGCTGAGTGATGAAAAGCATATACAGTTATAGCAGTGTCAAGGGAATAACCCTCCTTTTTAACAGACTGTTTTTTGTTTTATGTTCAAGCATGAAGGTTAAATATTGCCCATTTCTTTTAACCCCTTGCATTTGTGAGAGGTTAAAAGAAAGCCACCCAAACCAGAAGTCCTGACTTATAGCAAAGGTAAGACTGGGATTGATTTATCAGACCAAATGTTGTCCTCAAGGTACTTGATGTAAGCCTCCATGTTAAGTCTGAAGCCCTCACCAAGAAATTCAAGAATTTTTCCTTAACTGAATGATCAGAAGGAGTTTTCTGAGCTGCTGTACCTTTGTAATCACCATTAGACTCATCCAGCTCTTTCCGAATCCTCTACATCCTTAGATTGACACCCAAACACTCTGAAATGTTTATATTGGAGCTCCCAGCACAAATGCCATTTCCTAATTTCTGGTGGAGTGAATTGTGTCATAGTGCTCTTTTTCTCACAGACGTTGCCTATCTGACACTATTATACTGTGCAGCTGACAAAAACAAACAATGTATATGCACAAAATTAAAAATATAAAATGTTGACAATTTACCCATCGCACCCTGTATGTGTGTGTATATATATATATATATCGTTTGGGGCCCCTCAACTAATGAAATTATGGGGGCCCCCATCAGACGGAGTCACCCTCTAACTCACTTGCAATCATCTTGAATATTTTTACTTCTGATATATTTTAGCAACATTAACATACCTTGAAGTAAACTTATTGAAAATTCTTTAAATAAACTAAAATAACTTTGTCAAAAAAAAATTCCTTAAGAAATACCAATACTATTTATTGCAAACCAAATTAGCGCATATTTCAACACAATGATAGTAAAAAAAAAAAAAAACAACATTTTTTATAAACAGCATTATAACAATATGTTATATTCTGTGCTAATAGGAACATATACTTGAGAAACAAGGTGGATAAAATAAATAAAGGTTTATTGTAAAAACCCAGCACAATAAGAGTAAAGGTAACAGTTATACACAAGGTCATCGCAAGTCAATCCAGTAGTAAGTGCTACTATTGGAAGGTTGGTAGTTCTTGTGTAAGTCTGAGTTGTACTCATCAGATCCCAGCTAGTTGGTATTTACTAGCCCCCCAAAAAGGTAGATGTGGCACAAGGCCGAGTTTAATGTGGGTTATCCAAGCCTGTAGGCTTGGCAGAAAAATGTCTGTAGAACCCACATAAACGGGTCAACCTCCCCGAATGAGACTCTACCCTTCGGCAAAGCCTAGCCCGGGTTCCTCTCTGGCTGAAGGCAAAGAGTTCGACCGTCTAGCTGGAACAGATCACAGCTAATAATATTTAGCTACACCCCACGAGGGTTACATGTGGCACAAGGCTGGGTTTAATGTGGGATCTCCGAGCCCATAGGCTCGGCCAAAAATATTCCCTATTTGAACATGTATAAATAAGTTCAGGGTCAGTCTACCTACCTGAACGAGACTCTGCCCTTCGGCGGAGCCTTGTCTGGGTTCCTCTCTGCCCAAAGGCAGAGAGTTTGACTGTTTAGCTGGAACAGGCCGCAGCTAGTCTCTGTAGTCTTACAGATGCTTATAGGTAGTTTCTAACTATAGCATAGTCACTCATGGGGGTGACAAGTTATTCTATTATATCACAGTAAAACAAGATAAATATGAATTTTAAAGGAGAAAATAGCTATTAGGTTGGTGCAAAAATAATTTCGTTTTCTCACATAGTAACATATGTTAGAAAACGAAATTATTTTTGCACCAACCTAATATAATCACCTAATATAATCACCTAATATAATCATAAATTACTAAATAAACAATCAGAATTTATCTCAAAATGCAGACACAAAAACAAATTTTTACTATGTTACTTAAAAATCGAAAACTAAAAATGAATATCTTGTAAAATATCACTATGTAAATGCAAATATATTCAACACAGATAATGTAACATAGTTTAGATTAGGGGTGGGGAACCTTTTTTGCATGAAGGCCACATTGAAATTCATCATCCCTCATAGAGGCTGCATTCACCAAGTGATTTTTTTACAATTACACATTTTATATATTAGGTAAATGATGCATGTAATAGAATTTAATAAATATATAATCTAATAAAAACAGATATAAAACTGAAAAACAAGACATATTCAAACAAATACTTTATTCACCTTTTAGACAAATTAATGACTTCCTTAACATTGTTTCTTTGGGAATAACATTTTGATATCTGACTCTAACATGGTGGGTTTTAATTTTAATTGGTCTTTCTAATGCTCATATTTCAACTGCGTTCTCAATGAATTCTTGATTTATGTCAAGTACGAGAATGTGGATTCACAACTATATGCTGAAGAAAAACATGAAATAAGTCAGTGTGCATGTTCATGAAGGTGAGGATATTCTACTGTCTTTTTCCAAATTTCGATAGGATCTTTCTTGCTGTCAAACAGAGTTTTCATGATATTATCTTCAGGCAAATCAATAAGCTCCATTTGTAACTCCTCGGGAGCCTCAGATATGTTAACAAAGTGAGGCTGAAAAGCAAGTTTCATAGTGATGTCATGCTCTTCAAAATCTGAATCTTCTGCTGTATTCTTTTATTAATGAGTCTAAAACTGACTGGTATTCCTGAAAAGATTCATAGATATTCTTTTCACTTTCACTCATTACTTTCAACAAGTAGGGAAAGTGATCTTCTGAAAATTTTGACCAAGCAAGAAACAACTTCTTTCTAAATGGAAGAATTTTTTGCCACATATCATATATTAATTTATTTCTGCCTTGTAACGGAATATTTAACTCATTTTGTTTTGTCATTACAAGGCATGACAGCCTGTGCAAGACAATCATGCAAGGCACTGTTGGACGTAGGAGAGGACGTCAACGCAAAAACTGGATGAATAATATCAAACAATGGACATGTATGATTGTACCAGGATTGCTGATAGGCTGCCATTGATAGACCTTTGTAGAAAAGAGTCAGTGTGGCTTCTGCATCCAGATCTGCTCTACGATTACAAGGTCAAGGGGATGATGATGATGATTTGTCATTATAACACACACAAATGCAGCATCTCTGTAAAATTTTGTATCTGATAATTCAAAAAACTTATCGTTTTCTTTGAAAAAGTTAATTATTTGCCCTCCTAAAGACTACATTTTGACCAGTAAGTGTCCTTGTGATAAGCAGCATATTTTTGAGTGATAGGGCAAATCTACACTAATTATCTGTCATCAACATGTTTCAACACTGATGATGCCTCATGGCATTTGTTCACATATAGTTCACAATACTTATAATCTTTTATAAGGTGTTATTTAAAATAGCAGAATTTGCACAGAGATGTTGCTGGTGCAGAATGCAATGAAAAGGAATCAGTGCATTTGGAGCTATAAGGCTTTTTCTAGGTCAGAAATTCTGTTGAATAATTTTTTTGTATATTTTTGATTTTTATCATTTCTGCTTCTAACTATTCTAGTTATTTATTCAATGCAGATTTCTCTTATTGTAAAAAATTGATAAGATTTAACACACAAAACATTTCATTTTAATTTAAATATTAAATGATGTTATGAAAGAAACAGTGATCAGTATTTGGGTCTTGAGCAAGTCTTCCAAAGCCCAGTCAAAGTCAAGTGAAATGAAGTAAGGGAAAATGCCATACTTGCTTGGTCTTATGCTGAACTTTAGTTTATCATGTCATCAAGAGCAAGGGAGGTTACTCATACTTACAGTACACTACACCTAATGCTGTCATATGTGTGTGTGTGTGTGTGAAAATAAGATAGAATTAAAAAGGAAGAAATCATATGTAACAAACATTAAATCCATCAAAAATATAGGGGGAAAAAGAATTAGTTTTCCAGAGGTATTTTGTTATTTTTAAAAATATGATTATGTTGAAAAAAAGTGAGAGAGAAAACTGGAATTCTTAACATCAAGAATTCTGGTAGTTGGAGTTTTCCTTCACTTTTTAATCATCTTGTTGCTGAGAAAATTTTCAAGTGATCCAATGAAGTGGACATTTGAAGCTGCTATCTCAGTTGTGTTACAATGATAGGCGTCAAAGTTCCAAACTTAATTATTTATTAAATATTGACTTACATTGTCATTCTGAAGAATGAGACAATTTCTCTTGATTAAATCACATTTGTTACAAAAATCTTTACTTTTTATTTGCTCTTGACAATAAAGATTTGCTGTGATTGACTAAGAGATGAAATCGTTCAAATTCCATTTACTTACCAACAATTTGTAGGGGTTTACACAGATTATTTTTTTGTCATGGTTCAAAATGATGTGCGTATTAATGATAAAATTAATGTGTTGTGACATTTAGACAAGTCTTTATTTCAAAATCTCACATGCACATATATGCACACACAGAATTATTTACTTATTAAAATAAAGCTTTATTTTTTTTTGCAGACAGGATTAGTTCTGATGGGTTGTTCTTAAGCTCCATCATATTTTTTTATATTTAATGATGTAAATGTTAACATGTAGTGAGTTTTGATAAAAAAAATGAAATAAAATATGAAAATAAAATATATAAACAAAAATAAAAAGAATTCAAATTAAAATGTCATTCACTCTCTATTAAAACCCTTATCTCTTTATCTCTCTCTCTCTTCTTTTCTCTATATACTTTTGTTTCAACTAATGAGACGGCAACCCTCAAATAAAAAAGAGGAAGAAGAAAAAAAGACTGAACCCAGCCAAAAAACAGAAGTTTGCAGGACCAGAGTCTACTTATTTGTGACTATAAATCTATCAAAATAAGATAGGCTCCACACATAACTTCTGTTATATAAAAAAATATGGAAAAGAAAGAAACACCAAAAAATAAAATAATTTGGGCCAATCAAAAAATTAACACAAAGAGACTTTTGATGCTAACTGAAATCAAGGTTCATGCTAGTAGTTTGGGAGCCTTGTCAAAAGGATGTAAACTGACAGCCCGAAGGCAGAAGAGAAAGGACTATAGCAGAAAAAACAATTTACACATAGAGATAACAAATTAATACAATTATTAGAAAAAATATATTTCTAACAACATAACAATCTTTTGTCTAGCTAGGTCGCACACATGCCACATTCTACTCAAAATAAATTTGAAAACAAACATAAATATACCAGAGTGGTGGCCATTATCAACATGACTTTCGCTTTCCACAGATGTCTGCAACTACATCTGCATGTTTCCCTTATATAGGCTATAAGAGAAGTCAGACAGTGGAAGATAGAGCAGAGAGTTCACACACCCATGCTAACCACAGAGGCTACCCAGAGCGCAGTCGACTGCCTGTCCAACTATTAGGCTGTGAAACAACCTCCTGTGAACACAGAAAGAGAACAGACTCGACTATTGATGCAACAAGCCCAAACCAATAGCCAACTAGCTAAGCATACTCCTTTTACACTATCATTTCACACCTTGTACATCCTACATTCAAATATTACACTATAATATTTACCAGAGGCTTTTTCATACCTTGTAAATGAAAAATCTTTGGTCATTTCTCCAAACCAGTGTTTACTTTGTTTCTTTACTTCAACCAACTTCCACCAGAGAAACCAGAGCAAGAGAAAAGTGTTTGAAATGTTTTGTTTCTATTCACCGCATTCAGCATTAAAGTTCTTGCCCATGTAAAATTATTCACCAATTATTGGATTTTAACCAAGCACATGGCACTTCAAAGAATTTTTTCTCAACAATCTTTCAAACTCTCTCTCTCTCCATCTACTTTTGAACCTATGCAAACCATATACCACTTTGGTGAATAACAAACTCTCTACCTTTGTTTTAAATGTTTTTTAATATTATTTTGTGTTAGATCATTTAATCTGTTGTATGAACATTTCCTCTTCAATGACAATTTGTTAAAACTATGGACTTTAAAATTTTCTGATTTATTTTCTTGAAACAAGCTACTGACACAAATTCAAGCATGTAAATTTGTAAATAAATTCCTTATCTTGTTTTGTTAAAATTACCCATGTTTCCTCATCATTATCACCCTTCATTAATCTTCTTGATGTGGGTAAATCAACTGTTCATTTTCACCCCTAAGTCCTACAAGGAAAGTTTTCATTCAAGAAGCTCGTAAAAATTAGCAATACTGATCTAAAAAAAGTATAGAGCTAGCTAGAGTATAGAAAATGTGTTAAAAGTAACAAAAATGCAGATGCTATAAAGAATGAAACCTATCAATAAATGAAGTCAATTTACTCAGTTTTGATATGAATAGATGAAATAGCCAATCAAATTTGAAGAAACTGGAAAACTTCCAAAATAGCATTTTTACTTTCCAGAGACATTAACATCGAGAATGACAACAAAATAAGAACCACCATTAATCGTACATCAACCACCAAAAGTGCATCATTGAAGTATATTCTTGTTCCAGTATTTACCTAACTTCCTGTGATGAGGAAGTAGAAAAACAAGTCTTACCTCAAAAAAAGAATTTGCATTCTCTGGGCTGTTTGTCACAAAAGAAAATCAAAATCAAGGTCATATCTACTTTCGTAAGGCCTTGAAATATAGTAATTTTTGTTCTTGTCTCAGCCAATCAAAGTTATTCTTACCCCAATGAAAAAACACTACTTTGGATGACAGGAGGATTTGTTCTTCATGGATGAAATAAGCAGTTGTATGTTGTGAATCATGGATATGGATTTTTTTATCCTTTTTTGATTTACATCTCTGCTATTTTTAACTTTGGGTTTGCAAGACTGATTTATAGCCTTTGGGATTACTAACACAGATTTCTGATTTGGAATCTGAACACCATCATTGCTATTTCCCAACACTTTATATACACTTAGGATATGAGATATGGCCAGTTTCATGCATGCATGTACAAGGATACAGATTATCCAGTCCCCATGACCAGTGATTTACAGGTGTCAGAATTCTCCAACCCTGTCTCTTTTTTTGTGTGTAATAGGAACAGGATTGGAACACTAGGATCAGGCTCACCTTGTGTTATACTGCATCCTACCTAAATCTGTTAAATCTTCCAGTTATTTCCTCCTCATCATGACCAGGTGTGGTTGTAGGGTAGCTCAGCATCTGACCAGCTCTCTCTAAATGCTTTAGTAAATGTTCTTTCATGAGCTGCATGTTTTGGGCTTAAGAAGACCTAACAGAGCCCATCCCTCTCCAGGGTAGACCACAGATGATGTCTTTCAATATGAACATGGCTGTTGATTCCATTGAGGTGGCCCTGGCCATTGATGTCAGTCTAGGAAACTCTCCACCTGTTAATGTCATATCATCATCACTCTTCATTTTCTGTCAGTAGATGTAGTTTGCAGCCAGTTAAAACTTGTAGTTACTGTCTTTCTGATGAAGCCCTCAGGACCTTTACACATGGAGTTGTCTATATAGTTTGGTGCAGGAGGTGATGAACTAATTTAGCTCTTTAAGTAAATAGTAATGAGTATTTTCAAGGTAATTGTTCTGACAAGTTTATCTCTTTGGTATGTAGATTTATGAATTTAAGTGCAGTACTAGATTGGCAGCTAGGTCTCATCATTTTATAGCAGAAATGGTTAGATGAAACTAAGTTCTATGCTAAAAGTTTCTTCTTTGCACTTCTTGCTTGTGGAACTCTTCCAGCTCTTTTGTTTTATTTTTTTTTATTTTCACAAGGATAGCATGTATTGTTGGCTGGGTGTTAGCACTAGTAAAATTATGTTGTTGAATTGTGAAACCTTTGATTAGCTGAGGTAGGAGGACATATAGAAACACTATGAACAATCTAACCTGAATGAGATATTACACATAGATGACAATGATTATCACTTTCTTTAACAGGTTTTTTTTTTTTAAAAAAAGCCATTTCATCCCAAACAAGACAATAAAGCCACTAAGACACAAGGGGTTATTGAGTGTGAAAGAATATGAAAAAAAGAAAAACATTATTAAGGAGAGAGAACAATAAAAGAACAAGAATTAGGAAGACATTGTTGACATTGCATTTAAATTTTTGAAAATCAAAGTTGACTGGAAAACAAGAATATTCCACAAGTGAGAAGTGCAAGAGAAGAAATTGTTAGCATAGATCTTAAGGTTACATCTAGCCATTTCAACTGTAAAATGATGAGACCTAGCTGTCAATCTAGTACTGCATTTAAACTTGTAAAGTTGAGATAACTTATCAGAACAATTACCATGAAAACATTTATAGAAAAAACTCAGGGAAGCTATGTTGTGGTTGTGAGAAAGTGACTGAAGCTGAGCTGCCAGGTCAGGACCAATAACATTGCAGACTCTTTGGGTTTTATCAAGAATCTCTAAATACATAGCAGAATAGCAAGCTTCTAATTTTCCATAATTTTTTTTTAATTTATCTGACATCATTTCCTTTGTTAATTGAGCTTATCTTGGATTGGGTGAAAGTGAACCTCCAGATTTCCAAAAGACTCTGTACACTAAAAGTTTGCAATGTTTATAACCCCCACCGACCAAAATAATTTATTTAATTTATCACGAGCAAAGTTTGTTACCTCAAGTTGCCTGTAATGGCATTTTTTTATTGAGCTAAATAGTATTATTTTTATTGTGCTTAGATTTGCTATCTGTACTTAATGGAATAAGCACTATTAAGCTGCATGTTCTGAAAAGGCATATAATTTAAATTCCCAGTTCTGTAGAGCTTCAACATGCATTTATATGGTCTTCTTAATCATTCCTAACTTCCTTAGGGAAACAGTAAATGACATTATCATATTTCTGAGTGTAGTTTGGCTTATGGAAATATCAAATAGGTTCTTTTCAGTTGTGTAGTGTACCCCACTACCCAATAAAATTATTGCAAGCTTAATTTAGAATTTTAACTGTTAAATATACAACATTAATCTTATAAGTACACAAGTAAACTTTTGTTTATGGTTGAGATGTTTGCTTACAAGTCTAAACTTTTAAGTTTCAACAAGTGAGTTAAAAATAAATGTTAACTGTGTTTGCAGTGGCCATATTGATTATTCTTAATTCTTTCTGGAGAAGAAATTCACATGAACTGGATAACATCTGCCATTGTAATCAAAACTGTCTTTACTTGGGCAAACGATTCAATGACTTATCAACTGTAGTGATAGAAAAAGATGTGCAAATAATATCCTTTAAAGTAGAATTAAATGGCTCTGTAAAAAGGAAAATGTATAAATTTGTCATTTTTTTGCAACACATTTTCAAAAAGCCAGGAAAGTGGGTGGATTTTTAAATTTTAAAAATAAAAATAATAATCCTCAGCAAATGTGCACAAAGTGATTTTTTTAAAAACTTTTTTTGAATTTCTGAAATGTCTTCAATGCTAAATTTTTGGAAGTCTTTGTAAATTAATTTGTTTGAAATTATTAGTACGACAATGTTCCTGTCTGTCTTATAACAGTTTTATTTCTGTTGGAAATATATTATTTTGTCCATGGATAAAGAAAGCAAAAATATATCAGACAAACAATTGTACGTGTATGCACATACATAATGAAAAAAAAAATCAACCTTGCATCAATGAAAAGTGC
>OZ010588.1:21399646-21409646 GCA_963932145.1 Acanthosepion lycidas | reverse complement strand
TGACAGTACAACTGTGTTTGATATACAATGCAATCTGATACTGACAATTACATCATGTATGAATCTCAGAGTTGTCCTCCCAGTGATGAATAAAATGTATATTTATTATTAGTATAATTTTTTATGCATCATGCACTGTTTTATTACCATCAGCACTCAAGTGTTATATATATATATATATATATATATAAATTTGGTAAAATTCAGGTAGCATCTGAGACAAAAAAATTAAATGCAAATCAAAATATTTTTTTTTTTTTTTAATGTGTTATTGTTAACGGATATAAATTTTTGGAGTGTGCAGTCGTAATGCTGTTGAATTTTTTTTTAAATTTAAGAGAGTGCGTTTTTTTTTTACTAATATGGCAATTTGAGAATTTTTTTTTTTTTGTAGGAGTTTGTCAGTCAATGTGGCATGAACTAAATTGTTCAATAAATAGAGTCATGTCTCAGTTGTTATACCGAAAATTTGTATGTCTAATCAGTTCTTTTAAATCAAATATGTGGTGCAGTTCAATTTATATTACAATGAATCATTCATACAAAAAGTAGATTAGTAAAGTTAATGATATAAAATGGTGAAATAATTTTACAAACAAAATTTTAAAGGTGCATTAACCTACAAATCACTCGATGAACGTTATGATCCTTGTTTTTAAAAATTATAAACTGTATATGGTCTTTCGCAAGTACTTTCAACTGTACATTCAGTCATCCTCAGGCATGGAAATTATTTTGTTTTTGGTAAAAATCAGGTAGCATCATATATATATATATATATATATATATATATATATATATATATATATATGAACTAGCTTCTTTACTGATATGTGTCTTCTAAATGAGAATTCAGCTCTTGAACAAGTTTTTTCATATATTTCCTTATTGGGATCAATAACTTTGCGTAATTTTTACAATCCTCACTGTTTTGTTTTGTTTTGTTTTTTCTTTTAATGTCTGAAAATGCAGGAGTTGCATTATGTGATTCTCCTTTAATACCTGTTGACTTGAAAACTTGAACTGAAATGAAATGAATGCAGTGATAAGTGGCAGAACAAACTCCCTGTTAATTAAACTTTCTTAATGTTATTTTGGTTTGAAGATAATTATTCCCCAAAAATTAAAAATACTGACATCAGCCATTGTTACAAATGAGATACATATATTTTTTTTTTAAGTACAACATATGAAAGACTTTATGAAACCCTAAATGTTCAGGTTTGTATAAGCGCGAGTAACAGTTAACCCCTTAACTGCCACAAATTTGTTTTTTTTTTCTTTGAAAAATGAAAATGATAAACTTTCTTAAGAGTGCTACAATGTCTGACAACTTTTAAAGACACATAAGAAGCAATTACTTTATCTTGAAGTAATATATAATTTTGTGCTTTCTCATCATTTTGATCTGTTTTTGCAGAAAAGGCAATGATACTAAATCCTTTAACTGTTTTGATGTGTACAGTAAGTAGATGATAAAAGAATGACAGATGAAGAAAACAGTGATGAAGGAAGTTATAGAAAATTGTGTGTAGCAGATACGTTAGAATATTTGTGGTTCAGTGCTGCATAAACAACACTCATTAAACACAAAAGAAGGAGAAAATGGAGAAACTTTCCTGTAGACAGTCTTTTAATTATCAAACTAGGAATAAACAAAAAATCTAAATTATAGAACATAGAAATGGTTTCTTTAATAAAAAGGATTCAAATGTAAAGGGCTTCTTGTAATAAAACTGACCTGTTTGCAGTTAGGCATTTTGTTCAAAAATTTGTTTTTGGTTGAGTCAGTTTAGCAGCATGTCAACCCCTTGAGTTACTTAATACTGAAATTTATATATTTTATACACAAATTTATTTTTTTTTGAGATAATTAGTAAAACTTGTATTAATAAAACTATTATTAACCCATAACTGGGGGAGAAAAGATGGATTCATACATTTCCCAAGGTTATTTGCATGTAATTGATTATAATGAACCCAACTGGAACTCGGACCTCTACTTAACAATTTTGAGCCATTATCCATTACATCACCTGCACCACACATCCAAGCTTACAGCACCTGGTATTACCAAGTGGTTACCCATCTAGGTATTGACCAGGCCTAATGTTGCTTAATTTTAATTTTGGTCAGATCGTATAGGAACTGGTTCAAAGGCAAATATGCAAAACTTGATGGAAACCAACAGTATTGACAATTGTGTATATGATTTTTCTGATGTTTTTGACACGTTATACATAGACATTAATTTTCACCGCTGTGGAATTTGATGAAGAAATGTATTTGTTCAAAGCTAGGCATAGGTTGAAAAAGTTGTGTGTGTGTGTGTGTCCAACACCTCAGGAAATTATTTTTCACAGGTGGACAGAAAATTCATCAACTTCCATTCCTACAGAGAATCTTAGTCCAACACTTATGAAGGAATATGTTGAAAATGTTGTCTTAGACTTGCCTTCCAAAAACAGCAACATTTTTAATAGTTCACATGTTTCTTGAAGTTCTGGAAGAAGTAAAAGGTGGGGAAAAAATGTTCAAAAATTTTCTTCACTCATTTAGTTGTTTTTCATGAAGATTTCCTGAGGGGAAGTTGGAAAATATTGATTATACATTGATTTAGTGTTGCAAAATTAATTATTTTCATTATGGATACTAAAGATGTTTTTTTAATTTTAACCCTGTTAGTATGACATCACCTTAAATTGAGTTGATCTATAAAAAAAGAAAAGAAAAAAGTAAGAATTATTATCCAAAAATTTAAAAGGATTAAGAACTAAATTAAAAGGTCCCTTTTCTTCAGTTTCAGGTAAAACACTAATTCTTTAGAAGTTATACATCAGCACTCTTTTAAAAATATTTATTTTAAGGCTTAGCTTATGTAGCATAAAACCACAAGTGTAGAGAGGCCTATGAATGTTCAAACTTACTTCAGTAGTAATGGGTGGTGAGATTAGTTTGTCAATCATTACTCCATAGCAATGAATATAATTTATTAGAAACTATTGCTTAAAGTTTAAACCAAAATTACCAAATATTTCATTTGATGTTAATTGAAGATGCTAATCAAATTGTGCAGAGCCAGTTAACATAATAAATGGAGAATTGAGATGATGACAAAAAAACAAAACACCTTCACTGAATTCAACTTGTAACCACTCCTATACAATGAAGATCAGGAATCGTGTCCAAAAGATTTGTTGAATCAAGGCCATTGTGATGTTTTATGGTTCTTTTTAACTTGGGCAGTCTCTTCACTTTATTAGATGTTATAAATCATGACTCTGACTAGTGATGAAATCAAAGCTAATGTCCACTGGTACAAGATCAGACCATCAATCATAAATCCCCAACAACTTCCGGAATAGATGCAATCTATGCCTACAGAAAAAATCCTAATAATTAAGTTGCAAAAATGCTAGCCAACTGCTGAACCAAATGAATGAAATTATTTTCAAGTGTCAACATAAAAACAAGTTCAAATTACTCTAAAATCATTGACTTTGCAAGTAATGCACTTGTAAATTTGTTTTTTATTGTATATGGGTACAAGCATATATATATATATATATATATATATATATATATATATATATATATATATATATATATATATATACACACACACACACGTGTATTTGTATGTGCTTGTCATACATGTATATATGGGTCTGTAGATTTATTTGATTATCATGCTGATGCCTCTCTCTCTCTCTCTATATATATATATATATATATATTCCAATATATTTTTTATTGTTTTTATTAGTAATTATTAGTATATTTTTTAATCTATATATTTTTTTGTTTCTTTTAATTTTATATCATGATCATTTTTTATTAGTTATATATAGATATGTTTTATAATATATATTTTTATAATTATATTTTTTATTATTATCACGAGATGATGATGCTGCTGTCTAAACACCCTCTTAACCCCTCCCTCTGTGAGCTTTGTTTGACACATTGTTGTAACTGTTTTAAATTTAACCTTCCTATCTCTTTTACCTTCCCTTACATTAACTCATTTTTTCTGTTCTCTCTTCATAATTTAATCCCCCAAAGAAAACTTCTCTAGCTCAATTTATTTTTCCTATTATTTCAAGCATTTTTTATTTTTCTATTTCTTATTTCTGTATATCTGGGATATATTGATTTCATTTCATAAAATGTAGTTGGCCTGATAAGATGAATATGCTTATGTTCATTGAAATAAATTTATTACTATCAATGGATTTTAAGTTTTTTCCTTATACATGTGTGTGCGTGTGCGCAAAGAGAACAATGCCACTAACTTTGGTATTGGCCACAATAATACACTTTTCTAGTGTCTCCAGACTTGGTTTGCAGAGTCACCTCTGGATCCACTGATGAATTGAAAGACAAAAATCTTCAGTACCAAAGGACAAATATGAATGAATAAATCATGTCCACAATATTCGTTAAACTTTAAGATTCAATGAACCATCAGGAAATTTTTTTTTTCAGTTGTATTCCTTTTAACAAATCTATATTAATGTTTAGTGAACTTAGATAAAAGATAATACTTTTCATCACTCCATGATGGCCCAAATTCATTTTGCACTTGTGAAGTCTATTATCTTTCATAAGTTTCACAAACACACACTATTTAGTGTTCAGACTGTTCCCATATTCACGTTTCAACTGTTGCATGCTCTGGCCTTGTTCAGGTGATATTTCTAGGAATTTCGAAATTTAGTCTACAGGGATAGATTGTTCTAATTCTAATTAATAGCTAAATAATAAAGCTAACTTACCATACATTTTGATGTAAAAAAAAAGGTAAAACAGTGCTTGATGTAGTACAACCAAGATATATATATATATATATATATATATATATAATCCCTCACTGATAGCATGACTGAGTTTCATGCACAACACAATATTCAGATGCTGAGTATAGACTGACCATTATGTAATTTAAATTTTTTTAAATATCTGGTTATTGTAATGTTGGCACAGTTATATTATTCTGAGATTACAGTTTTTTAAAATTTTAAAAATTATATATTTGGCATTTAAAATAAGCAGGATTTTTATATATATATGTAAAAAAAAAGAAAAAAAAAGAAAAAAGATTCTCAGTAATAGACAAAATTAAATTTGCTAAAACTACCAATAATCTACAGCCATAAATGCTAAAGGATGTTTCTATGATCAAAAAAATCTGACAAAATAATTATCAAAACAGATAAGATGGGTAACCATTACAAAATCAATGGAGGGATATGTACCATACACGTCTATTAACAAAGAAGTTAATAAGTTTTATAAAAGGAACCCAACAACTGGGAAAATAGCACCAATAGTGAAGCCAAGAAAGTAGCCACTGAATTAAAAATTGATAGGATCTACAAATTCCACAAACAACAAGCATTCATCAGTTAAAGACCACAAGGCAAATTTCCTAAACAAACCTCAATACTGATTACTCAACCCAACTAAAAAATAATATTGGTTATAATCAGCAAAAAAAATCCTTGAAAGAGCATGCAAATACACACACACACAAAAAAAAAAAAAAAAAAAAAAAATGCTCTAGGAATTAACCAGTGGCATAAAACAGCAAACGCTATAGAATGGTTTACTAATATAAAAAAGAAGAATGAATGTACATTTAGCAATTTGATATTTGTGATTTTTATCCATCACCAAGAATTTGCTAAAAATCTAGCAAAAAATTACTGTCCTATTAGCAATCATGAAATAAATATCAAAACAGGCACAAAAAGCTATACTATTCTATAATGGTTGTCTGTGGACAAAAAGTAACCCAGGATTTAATATTGCTATGGGAGAATTTGATTCAGCAGAGGCATGCAAACTAGTTGAAATCTTGTTATTGTGGTAACTTGAGCTTTATTTTCAACATTAAGGCCATTGGACTCTAGAGAGATGATATTGTAATTCTCCTCCATAAAACAATCTCACAAAATATAGACTGATTGAGAAAGGACCTTATAAATTTTTTTAAAGATCACAAACTAAATATTATCACTACCACCAATGCTAAAGTCATCAACTTTCTCGGTGTGCCATTAGACTTGAATAATGGTTATTATAAACCATATACCAAAGATCTATATAACCATAGATACGTCAGTAAAGAATCAAACCACCACAAAATTCTATATAACTTATATAAATCAGTTAAGTTAGATTATCTACCAACTCCAGCAATAAGGAAATATTTGATAATAAATTAAATATATAAAAGGCTTTAGAACTAAACAATCAAAGTAAATTTATAGTATTTAGTAAAAAACAAAGGTAAAAACAAACAGAAACACCATATGGTTTAATTCACCTTTTAATCAAAGTTTGAACTAATATCAGAAGAATTTTCTTAAATTTAATTCATAAGCACTAACCATTCACCAACACTAAAAAGATTTTTAACAAAAATAATGTTAAGATCAGCTATAGCTGCATTAATAACATAGATAAATCTTTCTCAGCATAACATTGTTAAAACAAAAAATATATTTCCAACAAAGACAACTTTTTTAAAAAATTAAATGCAACTGCTGAAAAAAAAAAAAAAAAATAAAAATATATGATCTGTCCCTTAAATGGTCAATGTATGACTGATAATATTGTATACTGAGCTAGCATACATTCTGGTAATGATGCTAAATTTTATTATGATTCCATTGAAAATCCTTGGAAATTGTTTCTATCATTGAATGACTTTAGGCAATATAAAATACAAAAACAGCACTTTTCTCTGTAAATATTTCTGGCAAGTAGACTGGTGCTAATACACCTGTTATCACCCATGATATTATAGCAAGAACCAAATCTTATAATGGGGAAAGAAACAGATGTAACTTATGTCATGTTGAAAAACTGATTATCTTAAAATGCTTAAACCCTAGCTTATTAAACAAGAAATGAATTGATGGGTTACATATAGGCATAAAAATAAATATCTGCTTAAATACGTTGATCCAGATTAATTTTTAATGTAAATTGTTTTTGGTTGTTTTAAAAGTAATCTCCCTTTAATATAGAAAATTAATATTCAGAACTCTAAAATATTTTTTTTTGTTTTTGCACACATACAAAAAATCCCGTTTATTTCAAATGCCAAATATAATTTTTAAAATTAAAAAACTGTAATCCCAGTATAATATATAACTGTGCCAATATTGTGATAACCAGATATTTTTTAAAAATTTAAATTACATAATGGTCAGTCTATACTCAGCACCTGAAGATTGTAAAACTTAGAGTCGTACTATCAGTGAGGTATATATATATATATATAAAAAACGAAAAAACAATGTACTCCATATTTAAGGTGTAAGACACAAGCTACACAATTTTGAGGGTGAAACTAGTTGTTCCAGTATCATTTAATTTCTGATCTATCTTACGTTTTATAGGCTCTACTTTGTATTGAGAATTTTTAATTGCCAATATTATAGCAGGAATTACTATGATTACATTTTATTTATTATATATAATAATAATGGACACTCTCCTGTCGGTTTCGACGTATGAGGATCTGACAGCTTAGTTGATTAAGTTATGAAATTTTGTGCGATAATCTTAAGTGGCATTTAAGACCCCCTAGTGATTTACAAAGGAGGCCACATATGGAGCAAGAGTGAGAATTATATATATATATATATATATATATATATATATATATATATATACGAAAAAAAATGTAATCGTAGGTGCAGCAGAAATACCTTCTACATAACAGAAGACATTAGCTAAATGAAGACACCATTGCCACTAATGTCTTACCAGTATGTGGGAGGTATTTCGGCCACACCCTCTGTGTGTGTGTGCCTGTGTATTTATTTATTTTTTTGCAGATTCCCTTCTGGTTTCTATGTGAAGGACTGAGAAATGAGGCATATGAACTTATGAAATTTGAACTGGAAGGGTCCAGTTTGTTGTTTTTAAAGCTCACTTTGCTCTAAGAAAAATGAAATTGCAAATAATACACACAAGTGAATTATTTGCTTTTATGTATTGTAAGAAAGAGACAAAGTTTGAAAATTTAATAGGTTCTAATAAATGATAGGTAGTGGCTATTAGAAAATGATAGGATCCTTGTCTTGTGAAAATGCAGGATATCTATGCAGTAAATATAGGAGCTTATTTTTACACAATGGTTTGTACTAAGGTTTTTAATATTACAACCTTTTCCTTTATTAATCGATTTCCTTCAAAGGACATATTGATTAGATTTTTCTAATCCACATCTATTACAGTTAATCGACTCATGTAAAGTCTACAGAACAATTTATTAACTCTACAGAAAGCATTTTCAAGTATTTAATTTCTTCTAGGTAAACTTTCTAAAATTGAAGTTCAAGACTATTTGTTTTCTGAGGATTCTGAAGAAATTATGTGCCACAAAGCCCCCATCCCCGTCCCTGAAAACAATCACATTTACTTATATTAAACACAGAATACAAATAATAAAAAGAGTAAATTAGAAATGTTGAATGTTCTTCAAGAAATTTTATTACAATTCATGACATACATTTTAAGAATAGTTTATTTTAAAGACTGCCACAGGTCAGCCACAACTTTCCTCATCCTTCCATTAGGAGAGCCTTCACAGCAGCAAAATGGAAAGCAAGCAGCAGGAGGGAGGAAAAGTGGAGAGAGAGAGAGAGAGAGATAAAGACAGAGAAGGAAAGAGAGGGGGTAAAGAGAAACATGGGAAGAAGGGACAGAAAAAAAAAAAAAAAAAAAAAAATGTAAACTAAAAAAAAAAAAAAGAAAAAATTATACAACCACATTAACATAAGACATTTTCTTTGAAATTTTTTCAACACTTGGTATCAAAACTATTCACCCCCTCTCTGTTGTACAAATGTTTTGAAAAAAAAAAAAAAAAAAAAAAAAAAAAAATTATATAAAGGAATAATAAGAAAAGTAAAGACAGACAAGAGAGTAAGTATTGGGAAATGACTTATGAGTTGGGATTTGTTTTACAAAATAAAAATTATCAATGAGAAAAAAATAGTGTGTTTATATATATATATATATATATATATATATATATATATATAAGCAGTTTTAAATATGCAAAGAAACTGAATGGACTGGGGAGGAAAGAAAAAATTAATAGCAACATTTATTTTTTTTTTTTCACCTCTTTAAATAAAGAGAGCACATTAACTTTACCCCAGTTTAAATAAGATTCTTAAAGATTTTTTTTTTTTTTTTTTTAAATTTATATTTTTTCTTCCTTTACATTTAATTTTAGAAAAATCTAAATTGAATTTTTTCTGGTGACCTTTAATTGACTTCAGCTGATGGTTTTTTTCCTTTTGTTTTTGCATTAACTTAAGCATGCTACTTTACCAGGGGAAGAAAATGGTTGACTTAATGTTTATCACCAACTACTGTCATCACTGAATTCATCAAAATAATCGTTTCATAACAACTTAACACTCAATATAAACAAACAACAAAGACGTTTTAATCCTTATAAAATTTGGATCGATTTGTAAACCATATCAACACTTATTTCAAGACATTTATTTAAGTAAAAATATTAAATGCTATAGAAGTGAAACTTACATACACAATGCTTTCCCAGTCTTATAATATACATTTTTTTTTATCTATTAATAAATCAAAGATGACTGGAAACTGATTAAACCAAATTATTTGTAAAAGTCACTTTTTACACTTTAGTCTGCACCAAAATGGCAACACAAGGATTTGCTCTCAGAGACAATAATTTGATTGAAGTTTGTTTTCATACTTAATCTATTTAAACAAACGAAAATTATAATTAAAAGGGAATTTTAATTGTTTATGTGCTTTTTAATTCAAAATAGTTATTCTATATCAAGAAAAAAAGTCCTTAATAAACTAAATCATAAACTATCCACCACCCACCAGCTACCGTCTTAATTTGTTCACCAAATAATATTTTGTGTATGACCTGAGTAACGTCAAACTGTGCGTGTGTACATCCAAGGGAGGTAACCCAAGA
>OZ010588.1:21389646-21394646 GCA_963932145.1 Acanthosepion lycidas | reverse complement strand
TACGTCCCCCCCCCACTGGTAGCACAACTTAGTTTCATGCACAATGCAATTTTCAGATGATTGAAAACACAATCAGCACCTGGCAATTGCATCATACATGAAACTAAGTTGTGCTACCAGTGTGTGTGTGTGTGTGTGTGTGTGTGTGTGTAATCGTATATTTATTATTAAATAGCTGAATTACCTGCACTTTGCTGCATGTCATACAATTTTTTGTAAGAAAATAGTGACTGATTTTAAATTATTGTTATAATTTGCGGAGAAAATTGATACATTTAAATATTGCTCCATGATGTGACCTCCATCTTCTGGCTTTCTCCTCCTATATACTTGCATATCATTCAACCTTTGAAGACCTAATTTTGAAGCTAATTTGACTACAGTAAATGGATACAGAGTTTGGTCAACAGCATAGCCAAGGCAATCAGTACATACACTAATTTGGATATCTTGTGTATGATGCGACCACTTTAAAATCAGCTTCAGAATGAGGTTTTCAAATGTTGCATAATAATAATGTTGCAAAATTTTTTTTTTCCCCCAAAAAAAATTTCGCTTGAAGATGGAACAGAGCTTACTTTAATTCAATTTAATTCAAATAATTATATTGAAGTTTTCGGCTCTTGTTTTGAAACATGAGAACTCTTATGTAGCATGTTGGAATCATATTTTTAAATAAATAATTATATTTATGCTCTACTTTTGTATCAAGCACTATTTTTTAAAAATAATAACAAAAATACTAAAGAACTTTGGATTATTTACCTAACCAGTTCTTTCCTATTTTCTATATATTTTCACACACATATTATATATATATATATAGCTGGTTCATTCATCTCATGAACATTTTTAGGAGAAATTCAAAATATATTAAAACATTCAGTTGCTTAACTGTTTGAAATCCATCTTGCATTCAAGATGGATTAGAGATTATGAATTTTTGGCCTTTAAACTGATGTTTAAATTATACAGGTATTGGGAATGGGTGGCACATAATGGCTATCAGCATGGAAAGTGGAACCAGCAAGCCAAGTTCCTGCCCAGTTTGTGGCTTTCACTTCACACTTTTCTTTGGAAAAGCATGAATTCTCTTCTCTTTCCAACAATGGGTTAAATAGCATGACAGACTAGGTTCTCTAGCCTTGATTGGTAGCCAGTCTAGGAGAAGGACAAATTTAAATTCAAAAGCCTAGAGAAGGCAACAGGAAACCACTATCATTTTAAAGAAATCATTTAAAAATGATCATAAGCTGGATGAGGTTGGCTATTTTATGCATCTAGATATATCAAATCCCAAAACATTTAAAGCTAAACATGCCTGTATCTTATGTGTTTCTCAATGTAGAATAGTAATTGACATTTGTTGCCTTTCATCAACCACCACTACAGATATAAAATCACATTGATAAAAGCATTATTAGCCTGAAAAAGTCCTTTCAAAGGAAAAAAAGACGTATATTTTTTCAATTTTGCCAACTACATGCTTTTAGTCTGATATGTAGATTTGTATATCGGAGAGAAAGAGAAATATATTTTTAATAAAACTCAAGCTGATAATTTTTGTTGAAGTTTAAACTTAAAAAGTGATATATAGGGTTATTCAAAAAGAATTAACTGATATTTTAATAAGGAAAAGCAATAGAAAACTCCAATCAAGTCACAAGTATTCTATTCACAATCAACTTTTATTTCCTGTCTTACCAGTATTCAATGTGGCTACTACCTGCAGCATGGACAACATCAATACAATAAGAGAATTCCTCCCAGATGTGTATCAACATATCACAATCTGCTGAGTTGATAACTATTGTTATTTGATATTTAAGGTCATCGAGGTTAGTGGATGGAACATAAACACGATTTTTTACGTATCCCCACAGGTATAAAAAAAAAAAAAAAAAAAAAAAAAAAAATCACATGGTCAGATTTGGGGATCTCGCAAGCCAAACACAAAGAGCAAGGTCTTGGTTAAGTGCCTGAATGAGGCATAGTCAGTAAGGTTTCAAATGTAGACATCTTCTTAACGCATGCCAGATAGTGGATTGAGAGATCACAGGCTAGCTTGATTTGTGGACTTCCATGGACTACACTCAAACGTAGCACAGATTATTGCCATTTGTCCCACTGAAACCTGTGGTCGTCTTGGACTTTTTTCCTTTACACAGACACCCCCCCACTGTTTAAACCACCATCTAATGTTCTTTGGAAAGGGAGGATTACTGTTGAATTGTCTTTGAAAAGCATGCTGCACTGTGACAACCATATTTGTTTTTGCAAACTCAAGAACACAGAACACCATTTGCTGAAGACTTGCCGGAATGTTGCCGGAAATACGACGCGACTACATCGCTCCTGTGGCAGCCATTCAAACCTTAGAAAACTCCTTTTTTAAATGGTCATCGACCCATTTCATGACGATGCTTGAAAACTGAAGCAATGGGTCATGAAATCAATTCATTCTATTTGAATAACACTGTATATATCACTATTTCCACGGAAAGTATTCAAATGAACTACATTTCCTTAGTTCCACTAGTTATAACCTTCATAGCTAAGACTCACCATGCCAAACACATTGTAGTGAAATTACTCTTGTTCCCTTTGTATTGTATTGGTGAGATCTAAATTCCACTTGAGCAGTTTCTTCTGAGAAAGCCACTGCTTTGTGGAACCGACTCCAAATATGTTTCCCCAATCACTGCAATCTTAATCTGTTCAAGTCTAGAGTTAACCGTTATCATCACCACATATCCCCATAAACTGTGAACCTCTTAGGCCTTGTACAGAACATCATTGTAAAAGAAAAAAATTCTCGTAATGTGTAGTCACCAACAATATGATCACTCATAAAAAATAAACAGTCAGATCCCCAAAAGTGAAGACTTTGTTACCACCACATACTTTTACATATTGAAGACATAACTACAGTTTTACAGTAAAATAGAAATTGAAATTTATTATATAAATAAAAAGTTAACATTCTTATATTAACCTCAACCCCATTGTTTTACTTGTTGATAAAAGCAAAGAAAATACTTAAAAATGTAATTCAAAGTAATTTTTCATACTCACATATTTTCTTATTTCTCTAACTAGTGTATAAAAGGCTTCATCCACACCTTGTCGTGTTTTGGCTGAAGTCTCAACATATGGAATACCGTAGCTATCTGCCACTTGCTTGGCTTGTTTTGTGTCCACAGTGCGAGTGGGAAGGTCAACCTTATTACCAACCACTGAAACAAATTACAAGATTGTTTTGATAAAGGTATTCAAAAATCAGTTTTAACAAAATCGCATTAATTAACATTATAAAAATCCTTTTGTTAAAAGAAATTAAAATAATGTAAATTGGCACTAATATAAAATACGCATTAAATTCAGGTTTTTTTTTTCTAATAGAGTAAATTTTTTTTAATCATTTTGCTCTAAGCAAGCCAATAAAGCCAGTAAGATGCAAGAGGTACTGAGTGTGAAAGAATGAGAAAAAGAAAAACACTACAATATTAAGAAAAGAGAACAATAAAAGAACAGGAATTGAGAAGACAAAAGATAAATGTCAATCATTGTCATGGCTTTTTAATTCTTGTTCTTTTATTGTTCTCTTAATAGTATTATTTTTATCCTATTCTTTTATACTCAATAAACCCTTATGTCTTAATAGCTTTATTGCCTTGCTTGGGGTGGAATAATTAAAAAAAAACGATAAAAAAGAAAGTAATTTTTGAAGATCAAAGTTGACTGGAAAGTAAGAAGCCTGAAGAGAGTTCCACAAGTGCAAGAGAAGAAACCTCGAATAGAATTTAGTTACATCTAGCCATTTATTAATTTATAGGAAATAATGATACATAATATAACAGTAATACTGAAATAAAGGATCAGGATTATTTTTTGCTTTAATATGATTTATGAGGGAGTGCTGAAAAGTTATTGTTCAAACCCAATTTCAAAAATTTAACCAAGCATCAGATTTTCTTTTTGATTTGGCTAAGAACATTTCAGCACCTCCTTGTACAAATGTAGGTATAAAGAATTGAGAGTTGTACAATTGGCACTCTGACCTGAAAGTCATTCATTTTTTTTTTTCAAGTTACTATACTCTAAGTACTCTAGGTCAAAAAAAAAAAAAAAATTATGAAGGTGACAGGGGTCCAGTTTGCTATGTAAATTAACCCCCCTACAAAATCCCAAATGAAATGTGCTCATGCCACAAGAGTTCTTAAAATGTTAAAAAAAAAAAAAAAAAAAAAATTTAATTTGTAATCTGGAGTTATATTTTAAGGTATTCATATTTATGGGTTAAAGTACTCAAAACGAGGGATAGAGTGCATGAAACAGATTGTTATATTTATGGGTTAAAGTACTCAAAACGAGGGATAGAGTGCATGAAACAGATTGTTATATTTATGGGTTAAAGTACTCAAAACGAGGGATAGAGTGCATGAAACAGATTGTTATATTTATGGGTTAAAGTACTCAAAACGAGGGATAGAGTGCATGAAACAGATTGTTATATTTATGGGTTAAAGTACTCAAAACGAGGGATAGAGTGCATGAAACAGATTGTTGCCACAGAGTGCTGACTTCAATGTCCACTTCAATTTACACTATCCCTGATATTGAGCACTTTAACCCATAAATATAACATACCTTAAAACTATATTTTATCATATATCTCTCAATTAAGCACTCCAGATCACAAGTTAAAAAAAATAAATAAAAAATAAGTGTACAATTCCAAAGAATTTGATTTTTTTTTTTTTACTTTAAAAGTACTAAATAAAAAGTAATGATTAATGACACTACGAGTACTAATAACACATAAGGTGTACATCAGAAAAGACTTCTTTTCAGTACATATAATAATAAAAATAAAAAAATTCATGAGATTAGTAATTTATCTTCAAAATAAATCTAATTAGTTTATATAATGTAAATAATGTATTCCATATTTTAATCAGTTTTTATTAGAAATAAAATTATACTATTTTACACAATCC
>OZ010588.1:21059886-21389446 GCA_963932145.1 Acanthosepion lycidas | reverse complement strand
CTTGTTCCATTTTGCAATACTGAGTGGCATAATGTAATCCCCATTTCAATCAGTCAACCACTTTATACACCCAGCTAATATTGGCTTAGCAGCCCCACCCAACATCATATCAACTGTAAATTTATTACTTTCACTTTACAGTACAAGGATAGAATTAGGTCACTAGGACATCTTTAGTAACAACTGGGTACCAAACAACAAATGCCAATATGTTCTTGGTTATCAAACTATTTCAAGGTGGGTGCAAATATTCTGTACTCTACTTTTAACATTACTAGAAAGTACTGTGTGTGTGTGTGTGTATGTGTGAATAAAGATGAAAGGAAAACTTCTTAACTGACGTATTTTATCCTCTGATGGACTATCATGATAAATATAAGGATTTTTTTTTTTTGCAACAAGTATTTATAAACAGAAGTAAAAATGTTTTTCAGAATTTTTCAATTTAAGAATGCTCATAAATATACTTCACGCTAACAGAAAGTTAAGATACCTATGTCTGCGTTTAATCAAAGTCTGTCTGATTTAGAAGTTATACACAGTTAAAAATCATTGTTGATATTTGTTGTGTACTACATAAATAAGATTAAAGTTGTACATGCAGTAACATGTTTAAGACAATGAAAAATTTAACAGCTGTTTTACATTAAGTGAATTCACAAGGTTATCATCAAACTAAGATAAAAAAAAAAATGTTCAAAAAATTTTATCAATTTAAACTTTGACAAATTTTCTACAAGTGGTTTTAGTGGTATTTTGTATAAAAGTGTGTCACAGTGGATGATCTGGTGATTTAAAGGTAATTTGGAGATAAGGAATTTCTAAACAGAAATTTGCCATATGGACTGCAATCTTGTCTATTTTAATAAGTTCCTAACATTTAGTGCCTTTATCTATTAGTTGAGCTGAATAGATTTATTGACCAAAATCTCAACATTTGATTTAAACAGTCCAAGCAGACAAATTTCTGACATTATGGTATTCTGTATTTTGTGGAGTGCAATGTCTACTAATTATGCAAACCACTTGCCTCAAATATTTTCCAACCACGTTGATATTGTTGGCAACAGTTAACCTGTAAAATGCTACCTGGACATGGAAGAGAAAGTCATCTTGTAGATTGTTGAAGAATATAAAAAAAGACGATAGAAACAAGAGCAGAAGAAGTTTATTTTTACTTCATTTTATATCAGCAGGAACAATAAAACTTAAAAAGTAAATTTTATTTTTTTTTAAGGTTATAAAAAAAAAAAAAAAAAAAAAAAAAATAAAATAAGGTATGATGTAGGAAAGAAACTTAAAAAAACAAAAAAAAAAAAAAAACATCCACATTTTTGGAAATACAATTTAAGTTCCTAGTGACATTTTGTATTACATGATAATGAATTTAAAATTTAATGAATTAAAAATTTTATGTTTGAATTTCTGAGATGAGGAGTTATTATTTACATGCAAAATATTGCCCTTATCTTTGTTGTTATCACGCTATTTCAGCTGTTGTGCCCTGTGGCCTTCATCAGGTACCTGTCGATCCCGATAACCTACAGGGAATTTTGAACTGAACCCTTTAATTAATCTGTGGGAGAAGATTGTTCTCATTCCAATGCCTGTGTCTAGGAATATCTTGTCTAGTTATTTAGTACTATTCAGTTTTTGTCTTCACAGAGTACAATTACATAATGCCCAGCCTAGGGATTGAACTCACAATTACTATGTCACCAAATTCATGAACACTTTAATCTGCTAAGCTATTGTTTCATGAACATACCTGTGTACTTGGACTCAGTGGAAACAAGGTAAGCAATAACTGAGCAGTACTAAATAAGAATTAGACAAGATATTCCTTGACTTAGTCACTGGCCTGAGAACAATCTACTCCTATAGATTAATTAAAGGGGGGTTTATTTCAAAATTCCCTGTAGGTTATCTGGATTGACAAGAACCTGATGAAGGCCAGAGTGTACGACTGACCGAAATGGTGTGATAAAAACAGCAAAGATGAGGATAATAGTTTGTGTTTAAATGATGTAGATAATTAAAATTGTTAACAAATCCGTCTTTTGATAAACTTTGAATAATCTGTAAATTAACAAATGTATCAGTAGCGATAAGATAAGCACTAAAATGATAACTAAATTACAATTATTAAAATACAGATATTGTAATGGCGCATGAAAAATATATACACACAAGAACTGAGCCAACATACATACATACGTACATACATACATACATACATACACAGAACAAATAGCATTGAGATTGATTGGGGATTGGCTAACAGGCATGCAGTTTTTTCAGTTACATTGAAATAGAACAATATGCAAAAGTGTTTTAAAAAGCTTTGATAGTTTTTCAGAACAGGCTTGGGGTGTGTGAGCTTTAAGAAAAGAGAATCACTCAAGGCAAGGCATAGCAGGCAGAACCTTATTTTGGTGAGAAACAGGAAAAAGAGGTCATGTGGTTGAGACTTGTCCAGATACATAAAATGATTGATGCTGCCAATATGGTAAAGAAATGAAATTTACCTAGCCTTGTATTGCACCTGCACTTTTTAAAAAATCTGACATTTTTTAATAAATGTATTTTCAGAATTAGAGAGAATGGAAAAAAGCATTTTTTCCTAAATGAATTTTCCTTGATCATGGCTATTTTTGTGGGGATTTATGCATTAAATTTTGTGAGGCATATACATTTTACAATGAATATAATTACTAGTATGATAGGATTTGGTGTTGTGGAAGAAATTGTAATTTCACATTTTCTCAGAAAATTACAAAAGAATTTTAGGAGAAATATGTAGTCAGAGTGATTATAAATAATAAATCTATCTCCAATCTGAGATTTTCATATAGCCTGAACTATAAAACTACATTTTATTAAATTCAATTAAATTCTTTGGTGAAGGGTATCTTTGTAAAATCTGAATGAACTTTCTGCTTAGAAAAAAATAATGACCAACAAAAAAGGTAATAGTTATAAAGATTTTGAATATTTAAAAAATAAAAAAGGGAAGGTGTTTTTATCTAAGTAAAAAAAGGTTATCTTTAAACATTATGAAGAAATTTATTTCAATGCTATCAACAATATATTTTATGAATTTTTCATTAAACTATTTTCAACACTTAAAGCCTAATTTTTTTTTTCATTGTATTATGGAAACATTTTTGAAAGTAAAAATCATGAAAAGCTGATAAGGACCGATACAGTGACTATGTAGCAGTATAGCTAAAACCTTATGAAGAGTTGTTCTTTAATGTTTTCTTGCTATTATTGAAATTTGGCATGAATTTTCATTTTAAAACTTAAAAAAAAAAAAAAAAAAAAAAAAAAAAGAAGATTTGATAAATTAACAATATAATTCTAGACTTAAGGAATTCAATTTGATTATTTTAGTTGAGGAAATTTTCAAATTTATGAGTGGATGCTGAAAATTTATTGATCCAACCAATGTGGGTAGTGAGGTCAACACTAAGTGGTGACAGTTGGTTTCATGTCTAAACACAACACGCATGGCCTGAGGAGTGCATTCAAACGTGAAAGACTAATGCCACTCAGCACGGACTTCAATGTCCACTTTTATATTTATATATATGCTCTATTTCTGGTATTAAGCACTTTCACCCATAAATATAGCATACCTTAAAATTATATTTTTTATTATATCTATCTCAAGAACATTTTTAGGGGGAAAAAAGTTATAAAATAGAAAAGGTTTACACAGGATGTGTTTTGCCTTTTAGGACTTCAGACTAAAATGATGTTTACATTGATGTGACTACATGTGCATGAAAGAGAGGGGATGTTTAGAATTTGAAATGAATATATATATATATATATATATTCTGGTGCTTGATCAGATTGTTGGAAGTGGGTCATGTAATCATTTGTCATTAAACAGTTGAAAATCATGGCCATTAATTTGAAAATGCTTTGTATGACCTTTTTGCAGATAATCTTTAAATGCAGACAGGCTGTTGGCCTCACCTAACCTTTTCTTCTTAATGTTTCCAGTGGTGAAGATCAATAATGGAAATAAAAACATCAAGAGAATATATAAACTCAAAATTCAACTTTTTACATATTCCACAAAGAATCATTTATCAAATGCAATATAATACATTTCCAATACACGAGGCATGCACCATTTTCTTTCCATCAAGCGACAAACATGAAACTGTAATTCTTACATGATAATTTTAGTATACACATGCATCTCTTCTCAATATAGGTTTTATGGATGGTCTCGTTTCTTAATGTTTATATAAACATTATTGCTTAAACCATTAAAATCTGATATTTTTTACATCCATATCCACTATAGTTAGTATATTAGTGTTTATAATAGCATAATGGTATTTCAGAAAAGTTGTCATGAAATAATTGCATCTCCATATAAAATTTCATTGATTTGGTTCTATATCTATAATCCATAGTAAGCATGAGCAAAGGCTTTAATAAACATTAATTATGGGACAATGATTTAAAACCCCAACAATGAGACCTTTAGCTTGCATAAATGGCTTGCGAAGCAGCCTATACACAAACAATGATGATAGTAATAGGGTTGGTAATAAGTGGTAGTAGTAATAAAATTGGTTGCAGAAAAAAAAAAAAAAAAAAGGCTAAGTTAAGGAAGGTAGGGAGGTAGAGGTGTATATATTTAGAAAAAAATTGAAAAAAAAAAAAAATAAAATACTGGTGTAAAAAGGGAGATAACCATGCCTGCTATATGGTGCTAAAAAGCCAGATAAGGTTGGCCTGAGCTGGCGCCAGACAACCAACCAACCAACCAACCTGTATTCTTCTTGACCTGCTGTGTCCAGAATGTCCAACAGACAAGTATCCCCATCTATGACAACCTGTTTTCTGTAGGAGTCCTCTGAAAAGGAAAAAATAAATAAACAATGAATTTTTAGGCAGCACTTGAAAACCAACCTGTATTCTTCTTGACCAGCCGTATCCAGAATGTCCAGCAAGCAGGTTTCAGAATCAATGACCACCTGCTTTCGGTGTGAATCCTCTGAAATGCAAACAAAGGTATCAAAGATGAAAATCTGTTCAGATAACATAGATTCCCTCACTTGTCAAAGATTGGAAAGTTTCCTGATCAGTAAAGCAGTGACCAGAAATAAAGCTCTTCCTAGTTTAAGAATATAATGTTCTTTCTACATAAATTTTAAGAGAACAGACTTTGAAAATGAATGTATCAGGAAAACAAAATATAGATTTTACAGATTACTGAAGATTTCCCTTACAACTTGAATATTTGAAAATACATTGATAATAAAATCTGAATAATCAAAAGTATTATAGCTAAAAATATTAGAACAAATTATATGAAGTTCACTAAACTGAAGGCAATATATAGAGGAAAAACAAGCTTTATTTTGGTCACTCTTCATGAACAAAGAAAACATTAGTTTAAAAAAAAAATTTTTTTTAAGTTTTCTTTATTGGTGAAGTAGTCTGACTATTTTTTAGAAATCACATTCCCTTTGAATGCTCATGCATTCTTGTCAATAAAATTTAAGTTATTCATCAGATTTGAGAAAATAACAGCTGAAGTGATTTTAGGATCATAGGCTAATAAGAAAAGTGACTTGTTACTTTTGTAGCCATAAATCCTAAAATTACCGTGTCAAACTGTACAATTTTTTTTCATCTATTAGAAGCGTTACCTTAATCTTAGATTAACAAAAACAAATTTCAATTCTTACATCAAAATCTTTCAATGAAAGTAAAATAGGAAGTTTATATGAAACTTTTATAGCATTTACTTGAAATATGAGTGCTATATCAACTCAGAAATAGTTTTTATATAATTATTTTCTGAATAAGTAATCCTTAATTTTATGATTTCACCTCAGATTTTCAGAAAATGACTGAAAAACAATCAGATCAGGAGCTTTCTCATTTGGTTAGGAGCAAGAAATGTATAATTATCCTCTTTGGGCATAAACAAAATAGCAGATAAAGTTTATTTGCAATGCTTAAAAAAAATGAAAAACAACATACCTTAGAATTAAATAGAATTAACATTTTGGTGTAGTTCATACAATGGCAGTAACTTCTATTCATAATGTTGATAATTAAATTTACATCTTAGACAGTCTTTTTAGCAATATGGTATCCATTTTCAAAATAGATTCCTCTACATCATTGTTATCGAATTGATTTTCATTGAAAGTATTCACTCATCCAAATATAAAGTTTGTATGCCTATTTTGAACAGTAAATTTACAGAACAATTTCAATATGAAGTAAGCTAAATTATTTATGAAAATTTACTTGTGAATAAAATTTTGCTGGTTTTAAGCTATAGTAATTATAGATTCATGCTTGAAGTTTATAAAATACAGTCCCAAAGAAATGAACTATATTTAATATTTCCTCAGTTTAAATTTAGAAAATCTTATAAAATGTTAAACAGAAAAGAGTTCTTCAGCACACACATTCCTGTAAATCCTATCCACATGACATGACAGCAAATAGCAAATTCTACTAAAACAAAAAAATAAAAAAATAAACTGGACAAAAAGGCAGGTCATTAGTAATGTATTCCACAAGCCATTTTGTTCAATTCCATCTGTAGCTATATTTAATTGGATCCCAAATACGAAACAGAAGAGCTATTAAAAGAAAATCTGGTCACCGCAGAAAGCTGGCACCAGAATAATTTGATAGATTTGTTGTTGCCATGTTGAAAATGACAATAACAAGAATGGAGTTGATGTTTGTACATGAAGAGTGAGATCATCAAACCAGACTTGCTATGGATGGACAATAACCAGCAGCAGTAGCAGCATTGTCATTTGGTAAGATTCTTCAAGATAGCAAAGAAGAAATAGATCAATAAATTAGCGGGTGCACCTAAATTTAATAAAAATTACGAGAAATATATATTAGCAATCATAATTTGGGTTGACTGTTTCACTGTAAAAATTATTTTCTAGCAATTCAATACCTAAGAAAAAAATGTCAGATCAAACAAGTTCTCAGTTGTAGACAAAACTATGCTTTGTAAAAAGCTATAATAGCTACAAATAATTGTAGTTGTTAGAAATTTAAGTGTTGCAAGTTCTATAAACTACTTTTATTTTAAGATTTTAGAATAAAAATTGCTTAAAAATATGTAAATGAAAATTTATGAATAGCCTGAAGATTGTGTTTAATGCTGAGCTCTTATATTTACACAAGCTCTATCTCTGATATTGAGCACTTTTATCCATAAATATAGCAAACCTTTGTAAAACTCACACACACAATTTCAGATTTTTTTATTACTATAAATGCTATTTTTAGTGGGTACAAATGATAGAGTTGTTATCACTGTTTATTTTATTTTCTTTAATGGTAAAATGAATAAAAACTGGTCTAAGTTCAAAAGTTCTACTAAAGAAAAATTGTGTCTCCGACAGGGACTGAACCAAATATAAAAAAGGGATGCAGGTTATATATGTTTAGTAAATATCGTTAAAAATCCAACTCTTGTTTGTTAATCAGAGACTTATCCACAAATATGAGTTTTAGAATTACTTCTTTATCTATTTGTCTATAAAGAATTTGAATAGATTTCTAGTACATTAAACCATGCTAGAATAGTATATTAATTTAAAAGCAGTTAAAGTAGCTAAATGTAAAAAAAATCCCTCCATGTTATTCATATATAAAATTTAGAAAAATCTTAATTTTTAAGACAAATGGAAGCTTTATACTAAAATCCCCATTAAAGTAATGAAAATGTGGTATATAATCTGAAAAACAAATGCAAGCATTTAGTAATAACAGAAAACAGAATTTTGAAAATTTAAAACAAAAAGGCATAAAAATAACATCACATGGGGTTCACAAGAAAAATTACTTGTTGTAACTAGTACATATATCACAGTATGCGATTGTGTAATTTTAAAATCTCAATACAACTTGGTGAAGTCAGTTAAGAAAATTCCAATTTAAATATAAACTGGCAATAACCAATTAACCCAAATTTCCATATCTTTAGTTTAAAAAAAAATATATATATATATATATATATATATATATGCATGAATAAAGACAACAGGAAAACTTAGCAGACATTCAGTCCTCTGATGGACTTTATCAAGGCAAATGTAAGGATTTTACTTGGCAACATGTATTTATAAACAGCAGTATTGTTAGGTTTTCAAAATTTTCTAAATTTAAGAACACACAGATGTTCTTCAAACTGTGAAAACCAAGGTAAACTATGGAAGATGCTAAGTGATGTAATTTAATGCCTAATAAACAAAAGTGAGTAAATATTATTGTTGTTGAATTTTATATATATATATATATATATATGAAAAATATATAGAAAATAGGAAAGAACTCGTTAGGTAAATAATCCAAAGTTCTTTAGTATTTTTGTTATTTTAAAAAAATAGTGCTTGATACAAAAGTAGAGCATAAATATAATTATTTATTTAAAAATATGATTCCAACACGCTACATAAGAGTTCTCATGTTTCATTTAAGAGCTGAAAACTTCAATATAATTATTTGAATTAAATTGAATTAAGGTACTAAGCTCTGTTCCATCTTCAAGCAAAATTTTTTTTGGAATAACTTATTTCCGAAATTTACGTGTTTTATAAGCATATTCATTATTAAAATCAAAATTTCTATGGTAATGGCTAGAGCAATTGTTATATAAAAAGGGGCGTAAGGTGTTATTAATTTGTATCAATATCTCTGTTACATTCACAGATGTCAAGTCAGGGTAAGGTTGGAGTGTCTAATCTACTCTGGTTAAGCAACTATGGAGATTTATTTATTTTTTATTTCATTTTTTTATTTTTTTTCTGAAAGGGTTTTGCGTATATAAAAACTGTCATAAATCGCTAACATTTGTTTTTTGACAACTTCATAAAGGGTCATCATTTTTTGTAGAGCATTTAAACTATTTATTAGGACTATGGATTTTAAAAATTATTTTATTGCTTTGTTTTTATGCTAATTATTCAATGCAAAAATTAGATGATGTCGGCAAAAAACGTTAACTCATGTCTATTGTTTAATAGATTTTTATTATTTAGAAACTTAATAATGTGTAGTTTTTCATGTATTTTTTGGCGTTTTATTCATTTCCTTCAAATGCCAAAAATATTTAGATAGAGATGTCTGATTTCTTTTATTTATATTGTTGAAAGAGCACTTATGCTGCCTCCATCTGGTTTTAAATTCATTCTTCGTAGACCCAATGTATATCATATTAATATTAGGAGTCTCAATGGATAAGATAGTACATTGGTATACCACAGATTTAACGCAGCATTTATTTTCCAATGGCCAGTCTTCTGGGTTTCTACAATCACATAATTTTTCATTATTTTTGTCTAATTTAAGTGTAGGGTTTTTATTAATATTATTCAGGCATGGGGGTTTGTTCAGGATTTTATTATTGTGTTTTTTTATTATACTTTCTAGATTTTCAGTGCAGCTGTAACTTAATTTTAGGGTGTTTTTATGAAATATTTTATTAAGTCTACTACATCAAAGAGTTGAGTTCGAATTCCAGTTGAATCCATTACATTCACTTACATGCTAATACTCTTGGGAAAGGTATGAATCTTCTCCCTCCAGCTATGGTTAAATATCAGGACAGACCAGGTTTTATAGCTGTGGATGGCAACTGGTCTACCACAGAAAGAAATGGCAACCTACTGTGGGGAAAAAAATCTGCCTCGTCAGTCATGTATCAAAAGATACATGATCCCTTAAGCGTGTATCACACATGGCGCGTAACTGACTGAATCATGGTTCACCATATTTGTTTTCTTCATTATTTGTGAATTGTCATGTCTTGGGGAAAATAACAGTGGAATGGTTTCTCATGGCTTTCTCTGAAGTTTTCAATTCAGAGTTTTCCTTTTCTTAGAGGAGCAGTCCAGTCTACCCTACTATTTAATCCATAAATTAAACTATAATTTGCACATATGTAAAATATCCTGTACATTAATTCTGCAAATATTTCTGTGAATCCCTTCATTAGTTTTCTAAAAATTAAAAAAATATACTAGCATCTGCCACTAGAAGTAACAGATGTTAGACAGTATATTTTTTTTAAGGAGATACATTTCTTACACTTACTAAATAAACCTGCAGACAAAGACTACTTTTTTACACGTTTAATTTTATTTCAGAATGAATCTTAAAATACATTTGAGTTAAACCAACAATAAATCTAGGATATTTGATGCAGGAGAGAGAGAGACAAAAAACTCTTGATTATGTTTATGAACAGGAGTCTTAGATTTTGAAATAAATTTAATAAGGAACAAGTGTTCAACACTTAGTTATGTCATCACCAAGAAAAATAACAGAAAAAATAAAAATAAAATCTTGAGACTAAAGGTTTCTCTAGCCAACAATGGTATTAAAACAATTTTTATCATTCAAGTAATATAATCATAATAAGGATATAATGACTTAAAATTTGCTCATTTAATCTTTAGGTATGCAATTAAACAATCTCATTAAGGTTTTTAAAAAAAAGACAAAAAATGTGACAACATAAAAGTTTTTTGTTTTTAAAGGGATTAATCTTGAAGTAGTTATCTGGTTTATCACAATATGTAACATGTTACAGTAGTGAACAGTATACAAAGAGTTAAATATGAAATTAAGAGTACTTGACCAACATTAAAATATTACTTCATTTTAAATTAATTTTTGATCAAATGGCATATCCCAAAATGTAAAGGTTAACATCCTTTAAATTCTTTAATTTAAAAAAAGTCAAATTAATAAAAACTAACAGCTTTTATAGACAAAAAGTAATAGGAAATTATTATTAATAGATATTTTTCATTGCAATACGACACAAAACCTATCGAAAAACCATTAAATTTACTTAAATAACCTCTACAAGCAAACAAGTTCATTTACATTGAATAATGAAATTTAGAAATAAGTTAATTCTTGGTTCATAACTAGATTATTCTTATTTAAAATTTTATGGAGGTAAGCAACTTATCTGGAATCATTAATATATATATATATATATATATATATATATATATATATATATATGTGTGTGTGTGTGCGTGTGTGTGTGTGTTGCATAGTCTATCTCTCAAATAACACACACACGGGTACATCAAATGTGTAACCCAATGATGAAGAAAAAAAAAATTCTATATCCTTACCAATTGCTGAATAATAAATTGTATAGATTGAACTTTTATATAGTAAAAAATCTCCGATTTAAAATCAGCAAGTAATTTCATGTCAAGCAACAATCTTACTAACCCACGCTTCTAAAATCAACCAGAAAAAAAAGTAAAACAATACACATATGATTTGTTGCTTTATTGAATGTAATTAACTTATTATCCTCAACACCTTTTACTTTTAAAAGCTTTTTAGCTTTTAAACAAACAGTAAAAGGTTCATTATACAATAATGAATGCAAATTCTAAAAACTGAGAATTTATTCAGTTTTCTATTATGTGAAGAGTCCGCTTTAACTTCTAAAGAAATAAATATCAATCACTCTTGGTCGCTTTTCTGAATAATAAAGAAAAAAAATAATGGAATAATAAGTGGGAACACATTCTTGTTAAGCACTTAAGTGACAACCATGATGTTAAGAATTATTTTTCTTCATTTAAAAATTTTTTAGTTTGCAGTTATAGATACAACAGATTATGTCCCTTGGTTTAGATTTTAACAAAAATAGGGATAAATGAGAAAAGGGTCCTTGAAATGATAACAATTTAGATAAAATTTCTTTTAACAGAGGTCTCCAATTTGACAGAGATAGTTGATATTATTTTAAAAAGTTTAACAAATGAATATTAGTAAACTCTGGCTCCAGTAACATTAAATATAATCTTTTAGACTAATATATAAATATAAAACGGTTTTGGTTTGCAGTAAGATTAGAAATCTGGGATATAAAATCTATTTACTTACCAATTGTAGGATCATATTCTTCTACAAAACTGGAAAAGAAAAAATATTTTGATAAAAATACAAATTATTAACGCTACAATAAATTGTCAGTTGACTAAAATAGATATGAAGATGAGCATAGTCAAGCAAAAAGCTAGAAAAATAATTAGCTTAATCTGATATAATTATAGTAGAAACATGTATTTGTCTCAGATGAAAAAAAACAAAAAAAAAAAAAAAAAAAAAAATGAAAAAAGAGTTAAAACAAAAAAAAATTATTCAACTCAAAAAACATGAAACCTCTGAAGTACATTTTAAATGATCTTGGTTAAAAAAAAAAAAAAAAAAGTCATTTTTGTAAAGAAACTATGCATAAAAGAACCACAAATACAGCTTGTATAAAAGAATGACTATGTACATTAATGGATATATATATATATATATATATATATATATATATATATATATAAGTTGCAGATCAAATATGGATCGGAATCTGACAGAATGATCAAATAAAAGAACAAATAGGAAATGCGTATCAACATATTTCACTTTTATTAAAGCTTCCCCAGAGATTGAGAGAAAACAGACAAAAAGACAGAAAATACTGATATTTTCAATGATGTTTGAGTCAGTTCCAAGGCTCATTGGTCAGACACGTGTCATGTAGTATTACCAACTATAAACACATACCTAAAACATTACATCTCCATCTTTCTTTGAATCCATTCTTAAAGAATCCAACTCATTTCTATCTAATACAAAGAATACATTCTTAAAGAGGTAAGCCATAAATTAGAACCGTGCGACAACTTGCTATGTGGGTTGACTGCACATTAGTGAAGATACCCCCCACCCCACTAGACAGACACACACACATGGTTACAAATACACATTATCATCTGATGCCCACTTAGATATACAAAAATCTTCACAAACCTATATACACATAGAATTATTCATGGTTTTAATATGACACCTATCTGACCAATGAGAACCGACACAAACATCATTTAAAATACCAGTGTTTTCTGGTTTTTTTTGTTTTCTCTTAATCTCTGACGAACCTTTAATAAAAGTGAAACATGTAAAATTGATACACGTTTCTTAATATTTTTTATTATATATATATATATATATATATATATATATATTCATTCATTCATACACAATAAAAAATATAGTTTTAAGGTATGATATATTTGTAGGCAAATGTGCTCAATCTTAGGGATAGAGTAAATATAAAAGTAGACACAGAGATCAGGTAGCCAGCTGTTGTATTCTGGTACACTTGCAGGTTTTTAGTCTACCAACTGATGTGTCTCCTTACATTTATATCTTGGTCAACCTACAAGCTTTCTAGCCAACTCATGTGCACTATATAGATAGAGGACACTGAGGTCAACACTAACACTTTGTAAATTTGTTAAAATTCATTATGAAAAATGCATATTTAAATTTGACAAAATTAAGTTTGCTGTGTTTATTTTACCAGCAAATCAACCATCTTGGATTATTTAATGCTGAAAAACAGATTTCTATTCAATAATATATTACAAAGTTTTAAAATTTGTGAAATATAATTGGAAGCTAATTGTATAGTTCATCTGAAGGTGAAGCTGTTTGGATTAAATTTTGGGGTCTAATTTACTTTTCCTCAGGTAGGTTAGAATGCTTACTTCCTAACATTTTTTAAAAGATCTTTAAAGCTTTTCACCTTATAAAAAAGGCGTTTACAGATAGGGCCAAATTCGGCACAGTCCATCATAAAATGTTTCATGATGTATAACTCCTGGCATACTATTAATTTAGGTTAATCCTTATGTTTTAGGAGAAAAGAATGTGTGATATTGATATGAACAATTCTGATTCTTGTTAAGACTACTTCTCTTTGGGAAAGTCTGGTGTTATGGAGTCTTATGTGAAGTGTAGGTTTGATTTTATGCAATTTATTATTTGGGTGAATATTCCATAACTCTTATCACTTATTTAAGATCTATGTATTAATTATGGTTTTGAAATCTGTATGAGGAACTTTTGTTTTTGATATATTAATTTTTAGTGATTCTTTAGCTGCTTTTCCATTTCCCTGGATGCCTATATGGAATCCAGCAGAATATGATGTGTTTTTTGATTATAAAGTAAATTTATTTTGTTTAAAAGATTGACTATAACAGTGTTGGTCAAGTTTTTATATTTCAACAATGTAAGGACAGATAGGGAGTTTGAGAATATAATGAATCTTTCTGACTCACTATGTGATAATGTCCAAAGCTAAGTCTATTGTCATAGATTCTGTGCTAAAAAAAATTGAGTATTTGTCAGGTAGGCGCTTTTGAAATATGGTTTTGTTCAGTATAACTGAACATCCAACTATCAATATTTTTGGAGCCATCTGTGTATATATGCTTACAAATTGTATATTTTTGTAGCATATTATGAATTTCTTCCATGAATACAGTTGTATCAGTTTCAATTTTGGGGTGTGTTGCAAGCCTTACAGTGGACTGTTTTTATTAACCAGGGAGGGGTTTTTGAGAGAAGAGATTCAAGTATTATAGAAGTTTATTTTGAGTTCTTAGAAATTGTTTTCTATGCAGATACCAAGACGCTTAATGGCATTTTCCTTTAAATTAATTTTTGATGATACACTTTTAGTTATAACCAGATTGATCCTTGCCACTGCCTTCGAGTACCAATCTGATTAAATTCAATTGGTGTATGATTTTTAAAAATTTTTTGTTTAGGGTTGTGAAGTTATTGTGTTTTTTTTTGTTTTTTTTTTTTTAGGTTGAATTGGTACTAAGGTTTGACATGACAAGCTGAGTGATCAGATCGGACCTCTCTGACTGCCAGTCTAGCCCAAATAAGGGCCAAAATAGAGTGTTGGAATTCAGAAGTATTCTACTATATGCCTGAGGTCCCCCACTTCCAGGCTCCCATCCTCAGGCACCACGGGTCACTACCTACAGCAAACAGGTGGCATCATCCCTCTGCAGAGATTCAGTTGGCATATTAAGCCCCAACCGACAGGGTGGAACAAAATTAAGAAAATTCAAAGCTAGAAATTTATTTCAAAAGGAATCGTGAAAAGTAGGTTTTCTCTTGAAATACAAATTTACGCATTAAAAGAAAAATGAATACCATAATTTATGTACAGATACATGTGCATTTTTTTTTTTTTTTTTTTTTTTTTTTTTAAATAGCACTAAACTTTTCTGATCAAAAGCATTCTTATTCTAGATGAAAAAAAAATATATGCAATATATATTTGCATAAAACAAATATCAAAATAGTCGCATTAAGAAGATACACTTGTGTGCCTAATAGAAGTTGTGGGTGTAATTTTGGAGAGAAAAAAAAAAGAATATAAAAAATTTTTCAACTTTCAACCAAACTTATTAAAGCCAATCCATTTATTAGTTTTACTCTTTTTGACTCATCAAATGATGTTCTTACACCTCTTTTTTTTTATTTTTTTTTTTTTATTAAGACTTTCCATAACTAGAAAGATTCTGACTCCACCACCATCACACACAATTATTAAGAACCCCACCCTTATTAGGCTCCTATCCTTTTAGGTGAATAAATAAGAAATTTAAAAGTTATCATGGTGGTAGATTTTTGCATTAGAAATTCATGCTTCAACAATTTTTTATTGGGTATCTTGAAAGAAAAATAAACCTATAAGGTTTAGCCAATAGGATATTGCATTAAAAAAAAAAAAAAAAAAAAAAAAAAAATATGAGTCAATGAGAAACTTGCTTGTAAGCAAAATCAGATTGATGAAACGATTCCCACATGATTCCATAATTGAGTAGATTGTTATTTCAGATCAGTTCTATCCATCATAATTGCTTCGCTCTACAAACATATAGACCTCCTTAAGTTTATATGAAATCAGTTTGATCAAGTTCAGACCAAAGAGTAGGTTTCAGGTTGTTTTTTTTTATTCAAGTTGTCAAACATCCAAATCAGAAACAAAACTGTTCAGAATTCACGTTTTGTTTCTGCTTGAGTACTTTCAACAACAGACTGTTTTGAAACCATTTTACACATGACTATATTTACTTAAATTTGAAATGTAGCTTGATAATGACTGAAACAGTTGAAAGTACTCAATCAAAAACAAAACAAAAAAATATTTGAATTTTGGACAGTTTATGTACAATTTTTTATTGCATGTACAACAATTATTCAAAAAGTAGAAAAATAAAAAGTCAAAACAGACATCAGATTGATGGAATTTAACAATATATATATATATATATATATATATATATGGGAGAATAGTGTTCAATATTGGAGAAAGAGCATTTATAGATATAGACAGTGTGGGCACAGGAATCAATGGTTTCATGCCTTTGTTATCTTCAGACATGAACCTGACAATCACCAAACAATGTTGATTCCAATGTCCAGAAACATTCTCTTATATATATATATATATATATATATATATATGTGTGTGTGTGTGTGTGTGTGTGTGTGTGTGTGGATACAATTCAACACTGAATGACAACAGTTTGTTTCATGCTTGAACCCAATTTTCAGGTTAAAGAGCAAGTTTCATTTAAAAGAATGTTTGCAGCATTTGGTGTTAAACTGTGTCTATACTGCTTATGTCTATATATGTTCTACCTCTGATAATTAACACTTTTGTCCCATAAATATAGTATATTTTATCGTGTATGTGTGTGTGCATGCCTATATACAAACATACGCTCACAAAGTTGATAGTAATTTGTAATCTATAAAGAGAATGCAATGTGAAAAATTGCAGAAATATGAGGGATGTTATAAAAGTAGCTTTTAAAGTACTAGTAATGCTAGCCCACAGTATCTATGGCCAAGAGTGTAACAGTATCTATGGCCAAGAGTGTAACACCTTTAGCCCATTAGCAGATTAAAGCATTAGATTTGGATGGTGACGGCAGGGAATCCTTATGCAAGAACATAAGGTTACTTTAGGACCTGGATTAAGGAGAGTCAATGTGTTGCTGGATTTTCAAACATGAATGCATAATGAATACTTGTGCATCTGTTATAAACAAGATGAATGTTTTTACAGATAATTGTAAATAAATGCTTTCAGTTTAATTACTTTTAATTTGGAAGAGAATAGTGAAACAATGTTTTAACTGTTTTTCTGGTCATCCAACTGACAAGTAAATACTGTATTACTAATCAGATATAAATATTCAAATATGCAAGTATTTTAACCTGACTTTGTACAACTTGCAACTCTTACAGATATCAGAATGATGGAAAACAAAATCAGCCTGGTAGATAAAGGTGTTGGTTAGATCCAGTGACTAGACTCAAAGAGTTGTGAGTTCAATACCAGACTACAGCAGTGGTGAACCAAAACTTGGAGAGTTGAGTTAAAGGTAAATAAATGAGACAGCCAGAAGAGGCATGGCACATGGAACTAGAACAATTTACTATGGTGAATGAAATAAAAGATTCAGTTCGAAATTCCAATCACCTGACGAAGGGTGGAGCATACAACAGTTGAAATGTTGTGAATATGACAATGAAAATGAGGACAACAGTCCAAATAATGTAAATAATCTAAGTAATCATAATACCTCATCTCAGAGATATAGACAAAATAAGTTCGGTATAGAACTTTGGACTTTAGGGTTTACATTAACACTTGCAGCAAAGTTGGCACTCAATCAGCAAAGTTAACTTTTAGAAATAGATATAAAATTATCTTTATGATATGTTTAAAAAAAAAAAAAAAAAAAAAAAAAAAAATATCCACTGAATATTAGCAAAAAATTTCTACTTAATTTATTATACTTATTCATGGGTAATAATTTATACACAATAAGTATTCACGCTATGTAATATCAATCCTCATATGTGACAGTGAATGCTGAACAATTTTCTCATAGAAGAATGCTGAGAATATCATGAATGGACCATGTGAGGAATGAGGAAGTTTTAAAGAAAATGGGAACAAAACATTGTACTTAGAAAGAGACAGTTTAAATTTCTGAGAAATGAGGAAAGTGGGGTTGGAGAATTTGACACTTGCAGGACAAATTGGAGGCATGAGAGGAAAAAGGGAAGCATCCAGTAACCTACCTAAAAAGCTTGTGTAAAAATGGATGGCAGAACAGAGTGTGAAGGATAGTTAAAAAAAAAAAAAAAAACAAAAAAAAAACACATTGCTAGGGTCTATAAATCGTGGAGATACAGCACATAAGATTCGTGGGAAAAAAAAATACTTAAGAATGGATTAACTGATGTAAGAGTTACGGCTAATTACCAAATGATTTTGGGATAAGTTACTTGTATTCATTACTGAATACAAGTAACTTATCTCAACAAAAGATCTTTCAATACTAACCACCTTTTTGACAAGATTTCATATGGCTTAAATTCTTAGTTTCTATAAACCAATGAAATTTTTTATTTTTTGAAATTGTATTCTAATACATATTTGGCCTGACATTTTTAATTACATTAACTTAATACAGTACCTGAGAATGTGGCAAAACATTGCTTTTCTATGCATGTCAGAAACCATGGTGATTACCCTGAACAAAAGATAGGGCACCCCTTTTCCTCTTAAAACAATTTGAAATTGTCTGAAAACATTTAAATCTGCTGAAATTTTTGAGGATTTGCAATTTTTTTCCTCAAATCTTCATTTCTGATTTTGTTTTTATACAAAAATCTATTTATCCAAATTGTAAGGTTTTCTGTATTTGTCTTGAATTAAAAAAATAATAAAATAATGGCAGGAAGTGAACATAAAAAACAGACAAAATCACTTTTAGTAATATTTAGATGTAATCTAAGTATCTGAAGTGGTGCATTGTAACCAAAAGTACCAAATTAAGATTCACTTAAAATACACAACATAAAAAGAAACCCAGCTGATTTGTAATTGAGTGATATCTGGCTGGTTTCTTCCTTTACATTGAATTAGAGGGGGAAAACAATTTTTAAGGGAGATAACTGTTAAATGCTAATTAAGTAGTACTATCCCTTATTTATATGAATAAAAGATTTAGGTGAAAAGAAAAAAAAAAAAAAAAAAAAAAGTGCCTCTTTTGCACATAATACAATGTATGAGGAAGTGAATTTAAATTCAATGAATATTTAGAAAACTTGTGCCTGTAAAAATCAGATTGTCTAAAGGACTGTTTTATGATTGACACTGCTATTATTTTAACAGACTTCACTCCTCAGTGATGTTTATTGTTTAAAAAAAAAAAAAAAAAAAAAATATCAAGGATTAGAATTGCAATAAAATCTACGCATATGAAAGTGAATTGATAAGTTTTACTTTGTTCTTGAGAATTTACAACAAAAATAATAAACACTATTAGATTGTTTATTCACACTAGTATATTGTTTAATTAAATAGTTGGCAAAACATCGGCTAATTACCAATTGATTCAAACTTTATAAAATGGTAAATAAGGATTTCCTTATTGTTGGTTCACATATTTTAATAATTTAGCAAATGTTTATAAATTTATGAATAAAAATTGTTTCATATTTCTTTATAGATTGGTAAATGATAAATATTGTATTAGTTTTTAAAATGTTGGAAATATAAAATTAATCTTGTAAATAAATCAAATAATGTTTAATATTTTTGTTGTAAATTCCCAATGACAAAAAATTTATAAATTCACTTTCATTGTATGTTTAGGTTTTTAATCATTGCTTTTTAAAAACAAATATTTGCTGAGGAGTGAATGTAGTTAAGATAATAGTGGGGTCAATGGGAGGGAGGAAGCATCTTTTTGACTGATTTTTTTTTTTTTTTTTTTTTGCAGGGTGAAAGTCCAAGTTTGCTCAATCTTTCTTTCCATCTTTTCCAAGATAGAAAAAGAAGCTATGGCAACCCATGATTACCTAAAGGAAATGGTATATGTATTACTGAGAGAAGACTATATTTCTTAGTCCATTTTATATGTCATCATCAATTACAGTATAATAAAAAAAATTCTTTCCATTCTCAAAACATTTTAAAAAGTAACAAAAATGACTTCCAAAAGCTAAGCAAAGTATTAAGAAACAGGAAAGTTTTGTTCAAAACAAAGAAAAGAGTGCTGAACTGATAAGTAATATCAATCCTCCTATATGGAAGTGAATGCTGGACAATATCCTCCCAGATGAAGAAAAAACTTGTAACCGGTATGGTTCTAAAGAAGGATAGACGGAACATGTAAGCAACAAGAAGTGGTGCTTCAATACTGTCAACAATGTCAAATGAGCATTCTTGCACTTGTAAACCAGGTCCCTGGACAGCCATATAGTACAGACCCTCACTAAGATTGATGCATAGTTAAAGAGCAACAGTAGCAGATTGTGTGGCTTTCACAGCAGAGATCAGAAAAAAAATTCAACCTCTTTACTTAAAGAGGGACCAGTAGGAATTATTTTCTTTTCAGACATTTACAGGTGCCTCTGGCAAGACTTCAACATATTCTATAACATTATGCACATCTTTAGTGAGGATTCAATGTCACAGTTATATTCAGTGACAAAAGTAGGTTCTACTTTCAAACAAGTAATGGTCATTTACATAGGTGATGTGTGCTTGGAGAGTAACATTTTCCAAAGTGTTAGAGGCAAAGAAAAGGGTGCTATATTGCTATGTGATATCAATCCTTTTGTATGGCAGTGAATGCTGGACAATCTCTCTCTCTCTCTATATATATATATATATATATATATATATATATGAAAAAGAGGCCACAGAAATGTGGCTCTGCAGAATGATGCAGAGAATATCATCAATGGAGTGCATAAGCAATGGAGAAGTTGTAAACAAAATGGTAAAAAGGACGCTTATGCTTAGAATCAGAAAAAATAGCTGTAATCGATAAATGATGGTTTGGAGAATTTGACACTCACAAGATAGGTAAAAGGGACAGAGGGAAGCAATGGGCCACCTACCTGATGAGCTTGATTGGAAGGATGGCAAAAAGACAAATCTTACTAAGATTTGGTTGGTTGATCTGTTTTCAGGACTTATCAATCCTTTTCAGGTTATTTAAAGGCAGAAAATATTTTTAGATTGTAAAAATCCTTTTTTGAGATGTTTGTTTTTACTGATACAAGTTTTATTAATTAACTCATAGCTGGGGGTAGAAGAGGTGGATTCATACCTTTCACAAGGTTATTTGTGCGTAAGTGAACATAATTAATCCAACTGGAATTAGAACTCAGCTCTATGATTAACCATTCCAAGCCATTATCCATTACACCACCCACACATCAAAGCTTACAGCACTTGATATTTCCAACCTGCTACTCACCAAGATATTGACCAGGCTTGATGTTCTTTAACTTTGGTGATCATACAGGAACCAGTGTTTCAACAGCATGTGGCCTTAAGCATGTTACTAAGAGCTACAAGGTATATGAAGTTGTGGAGAGCTATTATCGTCCACATCCTGAAGGAACAGTCAGTTATGCACCATGCATAATACACGCGCTTAGATCATAAATCTTTCGATACATGACTGACAAGGCAGATTTTTTTCTCCACAATAGGTTACCATTTCTTTCTGCAGTATCCAAGACCATAGAACCTAGTCTGTCCTGCTATTTACCTGTTGCTGGGTGGGAGAAGAGGATTCATACCTTTCTCAAGGGTATTAGTAAATAAGTGAATGTAATAGATCTGACTGGAATTTGAACTTGGTTCTCCAATTTTTCAATCTGAGCTGCTACCCATTACTCCACAGCATGGAAAAACATTTTTATCCAATTATTTTATTGTCATTGTCTAGTGTATAATAAGCATAAATAAAATTTATTTCACTTGGAAAACAATTTCAAGTATACAAAGTATACAAATTTGTAAAATATTATGTCATCAATATATTTAATGTTAAACTGTATTTAATAAACTCTGGTAATACGATGAAAATTATTTCCTACTTGTAACCATAATAAAAATATTAAAGTAGACCATATTTTCACAGGTTTATAGATAAATGGAATAAATAATTGATACAAATTAATTTCTTAGTCTTACTGGGCTGGAGAAAAATAAGGCCTACTTACTGATTCTGTATCAGCTGTATGGTCAAGGCACTCTTCCCAACACCACCCGCTGGAAGAACAAAAATATCATAATTAATAAGTTTTATATCAATACTGCATAAAAAAATAAAAATGAAATACACACCTGAGGCATAAAAGAAATTGTCAGTGTTTGTTATTTTGTGACATCTGTCACTTTTCTCAAATGGTGATTAATAAAATAATTATGAATGTAAAAAGTAGAAATCAATAAAGTCAATCAGTTGTGAAAGTGATTCAAAATTATTTCTAAAATTAAATATCAAATAGGGAAAAAATTTAGTTGTAGGAAATTATATTTAGTACAGAAATTAATTCGTTTTGTGTTCAAATCAAGTTAAAATTCACAAGGATAATAGGACAGAATTTTTTCCTTTTTATGAAAGCTTGCTTCATGTTTTAGGACAGGGCTCTAGAAAACTTTTTTTTTTTTAACCACCATTATTTTTCATTCAGGTTTAATTGACCAGCTTAAAAGTGACTAAGTTTTTGTGTGTATATACATGTATGTACTATTTATTAAAAGCACATCACTGTCGGTGAGAAAACAAAAGTTACTTTTAGAACAAATATAATAGAATAGTAATATTAAAAAAAAAAAAAAAAAAAAAAAAAAGGTATCATTTGGTGTAATCCAAAAAGATTTAACTAGTTGTCTAAAATTAATATTCTATCACTCTGGATCAACAAGACAACATTAATACTGAGCCCTATTTCAGACCAAGTTTTAAAAATGTTCTCAAATTTCAAATGAAAATATAATATAATTAAAAGATGATTTAAATCAATTCATTAATTTTTTAATATAATCACTAATACAAAAAGCAGTACATAAAAAAAAGAAAAACTTTAATTGGAGGTAAAATATATTGTAGAAAATAATTCAAAGATTTTAAAAATATTTTATAACCATGTATAAATTAAAAAGTATATTAAAATAAATCTAAATGCGCAATTTTAATCATTAGAAAAATATTTAAGGTAAGATTTCTTTCTCTGTTAAAAAGGATATAAAATTGACAATTGAATTTTTACAATGGCAGTGAGAAAACTAGAATATTTCACAGAAACTGCAACAAGAATAATCAAAATAATACTCAAGAAAAATTAACAGAAGACATTAATTTGGTTTACAAGATGCAAACAATATTTTGAAAGGAAAAATTGTATTTTAATATAATACTTCTATACAAATATTTCTTCACAAACTGCAAAGTACTACTAAAAAGAAATAAAATAAAAAAAAATATGAGGGTGGGGAGAACACCCACATTTATTCCTGATATACCTATTAACATAAGTATATATTTTTGTGTTTATTTTACCAGAGAATACCTTGAGTCATTTGCTTAAAAAAGGCTGGGTCTAGTATGGAAGAATTAGAAAGACTTGTACATTTTAATAACCGGTTTATCACTAACTTAACCAAAAAATGTTATTTATTGATAACAAAAATGTTGAAGCACAAGTTGGAAAGGGGGAGGGGGGAGACAAACTTGTTTAAACAAGTTTCAAGTCAGACTTAAAAGTTATTCTAAGCATCACTATAGTCTGGTCAATTTCATAAAAGTTTTAAGCAAAATAAATCCAGTTTAATTATTTTACCACAATACAGCAGTTGCACATCTTTGGAAATGTAAATTGCTGAATAGAGAAGTTTGGACTATTTCTTATGATTTTCTAACAAATAGTGTATAAACTTTTGCCATAGTAAAATTGCAATAAAGACTATTTTAACAAACTAGAATTTTTTAAAAATTCTCACAATATTTAGTACTGTTAATTAAATTAGTTATTAAAATAGTGGGAATATTTTGTATGTTAAATAATGGCTATTTTAGAGAGTGTGATGGACGGACTAATGGCAGTCATAAAATTTTAACAAATGTCAGGTAAAATATGACAAATACATGTATTAGTTATTTAAGATGGAGTGACCAAAGAATAATGAATAAGTAGAGGGTATATTATTGTAGATTTCACACATTAAGAATTCTTTTAATGTATTACACAAGACAAATTACCTGCAGATTTTGCCAAAGTATTTCTACTTCTAAATCTAATGATCATATACTAAAATCATTTTTCATTTAAGTTAAAACAGAAAAAAAATGCCAGTTTTCTTGCTATGGAATTGGATTAATGAAAATTACCAAAGACCATAACAAAGAAGAAGAACTATAAACAGTAAAATTATCAAAATATGTAAGAGGAAGAGATGCTCTCAACCTATTATAGTTAATTTTTAAGGCAATGTTTAATGTTCATTCCGACGTGCAATAGGCCAGTGTTTAATCATCGTGCCCACATAATGCATCAGAAGGATGGTTATTCCCTTGACTATGTTATTACTGTATACATTTAACTCCCTCGGCAATGTTTATTTTAAAAAGCTATGATTAGAATTTTAAAACTAAAATATATGAAAGTGGTTTATACATTTTTATTCTTGAGAATTGAAAACAAAGATATTAAACACTATATATTCAATTGCTTATTCACAAGATTATAAAAATATGTGAACCAGCTCTAATGAAATATATATTATTTACCATTTTATAAAGAAATAAATATTTTTTTATTCATAAATTTATAAAAATGTCTGAAGAAAATTTAAATAAATGCACAATGATGAGTTACTGTAATTATAAATTTAAAAAAAAAAAAAAATAAATAGATAAAAATGAATTTTCCAAGTATCTTTCATTTGCTCTCACCACATAAATTCACTATAATAGGATGAGAGCATCTCTTCCTCTGACATATTTTGAGGATTTTTTTTTTTATAAATTTCCAAATAAAAAGATTCCTTTTCAAATTTACTTTTATAAAAGGTAAGTAATAAATATCACATTGTACTTGATTTAAGTATTTTTTTAAATCTTGTTAATAAACATTGCCAATGAAGTCAAAGTGTATACAGTAATAGTGGTGTCAAGAGAATAACCATCCTTTTGACACACTGTTTCTTTGCAGCCACGAGGGTTAAACATTGCCAATTATAGAAAGGTGTCAACAGGACTACTTGGCAAAAAATTTGTGGAAATTATCAGTCAGTGTCAACACTTTGATAAGAGTAGTAAAATAGTTGTTAGATTTCAATTTTTAGATTAATGGCTGGAAAATCATTACTAAAATGTCAAATATTGACAATTTCATGCTTTGAGAAAATGAGCAAGAGAAAAATAATATGTAGACAATATACAATAATTTTCTTGAAAAAGAATAAAAAATGTGGATCCAATGCTGAATGGGGATAAAGAGAAATTTTAATCTGGCATTCAGAAAAAAAATTTATTTAATATATGCAAGTAGAAAGAGCCACAGTAAATAACCAAACACAGAATTTCGTAAAGACTCCAAATATTGTATTCATTAAGTACTCAAGTGGCTGAGACGTGTGTGTGTATATATATATATATATATATATATATATATATATATATATATATGTATGATTGCTAGTATGCTGAATGGGCACATGGTGTTAAGCATATAAGGCTAATAACTTTTTCAGAGAGTGAGTGTATATATCCACAAATTTATATGAATTAAAATAGTTTTTAGAGTATATATGCATGTATATTTGCTATGTATGATTCTAAAATGTTTGCTTATAAAGTAGATAGGTGTGAAGTGACCCAGAAAAGTGAAAAAGGTGTTTTTTGTTTTAAACTACAACCATATATGTATAGTGTGAGATTTTATAATCATCCCCCCCCCCTCTCACAAAAAATAAGGGCTGCACTATACACAGGTAATTTTTTTTTGGAGAGGTTAAAATTCATACAAAAAAAGTGACTAAGAGCCAGGTAGAGGAGAGATCACCTGCCAGGCTTTGATGATATACAGAAATCAGTTACAAAAATAGGACCTGAAAGCAGCAAAATACTTAAAATATATTTTCAAGTGTTTTCATAATTCAATGCCACTTATTAAAAAAAGTTAAGAAAAATGGAATTTATCAATTATTGGCATAAGTCACCTCTAAAATGTTCTAGCCCAACCAAGAAGGGGTTTCAAAATACATTCTTATATTTGGTCAGATTTGGGGCTGTGGCTTGGGCTGAGAACTTTTCAGCCTCTCATATGTGAAAATGTTCTAATTTAAGTTGGTATAAAGATCCCCAGGATGTGTGGGTGGTATAATGCATAGTGGCATGGAATGAGAAATCTGGGAACAGAGTTTAAATTCCAGATGATTTTGTTACATTCAATCATGCAGAAATACCCTTAGGAATGGTATGAATCCAACTCACTCCTCCAAGCTATGGGTTAAATAGCATAGTTAACTGGGCTCTTCAACCTTGGTTGGCAACCAGTCTAGCAGAACAACTCTGAATTCATAAACCGTATATAGCCATGGCAAAGCTCATACTATAATGCAGATAATGAAAAGATCATGAAGTTCACAATGACTATGATTTTGACTGCTGATATTAAGATCTTAATAGCTATAAAATAGAAAAAGTTAAGTATTTCAAATATTCTATAAAGAAAAATTTTAAAAATAAAGGTTAAGACTGCAGCTTAGAGAAAGAAGTGGGGAGAAAAAAAAAAGCAAAAAAAAAAAAAAAAAAAAAAAAAAGCACACACACACAACTGAAAATGGCCATATAAATTAAGGACCAAGATGTTACTGCTGCAAACTGTCTTAAATAGTTAAGAATTTTTCCGGAATACTAGCACCTATATAGGTAACACAGTAGTAAGTATAATGTCAGCTTTTAATATTCAAATTTAATGTTAGATAAAAAAAAATATAAAGTTTAGATCTTATGTTCCACAATTATCAACACCATCTTCCAACAAAATATTGCTTTAAGTTTAATTTGGTTTCTACTCCATGTGTTTTAAGAACTGGTTTCTCAAGAAGATTCTTGAAACTCAAAAATCATCAGTAATCAGAATGGTCAAGATTTGGAGAATAAGGAAGGTGTGGAGTTTTTTCCAAGCTGAGATCTTCAGTCTTTTCAAATGTGATACTTCCTATATTGGACAGTGCATTATCATGCTAGAACACAAAACTAAATTTTTTTCATTTAAAGCAATCTAACACTCAAATTGCTGTAATTGTATTAAGTTGGTGCAAAAATTGTAGTTTTTGTTATTTTAAGCTTTTCATGCTTATTTGGAATAAATTATTTGATGTTTATTTTAGAATGAACTATGTGACATTTTAAAGCATGAATTTCACACTATTGATTTATGTTAATGGTCTTTTTCCCATTATTTTAGACTGTCAAAGATGGAAAATAAAATGTAAATTTGAGAAATTTTATTGTAGGAGTTGAAAATGGAATGTAAAACTGGAAATTGTTTGCAATATCAATCAAGCATTTGGTCAATGAACTATCAATGAAAATATAGCTCAACCCTGGGCCAAAAATTTTGTATTGGAGATGATAGCCTTAAAGACAGCAAGGATTGCCAGTATCATTCTGCAACTGACACAGTTGGGGCCATTATTGAAGTGGACATACAAAAAAATTTCTAAATACTGACCATTCAATAGCTGCTCATCATTTGCACCAAATAGAAAAAGACAAAATAGCTCAAAATAGATGCCATGAGTTGGACAAAAAAAAAAAAAAAAAAAATGTCTGCTTTGCTCATATTGCGCAAGAACAATTCATTTCTTGTTCGCATTGTGACATGTTAAAAAATATGAATTCTATATGACAATTCATGCATTATCTAGACTGAAGCAAAGCATTAAAAAATTCCTCTCCAAAAACTTGTTCAGCAGGTGGAATCCTTGACAACTCTTTGAATCCTGGTGAAACTATCACAGCAAAGATTATTTCTTTACAGCTTAACCTTTTGTGGGTTATGTAAAGCCAAAACATTTTGGCTTGTAGGAATTTTTTTTGCGAGTGAATATTGCATTAACAATTTTTTTTTTCGAGGATAACTGATTTTTCCAAATACAATCCTTACTATTTAAACCATAGTTGGGGAGGAGAGGGATTCATACCTTTCTCAAAAGTATTTTCACATAAATGAATGTAACAAACATGACTGGAATTTGAACTCCAATTAATCATTCTTAGTCACTATCCATTACACCACCTGCACATCTACTCACAACAGAGTACTACTAGAAAATTGACAAATTGCACGAAGAACTGCAAGGTTTATATCTAATATTAGTCAACTGAAAAGGATCAAATTTTCTCCATGAAAAACATCAGACTATGCCCTGCATATCATTTTGAAGAAATCGAACAGTAGGTTAGGGTTATGAAAATAATTTAACCAGCTTACTCAACAGTTTCCTATCCAACTGGTTACTGCTTTTTCTACAATTTTCTGTAAAAGATAATGTTTAACAAGCAAGAACCAGTTCAAAATGTCTTTGAAAAGTTTGTTGGTTGCAGGATTATATAATTCTATGTGACCAAAATAAACTTGCTTATTGTAGACAACAATGCTTAGACTGCAATAGTTCTTATTTCAATTAATAAAATTTTATTCCAACCTGAAAGATATTGCTTAAAAGTTTGTTTTAAAACTGCAATTATTTCTGCACCAAACTAATAACACTGACTGATAGCAATTCAAAGTGGACAACATCAGCACAATCAAAAACTTCCATATATGGCAGTCCATTTTGGATTGTGTTTTAGCATGCTCATTACCTTTAAGTCCCTGTTTATATCACTTTATATCCAATTATCACCTATCATTAATTTGTCCAAAAATGGTGAGATGAATTCACAAGAATTAAAAAAAATCTCATGGTTGGTTTCTGTTTAAGCCATTTGCCAAGGTTATGTTGCTTTTTAAGATGAAAGTGAACCATTGAATGACAAATTCATCAACTAGAAAAACACTATTTTCTAACAAGTTCAAACAAAAGTCAGTTACATTAAATTCAACAAAATATCACTTAAGTTTTAAAAAAGGTGAATCCAGCTTAAGTCATCTTTGGCAAGTCCTTATATTTAAGAATCTATGCCATAGATATATTTTTGGTTGCATCTGCCTATTATAAACTCATATTTTATCTGCTATGTAGACATTGATATATTTGGAAGGGGCAAGGTAACTAATTTAGTAGAACTGACCTGTGAACAGTGGAGTGAGTAATGGATAGTGGCTCGGATTGAGAGCTGAGTTTGAATTCCAGTCGAATCCATTACATTCACTTATGTGCTAATACCCTTGGGAAAGGTATAAATCCTCTTCTTCCTCCAGCTATGGGTAAATAGGACAGACCAGGTTCTATAACCTTGGATGATAACTGGTCTACTACAGAAAGAAATGGTAACCTACTGCGGGAAAAAATCTGTCTCGTCAGTCATATATTGAAAGATACTTGATTGCCTAAGCGCATATCACGCATGGCACATAACTGGCTTACTGACCTGTGATAACATGTTTGAAACTGTATGAACACAATCCAAGCATGTTTAATGGGATGCTGAAAAGGTCATGGCTAGTCTAAGAAATTCTTAAAAATATTTATTATTTGGTCATTTTGCTAAGTGGAATGGGCTGAAGTTTTTGCAACCTTTCAAATTGTTATTTCAATTAGATATTTCATATATAAAAAAAAAAAAAAAAAAAAAAAAAAGAAAAAAAAAAATTAATATTAATTCTGATATTTTTGCTAACATTTTTCACTGACATGAAGTGGAAAAATTATATTGAATCCATTGCTAGTTCTGCTGTTAGGAAAGTTGGCTCACCAAGTCATGCTAGACAATTTTTCTTGCCAGAATCTATCTTACATATTTATAGGTCTACCATTTGTTCATGCATTGAAGATGGCTACTACATACTCTGGTGCTACTGCTATGAATTTAGAGATTCTTGATAAAATACAAAGAATCTGGAATGTTATTGGTCCTAACCTGGCATCTCAGCTTCAATCACTTTCCCCACTGCCATAATGTAGCTTCCCTGTACCTTTTCTATAAATATTTTCATGATAATTTTTCTGAGGAGCTTTTCTCTTTGGTACCTAGATTTTAATAATTTAACTGTACTACTAGATTGGTGTCAAGGTTTTATCATTTTACAGTTGAATTGGCTACATGTAACTAAGTTCTATGTTAACAGTTTCTTCTTTCACACTTCTTGCTTGTGGAACTCTCTTCCGGTCTCTTGCTTTCTAGTCAATTTTGATGTTCAAAAACTTAAATGCTGTCAATTGTTATCTTAATTCCTGTTCTTTTATTGTTCTCTCTCTTTAATGTTTTTTTTTCTCATATTCTCTCACACTCAGTAACCTCTTGTGTCTTTATTGCTTGGGATGAAATAATTTAAAAAAAAATAAATCTATTATTATGAGATGACCTGTTACCATCTCCCATACAGATATACAGTAAAGATTGTCTAACAGACTAGTGAAAAGTAATAACAAAAATACATTCTTGCCGCAGAAAATGACTACTCTTTTAATGATGGCTAGAAAAGTTCAATTTAAAAACAGCAAATGTCTATGAAGTCAACCTTGTATAAGCTTTAGGATTATCCAGTATCATCAGATAGCCAGCCAACCCATAAGCTAAATCTTGCCATCCTCAGCAATATAAGAAAATAATCATTACCTAAAAATATGAGATCTAATCTTGAAGTCTTAATATTGATATACAATAGAGTTATTTGCTTGATCAGTATAGATAACATTGCCTTTAATCAATACTAAATGGGTGAGCATTTGAGAATACAAAAATTGAAACATTCAGTATTGTGAATACATTTTTTTTAAAAAGTACATAATTGTTCCTTCTGGTTAAATGCAATATTACATGAGATCCTATGCAATCTTTCCACAATGCAATAAATAAGTCTTTTGCACAGAGTAATTTTGTAAGAGCTTGGTTGCCGAGTTACCATAATGCAATTTCAAAAATAGTTTTACAGAGAAAGATGCTCAGATTCCCATTCTTAAACTATCTTACAATCAAAAGAGTGAATTTATATTGGTGTATGAAGAACTAAAAAGTGCTAAACAAAATAAATCAACTTATAAGAAATTGTTAAAGATGTTACAAGTGCTACAAAAAGCCCTTGTTATGTTTAACGAAAGAATAACAACTAAAAAAAAGAAGTCTACATAAACATGAAAATGTAAAGTTGACCTAACAGCATGGAAAATGGCAATTTTATGAGGTAGTATGTATTCAATTTTCATTAGTACTCTTGGGAAAGGCAAGAACCCATCATTCCCAATAGACGAGGACAGGGAATATGCAATGTTGCTAATAATATGTAACCTACTACAATAAGTTGCATGTAACAGAGACGAGATAGGCCCTGCTATATAATACAGTATATGGCAGAAATACCTCCCACATAATGCTAAGACATTAGTAGCAATGGTGTCTTCATCTAGACGTCTTCTTACTATTATGTAGGTATTTCTGCCACATCATGTACTATTGTTTTGAAAAGTGATATGAAAGGATTTTGCATGTTTTTTTTTATTTTTTGTTTTTTCCCTTAGTAACCTGATGGGAAAACACTTCCTTTTAACGGAAAACAGTTTAAGATGTTATTTTTTGTTTAAGTATATATAATTTAGTAATAGTGAAATGAAAACAAAACATCTTTGTTGAAGATATTTGTACTTGAGTTTGGTACAAGTAACACCCAGAAATATTGTGAACATATTAACCTATGAATGAGAGTATGTACAAGAGGGTGCTGGAAAAAAAAAAAATTTCTCAGCTACCAAGAATAGAATTAAAATAAGATCTGGTCATTTGGTCAGATTTTAGAAAGTTGTTCAGACCCCAAAACTTTTCAGCATCCTTCTCTCTTTCTCACACTCAGACATGCAAATAAATTTTTAATTATTTTTTTTTTTTTTAGTGTCATGTCTCTTCAAGATATAGGCAATCATGGCTTGCACAGATTTATCTATGAATTGCCATGACTTTCTCAGAAAAATAGTGGGAAATTTTCCTGTTAATTTCTCCATGGTTTAGAATTCAGTTGTCTTTCCCCTAGACTGGCTGCCATCCAAGGCTATAGACCTCAATTCATCATGCTATTTATTTAACTCAAAGTAGGGAAGAGATGGATTGTCTTCAAGTGCATTAGCACAAAAGTGAATGTAGAAGCATAGGCCAGAATTTGAACTCCACTTGCTGAATCCACTGCCTGCATAGACAAGTTATGCTACCCACACATCCTATATAATCATTGCAAATATAATTTCAATATTAAAAAGATTTTAAATCTAAATGTGTAGAAAAACTATCACTATGCAAAAAGGTTTGAGTATAAACTTGTAGTAACCTTATTCATGATATAACCAAAGATTTCTTGTCTATTACTAATAAAGAGGAAGGGATGATCTATACTATTTGCCAGAAATAGTGCATTAGGATGGGTGCTATTTTGCAAAGATTTCTATTGCCCTTTAATGTGAATATTTGATTTTGTATATCTATAAATTTGCTCTTGTTAGAATGCAACAATTATTACAAATCCATGAAAATTGTAATAGTGAAAACAACAAAAATTAAAAAAAATTATGTTTATCTGTAGCTTATAATGATCATATGAGAACATTTTATGGAGTTTCTTTAAATAATTTCTGTAGAAATATTGTTTTAAAGATATTTCAAGTTAATATTTTACTATGTGTAAAAATGATTAATTAGAAGGTTCTGTAAAACTGATTATGTTTAATGTACTTTTTTTTTTAGAAAAGCCCTATCAATTTAAACAATATTTTAAATAATTAATAGATTTATTTTATTTATATCTAAATAAATCAAGTGCTTAAAATGTTTACTTATATCTCAGTGGTAAAGTGATGTACATTCTTCATTGTCATTGGTAGTGAACTTTGTTTTATTTTAAATATTTTTTTTTTTACTAGTAGTACTGGTGAAAATTTTATTGTTTTACTATTTTAATTTTTTGACAAATCATAATTCTCAAGTTAATGATTGAATAAAGCCTGTTGTGAGTTCTACAATTATGAATAATCTAGGAAGCTTCCCTATTACATAGAGAAATATTTCGGATTAATAACTTCAAGAAAATATTAAAATAACAATCATGAGTATGAATTCAGGTTGTTATTTAAAGAAGTAAGGAGATACAAATGAAAAAAAATAATTCAAAATTGACAAGGTTTTAAATTTCACTGAAGCAGATGTTAAATGCTTGAGAGCATTATCACCTCCTCCTACCTTCCCTTTCTTCTATATGTCTTTGTCACACTAAAACAGGAACAAGAAGAATTATTATATGCTATGAAAATATTCTCATTCTTTCAAATGGTATATAGCACCGTATATGCTTGCATATCATGTGACTTTTGAAGACCTAATTTTGAATGGGTCACATCAAAAAATTAGCATATGTACTGCTGGTCTTTGCTACCCCGTTGACCAGACTATATATCCATTTATTGTACTCAAAAAGTACAGCTGTATTTAAAATAAACATGATTTTGATAAAACTGAGATTTTACTTAAATATATCCAATAATAATGCAGTAATATTCACATATTAGTATTGTATTATAAAATACAAACAGTGAATATGCATCTTTTCATATGTTTATGTTTATAAGATGTTTGGCTGTTTTTTCTTTGGTTATTTATGGCTATGTGTGTTCACGTAACGAGTATAGCATTACTAACAATACTTTTATCATTTTCTTTTACTTTGTTAACTTATTTAATTGGAAGATGGGATAAAGAGATAGAGGAAAAGTGGTTAGTCCATTGTAATTTGGTCTCTCAAAAAAGAAACTCTCATTATACATGATAAAATCATTTTTTATAAGTGAATATTTGTGGGTCGTATGATAAGCAAGATCATGTGTTACACAAGTTTATACAGTATTATTTAAAGAAGTGAGAGGATACAAACGAAAAGATTTAAAATCGACAAGTTTCTCATTTCCAGACTTTAAAATACATCAGAGCAATTGTGTTCTCCATCTTTACCTACATTTTTTTTTCTTCTGAAACGACACAGCATCTCTATGTCTTTTCTGTCTTTCCTTGAGATCAAAACAAAAAAGTCCATTATTTACAAGATACTGGCATGGTGTAACAAGTGCTAGCAAAGGAACAAGCTGAATTATAATATGATAAAATTGCTTTTAGAATTAAAACCAAGTAATAATTAAATGAACCAAACAATAACTCTTACAGATGTTAAGATAAAGTTCTCCTGGAGTTAGCAATTTTAGACATGCATTTGGAAAGAGCTGCAGCAAATTCATTCTCCAGACTTTGTGGAAAAATGTTTGAGATATTAAGACAAAAATTTAGTGCTGATATTTACATATTGCATTTTATTTAAATTTACTTTTACTCTATAAACCAGTTTATCAATATATTTGTGTAGTATAGATCAAAGTCAAATGTATTATCTATAATTGTATGACTTAAATTGGGTGGCATAAACTACTGGAAAGGAAATCATTACAATGAATGAGGCGTATTTCTTTTTTTTCTTTTGTTCTTGCACATAAAATTCTAATCTCTTTATCAGTTACCAATACATTCTATAGCAGATTTTTATTTTTTAGGGTAAAATCTATGACAATAGAATTGAAAATATTTTATTTGTAGAGAACATGTTCACGCATTATAATAATAAAAGTAGGTATGTTGTAATGCACACAAACATTTCTAATAGGTTCAAATTAATTTACTAGTATTTAGAAAATAAAAACATCAAGTAGCAGTTACCTGAAATTTGTTTCACATGCTTTAAGGTTTCTGAGTCTTATAAGTGTGATAGACTTACTGGATGTGAATGAAATGTTATCACAAAAAAAAGAGAGAGAGAAGAAATTGTTATGGTACAATGATGTATACATTCATCTGGTGTCATCAAGTGTCTAAGGCCTAAGGCAGAAAAGGTTTAAAAGATAGATGTTTCTTTTAACCAGAATTTTAAACACATAGGATTTGTCATCAGAGTATGTGAAAGTAAACTGACTAAACTGTACAAAAGAGAATTACAGGAAGTGATGGTAGTGTCACAAACATCTGTGTGGAATGTGAGACTGATGGCAGAATTCAAATTTCGGACCAGTCTGTTGCATTCGCTTTCACACAAATGATCTTGGGAAAAGCATGAATCTGTATCTTCCCCTCCTCCCTAGTTAAGTAGCAGGATATACTGGGATGATAACAACAAGTCTAAAAGACAGACAACTGAATTCAAACCAGCATGAAAAAGAATGGTTATCTTGTCTTAGATACACCGACTGCTGCTACAGCTGCAGTACATATGTTGCACCTACAACCTTAAATGTTTATGGGACTTATGATATGACAAGAAAATTCAAGGATTAATGAGTGAATGCTAATATGTATGGGAAAGGGAGAAGAAATTTTTGTACTACTTAAATTAACTGGTCCACTTAAAAAAAAAAAAAAAAAAAAAAAAAAAAAAAAAAAAATTTTTTTGTGGATTAAAATTCATTAAACCTTCCTCTACTCATGACATTTGTCCGACTCTAAAAATGTCAATCATTTTATAAGAGGGGGTTCTGCTCATTATAGAAATACTGTCTGAAATTGATCCCTGATTTCATAAAAAGTTATCTACACTTTGTTTTTATTTAAAAAGTTTGAAAATTGTGTTTACATCATTGATAACGGTATACTGTTACAAATTGGGGAAAAAGGAAAGTGTCAATAGCACCCAGTTATCAATCAAATAAGCACAATTTCAAACTAACATTTGTAAATATAAGCAAAGTATAGATTTTTTTTTTTCCAATTCTGACAAAAGTCCTGGGTAGATGAATATTTAATGAATGCTAATATATGGAAATTCTCCCCACCCCTCAAAAAAAAAAAAAAAAAAAAAAAAAATTCTTCTCTGCTTTTTGCAAGCAATCCAAGTTGTGTTAAATAAACTTTTCAGTGATACCAAATATGGAAACATCAGAATTTATTCCAGATTCAAACATTCAATTCTCAGGTTAAGTTATGAGCACCACAATGCAAGGCATCAAAAAACCATGAATAGCAAGTTTGATTGTCACATTTTGATTTCACAAATATGGTTTTATATCAGATACGACAATGTCTTTTTATGAATAGGGCCTCCACTTCTAAAATGAAAAAAAAAAAAAAAAAAAAAAAATTTTGACTGAGAAATGTCATGGGTAGAAGGTCTAATGAATGCATCTACCAAAACTATTCACCCTCTATGAATTTTTCCTGTTTTTTTTTTTTTTGTTTAAAAAAAAAAAAAAAAAAAAGAAAAAAAAAAAAAGGCCAGTTAATTTAACCAGTTCTAGAGAAAAAGAAAGAAGCCAACATCAGTTTTATAATTTCATGGACACTTCAGTTTTTATTATTATGATAATGAAGATGATCGCAGCAATATAAAAACCTAACTGCCTACATCTGACAGGCAAATAAGCTGTAAGCATAAAACATCTGTCATTTTGATTTTCGTTGAATATTCAAATAACTTTATATATGGTTTGATAACTCCATACAAGGTTTGTCTTATTTAGCCTGGAAGTCTCAAGAATATAAACAAACACGCTTCTGTAATATTTGAAGAAAGAACAAAAATGCTCCTCATTTGAAAACAGTTTTATTACAAGTGAAAGCAGTGCCAATCTTTCTGTAGATGTTAGCCTCTTTGAATTTTAATGATAACGTCATTTGACCCCCTTTTTTGGATGTGGCTTTGATAGTAGTTATAACATGAATGTTTGTCTTGGGTTACACTGACTTATCTGTGCCATAAGCTGTTGCCATGCTTATACAAATTGAAACCATTTCATTAAAGCTCATAACAGCAAACCCAGTTATGTTCTTTCAATGAAACAAATTATTTTTTAATATTACTGCAATGGATACACAACATTAGTTATATCACTTGAATTATCATGGATTTTAGTAATTACTAAAAACTTCAAATACATTGGTGTATGGATCAGTTGAAATAAATTTAGTATAGGAGATAAGTAGAATAGGCTGCACTAGGGGAAGTTCCACCCAACACTGCAAATTGCAACAAAACAAAAACATTAATTTAAAAACTCGAGTCATATTCTTAAATAGCCTTGTCAGATTGAGACTTTCATGTGGCTGTTATAACATGGCACCAAACTCGTTCAGAAATATCTGAACAACCACTTTCTCAATTCTTAAAAATGGCATTGAGCAAAGAGACCTGTAGGTCTTAGCAAGGACTATCTTACTTGGAACCTTGTGGATTAGCACTACAGAATCACAAAGATCTGTACCAAATAACAGAAACCACATCACCTGAGGACTTTCAACAAAAGTATCTACTAAAATGGACATCACATATAACTAAGAATAATGACATTCAAGATGTTGACATTCCACACAACTTCAAATAAAAGAGGAAATCCTCCATCAAAACTGAAAAGAGTGATAACAGCTACTGGGCTTGAGAAGAGAAAATAATGATGTAATGAAGATGTTGACATTCCACACTTCTTCAAACAAAAGTTTAGGAAGGAAATCCTCCATCAATACTGAAAAGAGTGATAACAGTGAACTTGAGAAATCTATATTTTTCTGGAGAATCATTTTAATAGAAAATTAAAAAAGTTTTAACTGAAAGTAGTACTGGCTGGTTGGTCAATGAATGGTGAATGTTTCCTTATTAGGAAATGGCTAATATTACCAAACAAAGTATAAGCCAGGTGGTGAGATTATGCTTACAAAATCTCCATCCCTAAACCATACTCTACAATTTATACCTAAGAGATTTTCCAATCAGACAATATAGATCTTTTTACCAGCTTGTTTTCTCCATTGCTGATTTATACAAAATATAAAATTATAAAATATACTTATAATTTACCAACATTTCATATAAAAGATACATTTAAGTTATCCTTAAATGTTTTTGTTGCTTTTACTATTTGTGATATAAATTTTGCTTTACATTTCTATTCATTTAATCTTCATCCAAGAGGTTTATGATTAATATGCTGATGTTTACTATTGAATGGCTCAAATTTATCAACATTCTAATTGTGCAACATTGAAGACCATTTAAAAATTTGAAGTATTCTAAGTAAATCTGACAAAGCACAGAAAAACACGGAAAAATTCATGAAAAAGTTTATCCAATTTCATGGATAGACTAAATTTTAAGCTTTGAAAGATATATATAAAGTGAACATTGAAGTGAACACTTAGAGGCGACAGTTAGATGTTAGACACAATGTCCTGATGACTGCGTCCAGCATGAAACAGCCTGTCACCTCTAAGTGTTGACTTCAATGTTCACTTTTATATTTACACACATTATCCCCAATATTGAGCTCTTTATCCCATAAATATAGCACACCTTAAGAGTGTATATATATATATATATATATATATATATATATATATATATATATATATATAAAAATATGTAATGAAAAACAAACCACTTTAATGTACCATTACGATAATTTATTTCACCTAAATCCTTTTTTAAGGATTCAGGATCATCAGGTAAAACTTCCAACAACGAATTGAGAAAAAAAATGGCTCATATATATATATATATATATATATATATATATATATATATATATATTTATTGACTGGCTAAGTGACAAAAAACAACTGCAAAAAGTGTCAGCAAATATTCCCATGGCTATATCCGGACTAGTGGAACTGAAGTCACATATGACACAAACAAAAACCAAAGGAGGTTGCCGGATCCTTATACCTCAAAATTGATGGAGTGTGTGGATATAAACTTGGGTTCTTACAAAATGGAGAACATTTACATCATAAAAGTCATAAAAAGTCCACAACTTTGTACTGCAATTGATTGCAAATTTCATTGACCACATAGTGTACATTCACCAGGGCTACATAATAGTTTAGAGTTTTCCTCCCACTGGACTGGTTGCCAACCAGTTTGGTATTTAAGCCATTGTTGTAGAGGAAACGAGATTAATTCATGCCTTTCCCCAACAATATATTTGTTGGTGGTCACAAATTTAGTTAATTTTTGATAAAATACAGACAGCTTAGCATCATGTCACTAGATTTTTTTTTTTTTTTTTTTTTGACTCTTTGTGCATTGGAACATTTATTATTCTTCTTGATTGTAAATTAAGTAGAGTTAGGCAAATTCTTCAGTTGAACGAAAGAGGACTAACTCTGAGGAATCTAAGCACAAGCCAACAGAAGATATCAACACTGTTCAGCCATTGTTCACATGAGCCATCTCAAGATACATCAATGAATGAATATAGATTACATGTACAACTCCTGTTTTTATTCATTTCGAATAGAGGCTGTGTATTTTAGTGTGTTGTATTACTTCTGATAAAGTCTGTGGTGATTATTTGTAGAACTTTTTTTTTTTTTTTTTTTTTTACTATTTTTTGTTGAACTTTCAAATTTTGATTGTTAATAATTTATACAATGATTATTTTTTTTTTTCTAATGAGAATCATCTAACATTTTGGTTTCCCTGTTTACAGTGAATAAAAGCCTTTCAGATTAAGAATAACATAAAGCAATGTTTTTTTCAACTCATGAAGGTTAAATTCAATAGAGAAATCAATTATGTCAAATGTCTGTAGAAAAAAAAAAAAAAAAATTTGCAAATTTTTTTCTTTTTAGAGGTCTCTTTTGAGAAGAAAACCTCAACCAGCAAAAGACTAAGTGATTCAATAAAAAAGGAAAGTGTTTACAAGAACATTTTGAAACAACTTTGCCAACTGAAGAAAAATAATTGTGACAGATCTGATTCGTTTAAAGATAGCATTACAATGCTTTTATTATACTTCTGCAATCAAAGAGAGTAGTGTCACAGAATGTCATTGGCTGATAAAAGCTATCTTTATTTAAAATTATAGTATCTTGCTTTAATGTTTACAAGATCCATTCAGGAATTTTTTTTTTCTCTTAAAATCAAGAATTTAGAACAAAACCCTTGTAGACTGTATAAGCAAAGTGTTTTTTTCCTTGTTTTGTGATAATCAAACAAGCACATAAAAATGGAATCTAAACCATCTTGTCAAATAATTCAAAACTTTATCTGAGCCAAACCAAAAGGTTCAGTTTAAGCCACTGAGAAGTATATAGTTTAAAAGTTAGATGTAGACAACAAACCAGTCTTTAACAAAACTTTTAAAGGCACCATAAAAATAATTACAAAAGTTGACATCTGGAAGAATTTTGGAGAACTCTGATCAAACTTCAATTATTAAAAGATTTATAAAAGAATTCAAAAATAAAAATTTGATAAACTTGGAATAATTTGAGAAGTAGACAATGAAATGTTATCAATTTTTAATATCTAAAAAAAATAAAAAAAAAATAAAGAGAGACAAAATAATTATTGTCTATATGAATATAAAAAAAAACAAAAAAAAAAAACAATTTACACGAGTTGCTATTCATGCTATATACAAATCAAAATGAGAAAGAAAAAGGCAAAACACTAAATAAAATGATGGCATTCCAAATTAAAAATGTACAGTGAAATTAAAATTAAAATTTGATGTGCATAAGACAGATTTACATAAATCTGATCAATTTAAGCTTTTATGCAAATAAAATTGTGTACTCAACTGTTTTCAACAAAAATTGAACATTTAAGTTGTAGCTGTAACAATGTTGTGAATGTACTCAGTGTGGCACAAGGTAAAGTGTAATGAGTACCATTGACCTTGTAGGAGAAATTAAACTTTGACATCTGGCATAAGGCTTTCCTTGAGAATTTGTTTCTCTCGCAACCTTTTGCTTCTGAAGAATATTTAACCTTATGATCTCAAAGGGATACATACGTTCCAAAAAAAATATCTTAATAGTACCAGGTGTTAATTTCTGTAAATGATCCAAGTTGTTGGTTACATAATATTAATCATCGGACATTTTTTCCTCCACTCCTAAAAAACTGTGTACTTGATCTATAGCACTTATTAAAAGGTTTCAAATTCATTAGAATAATAATGATAGCAATAAATATTTGTGAAAAAGTCATATTCAAAGGATTAAATCTCTCAACCATGGCAAATTTATCAACTTAGCATTGGCAGACTGAAGGTAACTTTTCATTTAAGTAGCAGAATTCTTCATATGCTGGTTTCAGAACTTAAGTCATAATTACTTTTTAAATGATGGATTACTTTAAACATAAGTGTCTTGGAACTCTTAAACCACAAGTCATCTTGTTACTTTGTTACTAAATGTCATCTTGGTGGTTGGAGCAGTGAAGTCCATAATTCCTACAAATTCCTAAGTGAGAGTAATTATTGTATTGGATAGCATATAATACACCTCACCTTTTACAATTTAACATTAGTATTATAGAGTTAAGTTACATACAAATATAGAGAATCTACAGTGTCTGGGTAAACATTAACATACAAAACCACAGAAGCATTTTTTTAGGGTAGGGGAGTTTTATGTGTCAGCAAATATGATAGTTATAGTATATCTAGGAAAAATAAAAACTTCTATTCAATGAAACATAACCAAAGACTCATTATGCTAGATTTAAAAAAAAAAAAAATTGTTGTTATTATATGCCTTTCCATTTAAACTAGTATCCACATCTTAGTTGTTATACTCCTTGTTTCAGCTGTTGTCCTCTCCAGCCATCTTCAGGTGTCTTGTACTCTGTAACATTCCTTTATTCAATCTACGTGGGTAAGTTTTCTTGCTCCACTTTCCACACTTACAGGATATCTCATAACAGTAAATTCTCTTCAGCATATTCATCTTTCTATTGCTTTTCTGTTGAATACAACTTTTTGAATTTACCCAAGCTGGGATTGGTAACCAGATATATTTTAACTAGTGCTTTAATCCACTCAGTCATGGGTCTCTTTGACAATCCAGTGGTATAATTTTAATGCTTGAAATCTTTATTACCCTGGTGGAATTTTTTTGAGCATACTTTTCAGAGATTCCCAGATGGTGCTCAGTTTTATGCTAGGTCTACTGATCTAACCATATGTACTGATTTTTTTTTTTTTTCAGTTCTCTTATGCTCTAGTGTTAAAAAAAAAGTGGAGGACACAAAGTTGTGAATATAACCAAGATTTCTAAATTATGAAAGGGTAAATATACTATGAAGGAAATCTGCTTCATATGCTGTAATGTTCATTGACCATAGCTAATATCAATACATGAACTTTGGAGGGAAGAAAACATTCAAAATATCTTCAACTTTTGTGCAATAAACCTTCTTATATATATATATATATATATATATATATATATATAGTGGACATTGAAGTTAACACACAGTGGCGACAGTGTTTTATGAAGCAGATTGTTGCCACTTCAGTGTCCACTTTTATATTTACATATGCTTTTGTCCTTGATATTGAGCACTCCCACCCAAAAATATGGCATACCTTAAAACTCTCTCTCTCTCTCATATATATATATATATATATATATATATATATATATAAGAGAGAGAGATAGAGATAGATAGATAGATAGACAGACACACACACACACACACACACACACAACAACAACACCACCACCACTTATGGCCACAGCATGTTGAAACACTGGTTCCTTCAGTTCACTGAAGTTAAGCAACATTGAGTCTGGTTAGCACCCAGATGAGTGATCACTAGGGAATACCAGATACTGTAAAGCTTGGATGTGCAGACGGTGTAATGGATAATGGTTTGGAATTGTTAATCGGAGAGCAGAGTTTCAATTCCAGTTGGGTTCATTATATTCAAATGCCTTATCTCCTTCCAGCGATGGGTTAATTAGTAAAACTTGTATCACTAAATCACTAATCATTATCTAAAAAAAAAAAAAAAAAAAAATCTTACAATCTAAAACATTTTCTAGCTTCTTTAAATAACCTGCAAGGAGTTAAGCCATAGAAAACAAATCAATCTCTCTATATATATATATATATATTGTGAAAGAGTTAAAACAAACAGGTAGAAATAAACACTTTTCTTACACTCAAGTTATCTTCCATTTTCCTCAGCTTTATATGGTACATTCTTTAATCTGATAGTTTTTTTTGTTTTTCTTTTAATGTCGACAATTAGAAAACAAAATTTCATCCATTAAGTAATAATTAGAAATTATTTAAGTGTTTAATATAGACATTTTCATTACATCTACTGGACTTTGTCTTAGCCTCTGTTGAGTATGTATATATATATATATATATATATATATATATATATATATATATATATATATATATATATATATATATATATATATATATATATTTTAATTATCTCACACCAAGCAAGGCAATAAAGTCACTAAGATTCAAGGACTTACTGAGTTAGAGAATATGAAAAAACAAACAAAAAAAAAAAACACAATTAACTAGAGAACAAGAAAAGAACTGGAATTAAGACAGAAGATAAGGATTGAGATTACATTTAAATTTTTGACGATCAAAGTTGACTGAGAAGCAAGTATATTCATTAAAATTTGATTGTTCCTGGTTGATTAAAAGAAAATGCTTGACCAACAGTTGCATAATTATCCTTGGCATTATAGATTCACATTATCAATGTTTCACTAAGAATAAAAATACTTTTAATGTCTGCAGTTGTTACTGTTACTATAAAAATTACCTTTATTTATAACATAGTAATGTAGACATATTTCAATTAAACTCCATGGTCAGGCAAGTCAGTTAATGTTGATAGTGAGAATAATAAATGTATGTCAAGAAAGTGTGAGATGCTGAAAATATTGCTTATTTTTTTTTTATTTTCTATACTAGAATCAGGAAACAAAAAGAATATTCCAATTTTAACAAAAACTTTTTTTTTGTATGGAGGTTCCTATTATAATAAGGAACTGGCCAAAAAGGTAGTTCAGTTTATTAAGTGAAGACATCTTTATTTTTGACATCAACTTTATTGAATATTTCCCATTTTCTATCTTCAGCCATTTTAATTTCAGGCGACTTCATAATTCTATAATAGACACCTAGAGCTGTTCCCTGCTGAGAAAGACAAAATGCTCTGAGAGAGAACCATATCTTTCTCAGCAGAGAAATGCTCTAGAGGTCTAATGCAGTCTTCCTAGGAATTCTATAAAAAAAAAATAAAAAAAAAAAAAAAAATGATCATATGGAAGTACAATATCTGGTTAATATATTAGATGAGTCAAAATATCCTAGTCAAGTTTTTGGCTGGCCACCAAAGAACTATTCTAGAACTCAACTGACAGAATATTATACTCTATCTCTTAAAATCCAAAGACTTTTTGCTGATTGTTTCCTTTAATTCATCTAATTGAGAGCAATACTTGTTTGAATCAATTGTTTGCTTCTCTGGAAGGGGCCATAGATTCCCTTTCAATCCCTATACATAGCATAACTTTCTTTGGATGATTATATTCCATGTTGTAAAGTATTTACTTTTTATTGCTTTCATAATCCATTTCAAAAACAGAACATATAGTAAGTTTTCATCACATATTTGAAATCCACAAATCAAAACAATTAACATAACCAAGTCGATACAAATGATTTTCAATGATTCATTTGGATATTTTGCATATGTTTGCTATCAATATGAATCTCCATGGATCACTATCTACCTCAACTGATCTACTGAACTGTACAATATTGTTCAGCAAGAAATTTCCAATGCAAAACTTTGCAAACCACTTTTAACATATTTGATCATTCATAACATGTTTTTCATCAATGGCACAAGACTTAGTCACTTTATATATTTCTTAAAATAAAAGTATGTCTGTCCCATTTAATGCTAAAAAAAAGTGGTATACCCTGGAGAGAAAAAAGGTCTCCAAATTAATAAAAAAAATTTTTAACGTGTAAATGTTTATGTTAGTATTAAAGAGGGAAGACCAAAGTATTTTCTGAATAGTTTTTCAGATTTTTTAATCCTTCCTATAAATGTTAAAAATTTTATTTAAAAATCTTGTTTTTCTTGAATTAAAATTTTTTTCGTAAATTCAATCTTATCGGCCATTTCTGCCAGAGTTTGTAAACAAAAATCAAAATTAGTTCAAAAATCATGTAAAATTCAGTTACATCTTTTCTTTTGTTATCTTAGGAAATTTAGAATGATTAAAGTATACTTAATGTAATTTGAAAGAAACATTACTTACTTTTTTAGCTGAAAATTTTTTAATAGATATTTCCAACCGTGGTGCTTGCTTAGGTGCGTGTTTGAGAGGCGTTAATTGATGTATGTCAATATATTGACAACTTATGTCAAGAGAATTTATCGTACGGTAGTGCAGAAGTGATGTAATTCGTTCTAATTTTAAGTGAACCTGGTTAGTAAATTTGAAAAAAAATAAAATTCACTTTCAAATTTTTTTTTTTTTAAACCTTACGTTTGAGGAAAAATTTCTGCACTGAAAATAACATTTAAATTATGAAAAAAAATTAAATTTTACAAGTAAAAATAAAACAGTAACAACATTTTTTTAAATTGAGTTGTATTATTTGTCATGAAATATTTTTCTGAGAATATAAAAATTACATGAAACACCATTAAATTTCATAATTGAAACAGGTTAACTTAATGAAATGAGATTTTATTTCTTTTTTATTAAGGCAGATTTTTTTTATTTTTATTAATACTTGTAATATGGCAGTCATGGGAGTTTTATACATATTTTATTTATTAATAAAATTAACATTGAAATGCTATGCAATTGATTTCAAACTTTGCTGTGTTGTTAACGGAACGAATGCAAAGCAATTTCTGAAGTAAAAAGAACTTGCTTCTTTCAAGAGAAACAAGTCTACTTCATGTGACATTTTAAAGCTGTGCATCCATACTTTCGTTGGAGACAATTTTGGAATATTAAAAAATTATTTTAAAAATATTGTCAGATTTTAATAAGCTTTCAAATTTATGATCTTTAAAAAAGTAGAGAACATATGTCATTTCCATAAGGTTGCATAAAGAAACTTAATTTTAAAATATATAACATTTTGTCATTGTGTATTTAAAAAAAGAAAAAAATTATTGTAAAAATTAATTTTTCATCAAAAATTTTTTTTTTCTTTCAGATAAAAATTACCTTAGTATATGTTATTCAGAAAAGTCATAAAAAGCGTTTTTAATTAAATATTGTCTTAGTTTTTATTGGTTTTTGTATTTTTACAATTGAGGTAAAAGTTGGGACAATTTTGCACATTTTTTTTTTTTTTACAAAAAAAAAAAAAAAAAAAAAAAAAAAAAAAACCAAAAGAGACAGACCTAAATAAAAGATACTTATAATTTCTTCTAACTTCAATGTTAGAATCAATAACCCCCCCCCAAAAAAAAAGAAAACACCAAAACAACAAAAAAACAAGTGCTAATTTTGGCAAATATGTTTTTTTAAAATTAATTTAAAACTAGAAGTTCCCAATGGTATATGATAAAAACTTCAGTCAATAACAAACTAATTGTTTATTATCAATCTACAGAACAGAAAGTAAAATGCACTGTTTGACTTTTCTCTAAGACAGAATCATAACATTGTTAGTGTGGATCTCTCTCTCTCTCTCTATATATATATATATATTATATATATATATATTATATATATGTATGTATGTATGTATGTATATGTGTATGTGTGTGTATATAACACACAATAGCATTAGAATTTGCAGGAGGCATACTAAGTTAAACTAAAAAACTGCTTACAACCCAAACATATAAAAGATTACTTTAACAGTTTTATGAATAAAGGAAACAATATTATATAACGTGGCTAATCATATAGAATTCTGAAAGATATTCAGACCTCACTTAATTATTTTAAAGGGTCAATTAAAAATATGTATTTATTTTTTTTTTTTTAATCTAGGGAATAATTTACCAATTTTCTTTCTGCACTGTTGGTGATAATGCTTTATGAGTATTTTTGAGTTGTGTCTTTCAACTGTGAGTGACAGTTAATGGGTTTATATATATATATATATATATATATATATATATATATAAACAGCATTATTGCATATAAGGATTTTTGTTTGTTTTTTTTCCCCGTATATTTTTCTTCATATATATATATATATATATATATATATATATATAACATAGCAACCAAGATTAGGTAGTTGGCTTAATTATCTAAATCAAACTGCTTGAGTACATATTTTTGATAATTATATAGCATTTATATAACTAAAATAGAACAAAAAGAAAACTAAACCTTAACTTCTGTGATAAATTAGGGAGTCTAAGATCCTCCCCACACTTCTTAATCCTAAAATCATTTGACTGGGTTATTTTTCATAACAGGTATACAAACCAAAAACAATGTTCATGCGTGTAATAACCAAGAGTAACAATCATAAAAATTATCATACACCTACTCCTAAATGTCAACTACAATTTCTCTTGTCATACTAAAAAAATTAAAGTTGTTGAAGAGATCAGTTTCCTTATCAAATCAAGGAGTGCCAATGTAGATTCACAAAACTTCCAAGAGGAAATGATCCCACCATCAGCAAAACTAAGAATATGACTAGAAAATACCTTTGTTACAACCATTTTTTTTTTTTGTTTGATTTAACAAATAACCATGTAATCAGAATATCAGATTATATGCATGTCTTGATCTGGGAAGGAAAGGCTTAATGACATGTTGCATTTTAAATAGTTTAGTCAAGAAACGACACAAAACATTTGTCAAACAGTTTAAAGGATTGCATAGGATTTTTTTTTTTTTTTTTTTAAATCATTTCACTCCAATCAAAGCAAAGCCACTAAGAAGCAAAAGATTACTGAATGTGAGAGAATAAAAAAAAAAAAAAAAAAAAAAAAAAAAAACATTATTAAAGAAAGAGAACAATAAAAAGAACAGGAATTAAGGTAAGGGTTGACATGGCATTTCAATTTTTGAAGATCAAATTTGGCTAAAAAGGCAAGAAGCCAAAAGGGTGTTCCACAAACAAGAAGTACAAGAGAAGAAATTGTTAGCATAGAACTTAGTTATATCTAGCCATTTCAACTGTAAAATGAGGAGACTTTGCTGCCAATCTAGTAGTATGTTTAAATTCATAAAGTCTAAGTAGCATACAGCAAAGTTCATTAGAACAATTGCTGTAACACGATTTGGAAAATTTTGCTGTTAAACTTATATATATATATATATATATATATATATAAAAAGAAGCAACACCAGATGTAGTATCAATATTCAATGCATGGATTAATGGTAGACTTGTTTTATCAATTGGTATAGACATGATAGTATACAAATTGAGACTGGGGAAAATGAGAATTCTTAATGAGCAATCTTATGAATCCGAATTGGATTGAAGAAAGACAAGTGAACATAGTTATATATTTATGAAGATGTAAAAATTTCCATCACTAGTTAAGCTGATATCTGTTCATATATTTAATGTAGGCCCAATCAAAGAATTATCTTCCTATATTTTGCAGCAACATCATTTGTTGCCAACATTTTAGTGCAAAGTAAAATCCAGGTAGGCTACTTAGTTGAAAATGAAATAAAAATAAGTAATTTACTCAGATTTGACTTTTATTATTTTCTCTTTTAATAGGACCTTACTGGACTGGAAGCTCAGTGGAGTAATGGTTAGTGGTTTGGACTGAGGAATTGAGGAGCTGACTTTGAATTTCATTCGAATTCATTACATTCATTTATGTACCATTACCCTTGGAAAGTTATGAATTCATCTATTCTCCCCTACTATGGGTAAATAGCAGGGAAGATTGGGTCCTATAGCCTTGGATGGCAAAAAGGCTAGAAGGAAAACTGAATTCAAACCAGCCTGGAGAGAGTTGAGCTGTCAGGGTATCTTTCCCAAAACACACAACTTCTACTACAGCTGCAGTACATGTGGATTATACGTGTGTGTATGTGTGTTCATAGTCTTGTCAGCTTATATATATCTAATATAATAAATGTGAAAAAGTGTGTATATGTCACACTTTTTCAATTAAAGGGAAACAACTCTTACTTTCAAGAATATCATTTTTTTAAAAATCTTATATAATAAATGTGAAGATGTCTGCGTCACACTTTTCAATTAAAAAGGCGCAACTCTAATTTTTTGATATTTCATCTTCAAATGAGACTTGTTCATCCAGGATTGGAATTGAATACTCAGATTACAAATTTAATCCTCTGTGAAATTGAAGACAAAGTTATGAACTTGGTTCAAAGACATCTCAGCAATTTTGGTTTGGCAAATCCAAACAGAGAAACTGGCAAATCAACAATGAAATTTTGAGAGAAACAGAATATAACATGGTAGAACTGTTGCAATGTCTTCAAAACAATGAGCCCCTGTTGAACCAAGAGTAACAGCAAGTGTATTAGAAGGTTCTTGATAACATCAGCAACAACAATGGAGGGTTTTTCTTCTTGGATGCACTTGGAGGTACTGGCAAACTTTTGCAACTAACCTTCTCTTATCTGCAGTGAGACTCCAAAGAAAAGTAGCCCTAACAGCCCTGCTACCCTCTTGCCTGAAGGGCATACAGCAACAGCACCTTCAAATTTCCACTGGATTTGAACTACAATGAAACCCTTATTTGCAACAGTAAAAGAAGAAACAACTTTAAGCTACTAGAGGAGACAAGCTTCCTTGTCTGGGATGAATGTACCATGGCACATAAGTGAGCATTTGAGGCCCTTGACAAGACAGACTGAATTCACAAATCATGTGAGGTATCACTACTGTTCTTCTCTGGTGATTTTAGACAAACATAATCAGTCATTGCAAGAGGAACTCCAGCTGGCAAAATCAATGCTTGCCTTAAAAATTCTTACATCTGGAGCCATGTTCAAAAACTCATCCTGAAAACAAACATGAGAGTTAAAATCACAGGTGACCATAGAGCAGAAGATTTGCTGCTTTGCTGTTGCAGCTTGGCAATAGAACAATCAAAATGGACCAAAATGGAGATATTTCACTCCCAAATGGTTGTGGAGTTTCCGTCTCAAGTATCCAAGACTTGAGTAACCATTTTATCCAAACATTAAACACCATTTCATGAATTCAAACTGGTTCTGTAAGAGGGCCATATTAGCTCTCAAGAATCAAACTTTGGATAGCATCAACTGGAAATTTCTCCAAAAACATCCAAAAGAAAGCATGAAGTACTTTTTCATTGACACTGCGGTTGAACAAGAGTAGGCAGCAAATTATCCAATAGAATTCCTGAACTTAATGGAATGCCATCAAACAAGCTGGAACTAAAAGAAAATGTGCTAGTTATGCTATTGAGAAATCTGGATCATCTAAAACTTTGTAATGGAACAAAGTTAATTGTCAATAAGCAGAGATCCTTACTGGTCCAGGAAATGAGGAAAGAGTTTTAATTCCAAGAATAATTGTTTGAAAAATACTGTTCAAGTTTAATAAAATTTAATATGTACTCGATGCATGAAGTGTTATTGTTGGGCCAAAGGTTCAATCAAGAGGCCTTGTAGAGATAGCTAAAATGCCACCTAATCGGCAGACTTTTAAGCTAGTGTGTGTGTGTGGTTGTGTCATAAGTAGTTTCCATTTCTGGTAACGAATTATAACGACAAATATACCATCCTAACTACTAATTATACATGCCAGTTAATGAATGAAATGATCAACACAAAAGGTAGTGAATTGACAAGAATAAATCTTCACAATCACCCCAAGAGCTGAGCTCTATATAAGACAGCTAATGTTGTGCATGTGATGGGATTGTCAGGGTAGGATTCATTTAGAGTTCTTAAAATGAATCAAACATTAAATTCACATGTATAACAATGTAAGACACATACAGTAAGTATTAAAAAAATTTGCAATTTGGTTGGTACATTTTACCCCACATAACAGATTCACTTGACCTGACACCATCTGATTTTTACTCCAAAAGTATCAAAGAGATGCCTGATGAGTGGAAACAACTCATTGCAAATACTGGGGAATATATAATTGAATAAAATGCAATTTGACTTTATTCTTCAAAAAAAATAAACAAAAATTGAAATTATTTATGATTCAACATGTATACATTGTGATTGCCACATCTTACTCAAATGAAAGTCTCCCCACTCACATCAATTGTGATGGTTTTCATCTCATTTCAATGTCTATGGCCCCTAAGATGAGACTAGCATTCAACTTCATAGATATCAGGTAAGATATAAACTATATCCTTGCTTGGATCTGCATGCTTTACAACTGTGTACCACCATGTTCCACCTCAGTCACAGTGCCATCTGTGTATACACACACACAAATAATCATGAATACATACATTTCTTCTTGGAACATTAGAAAACAATTTATGAAAAAACTGATTAAAATAGTAAGTATCAAGTTATTGTCAATAATTTTATCAATTTTTTTTTTAATTAATTTCTTTTTTACAACTACCAAAATAAAAACTTAAATGCTTAAAATTAAAGTCTATAAAGATATTCTGGTAAACCATTTTAGTGAGTATTCCAAATTAGAGTAATAAAGTTTAATATTTTTGCATGTTTTTTTTTTAATTACCAAGTCTCATGGAATTGTGCTGGCTGATCTTCACAGAGTGTTCTTCAGATATAATCTTGTGCCATACTGAGACAAGTTCAACAAATACCTACCAAAACCATCTTCAACAAATATTTTTTCTTCACTGCATTTCATTTTCCAGGCTGAAACTGGAAGAATTCATGTACTCTACTTCTGAAAGTGTTGTTCAATTTTACATCTCTCAATTTCCAACTTTGATTTATTTTCTACATTGCAGATATAAAAATGACAAAATTTATAAAATCAAACTGTATATTTCCTATATACTCCAAGCAACTTTTGCTTTGTTATTATTTAATAATAATAATAGCTACATGAATTAAGCATAGATGTAACATATTATTCCTTCTTTTTGCTGTTACTTGATTTAACTTTTTTCAGTTGTCACAATAAAAAATATTAGCCAGAAAATCTTAATCTAAGAGTTTAAAATTAACCTAAAGCAGATAAGCAAAAATCGACTCCAGTGATAAATCAATGTGTTTGAAATACCAACTGTAGACATCTTTAATTCAAACAACTACATCAATATTTCCTAACTTAATTCCTATGGCATATATCTACTAATGTGGAATGAAATTACACATTTCTTTATCTGACACAAGACTATTTAGATCTGCACTTAGCCAGTTCATAAAAAAAAAGAAAAGAAAAATACAATTAAATAAAAAATAAAAACATGCTTAATTCTTAACAAATTTATTGAATTAACAATAGTTTAGCTCCTCTTTATGAGGATGAAAGGTTAAATAAAAACTCTTACATATCCCTCCTGATATTGTCATTGTTGCTGTGATTTTCATAATTAATGTACTCAGCAATAAACAGCTTAAGCAATATTTATTGACAAGGATGTTTAGTGACTATCTATGCACATAAAAATTGTGTGCATCCATAGGGAAAATAAATATGAAACATTTATATTATTTGATATATATTTGTGCTAATACAGAAATCAAGGTATAGTTAAGCTGGTATCATTGTTTTTATTGTTAGTTTATACAGCAGAAATTAATTACTATTCAATGAATCATTATATATCATTACACAGAGTGCAATGGATACATTGTCGTCTAAATTACACAAATATGAAAATAACATTGACATCTCACTTTAACAGATATATTTACCAAAATTACACAAAAATATCTTGAAATACTAAAGAGTAAATTTATTCAATATAATCACCATTGGCTTCAACTATGGCCTCCAAGTGACTTCAGAATTTCTTGCATCTCTTCTGGATTGTCTGCTTGTTTAAGTTGGTGAACACTGTCATAATTCTTGTCTTCAGTTCATCTTTGGTGTTACAAGGAATTTTGTTGGTCTCTCTCAACTGTGCCCCACACATAATAACCAAGGGAGTTGCAGTCTGGGGAGTTAAATGGCCAGATGTAAGGCATGGTGCAGTTACAGAAATTGTCAGACAGCCATGACTGGGTTCTCCTGCTTGTGTGGCATGGTTCAGAGTCCTGTTGCCAGACATAGGCTCTTCCAGCAGCTATCCTCTTGACCCATGGCAGCAGTACCTCCTCAAGGATGTAAGCCTCAGTGTTCAGTCTGAGGTCCACACCAACAAATTCATGAGTTCTTTTCTTATCAGAATGATCAGGGTGAGTTTTCCAAGTTTCCATACCTTCATAATCACCATTAGACTCATCCAACTCTTTTTCGAATCCTCTGCACTGTTCTCAGATTGACACCAAAACATTCCGAAATGTTCATATTGGAGTTTCTGGCACAAATGTCAAATAGTACAGCATGTCATTTCCAAATTTCTGGTGTAGTGAATTGTATCATGGTGTTCTTTTTTCTCAGATGATGCCCAACTGACCCTACTATATTGTGCAGTTGGCAAAATCAAAAACAAAAAACACACATGCACAAAATTAAAAATATAAAATGGTGACAATTTACCCATCACACCCTGTATATCATAGTATATGGTGTTTGTCTTGACTGGTTTTCTGCATGTCCACATGTTGAGAGCACTCTTTTCCAACTGAGGAAACACTGGTGTTATATAGCTCTCCCAGTCCCAGACTGACTATTGGCTAATACCTGCCCAGTATTGTTCATGTGCAAATAATCAGCGCCACCTACTGTAAGTAGAATGTCTTCTCTCAACAGCCCATTGTGGAAGGGGAGGTAACTGAATCACTTATCAAGTTGATCCAATTCTCTGTTACATATATACAGGAAAAATAATTTTCCCACTTCCATAACCTTTTTATCATCGCTAAGATTATTTATATCTTTTCCTCTTTAAGCAAAACTAAGAAACATTCTCAAGGCCAACATTAAGCAGAATTACATAAATTTTACACCTGAAGTGCTCAAGATTTAATTAGCAAGTAAAATTTCAGAGTTCAGGTGGAGACATTAGGAGTATAGAGTTGAAGTAAACTTCAGAAGGAACCAAAAACTCAATCCTAAATAGGAAACAAGGGATAAACCTCTACTCTTGTTCAAAAAGTGTGAACTGGATGATAGGTAAACGTCTTCAGCTCAATGAGGTTATGATTTTTAATAATATTAAAAAAGTCATACATAGACTATCCCAATCTCTCCATTTTAGATTTGTATATAAAGAAACAAATATACATTAAACATCTAGTTACTCTTGTGAATCATTTTATATTAAAATACATAAAAATATCTCAAAGTGTTGATATTCATTCCTAAAAATGTTGAAATCAATTTTTCCAATGGTTCTCAACAATTTCCTTCCATCACAAACCTGTGGATCCACACAATCCTTTAATGTATAATAATTTGACAGTAATTTTTAATAGCATTACAGGCCAATGACCTAGTGTTTAAAATCAAGCCACTATCTAGTTTGGTATTTATTTATTTACACATATAAAGCTTTTCATTAGAAATAAAGTTAAATATTAAATAATTCATTCATTTCACTTAAGATTTTATACTCAACCAATCCCATAAATTTGATTTTTTAATATTGTCTAAAGAGCAAATAATGAAGGCAATCTTTTAATCTTGTAAAAAGTGAAATGAACAAAGAGATTACATTTTTATAATGTATCTAGAGATATTGAAAAAATCCAAAGGAGAATCTGCAATGCTATTGGTGCTGACCTGGTATCTCTGCTTCAATCGCTTTCCCACCACCATAATTTTCCCTGTATCTATTCTTTAAATATTTTCATGGCAATTATTCTGATAAGATTTCCTTTTTGATACTTTGACTTCATGTATTTAAGTGTACTACTAGATTAGCAACTAGGCCTCATCAATTTTCACCAGTGAAATTGTTAGATGCAACCATAAGTTCTATTCTAATAATTTCTTCTCTCACTTCTTGCCTGTAGAACTCTTTTCCAGCTTGTTTCCCTGTCAAATCCCTCAAAAAAGAAATTTTTTGTAATGTATTTATTTGTAATCTGTATTTAATTTTATGTTTGAAGAAACAGAAAAATTAAATGCACAAAAGAGATTTTGAGGGGGTTCTTTTTCTGCTCTGCATCAATGCAAGAGAGCTAAAATCTGAACATTAAAAATTATAAGTGGATGGAAATGAAGATGGAGGCAAGAAAGAATTCCAAAGATCTAAAAAAAAAAAAAAAAAAAAAAAAAAAAAATATATATATATATACAAAGGAGCTATACACAAAATTCGTGTGTGTGTGTGTCAAATTTTTATTTTAAAAAGTGGCCATTTAAAAATCAAAATAATTATCTGATGTTTTTTTTTTTTTTTAGTGTTTATTTTGGGATGTTTTAAGGTTAACATCATTACTTCAGAGGCCATACAGGGAAAAAACAATGAAGTGATTACTTTGGCAACACAATTTGAGATTAAACACTATTCCCAAAGAAAACAAAATTGCAAACAAAATATAAAAATTACCCATCCCATAACATTTGTCACATTTTGTATACATTTCACATACTAAATGTAACAACAAACATGGGACAGAAGTAACTTAATATATTAAATTGAATAAAAAACAAAAAATACATAACTTGGTCATATATTTTCTAAGTCAAAGTCACCTATTGTTTATGTGGTACTTTAGATTGAAAAAGTCTGCCTTTAATGGATATAAAAAAAATTTTTTTTTTTATAAATGCATACAAATATGCAAGGTAGTTTCTATATTTGTAAGAGTAAGTAAAACGCAGAGATGCTTAAATTATCTAATTTAAGGACATATGAATAAATTGGAAGAGCTTATGGTCAGTACTTAAATGGGGGACTACTTGAGAACACCAGATACTGAATGTGAAAATTGGACACAAAACTGGTTAGGCAACTCGCTAAGGGCTAGCAACTTCATCCTATAAAACTTTACTTGCTATGGAAAGTACACCAGCAACTAAGACCCCATACTCCTTCGCGGGGATCTATGGAACTCAAGGACAGGGAGGAAATAAATTGGAAAGGCAGATAATGTCCAAAAAGGGGATTTTTTAAAACATTAAATATAGGTTTATTTCAACTTGTTATCCTATTATCCAAAGTGTTAGTATTCATTTTTAATCTCTTGTGGTTATTTTTATAGTCTTTAATAAAAGAAAAAAAAATCATGAACTAACAATCTAGTTTAATTATGAATAAGTTGAGTGTAAAATTTCTTCTATTTCCATCATATATAAATAAGATTATACATAAACATAGATGCTGGTTCAATGTTATGCCCAAACTTCATTTACATTATACATGATAGTAATAAGTAAATATCTACATGACAGTAAAAATAATGATTTAAATAAAAATAACCAAGGTTTAATGATAGCATCTACATACCAAAAGTTTATTAGTGCACAAGTAACATGGCCTAAGATAGCAAGAGTTATAGTTGTTAGTCATAGTCACATGAATGCAATTTAACTATTATACAAGTTTTTGCTGATTTCATTTTTTTTGCATATTTTTTTTTTTTTTTTAATCAGTTCAGTTCAAGTAAAGCCACAAGGGGTTACATTACTAAGAAGAAAGGACAATGAGAACTAGATTCAAGGAAAAAGAAGACAACAATCAACATTGCAATTTTTGAAGATTGTAGTTGACAGGAAAGCAAAAAATTTGAAGAAAGTTCCACAAGCAAGAAGTGTGAGAAAAGAAACTATTAGAATGGAACTTATGCTTACATCTAGCAATTTCAACAGTGATAAGACCTAGCTGCCAATCTTGTACTGTACTTTACCAAAGAAGAAAGCAATATTTAATACAAAAATGTGACAGAAGGTCAAAAGTGGAGGGTGGGGAACACTGTCTTCATCTGTCTTATAATTAAACTTAGTTAGCCACAATCACTGACCCAAACATACCACAGCATTCCTTACACCAAAACACCACATTCTTACTACAGGCACCATAATACCTCAGAGTCTCCCATATATACCAAAGAAGAAAACTCTTCAAAACAATTACCATGAAAATATTTATCGAAAAGGTGCAGGGAAGCTACATTCTGGCAGTAGTAAAATGATTGATGCCGTGATAAATAATTTCAAAAAGTCTTACAATTGCTGATATTGTAGAAACATGTTAAAGAAATCACCATGAAATCAAAAAGAGTTACCGACAATGAAGAATGATGAATCACACCCCCACTCCATTTCTCTTTGAACCAATAATCAATTTTTTTTTAAATGTTAGAATCATGAAGGATATGGTTATAAGCTTATTTTAAGTTATTTTATTGCTACTTATTTTTTAAAAATGATATCAATGACTATAGAAATCAAAACTTTTATGGCTTATTGCTTATGTAATGACAATTATAAATATTTTTACTTATGAAGTGGAGTATCATCTTACATTAACTAAAAGGCTAATAATCTTATGTCAAACTGAAACTTAAATTCTGGATTTTCAATCATCATTTAAGCAGCATCTAAAGTAAAACATACAAGATCTATCTAAAAAAAAACAAAAAACCACAAACATTTAAATACAGAATGCAGCAGAAATACCTCTCACATAATGGTAAAACATTAGTGGCAATGATGTCTTAATCTAGCTAATATCTTATGTGGAAGGTATTTCTGTCTCAGCCTCTATTAACAAAAGTCTACCTCAGGCAATGTATCTTAATCCCATTCAGATATATCTCAAATATCCCAGCATTTCCTTCAGTTTTTCAAAATAGTTTGCAATGTCATCTTTCAGGGTCACCATCAGCTGCCTCATTACATTATTAATTTTCAACAATATTACAATGGTGATTTTAGTTCTGGGAAAAAGTTAGAGATGCAAGTGATGCATGATACTTTTGGCAAAAAAAGTCAGTATACAAAATCACTAAATAGTATGCTGGTTGAGTAAGCACTTCTGTTGAGAGACTGTTCATGCATGTGCAGTAAGGTCCTCTCTGGTTGTCAAATTATGTCAAGACTACATGATAATTTCTCATTACATTCAAAATTGGTGGATACATTCAGGACAGACCTTATACAATTAATCTGATAGAGGCCAAATATATATTATACACTAAACTAATAACTGAAATAGATTTTGTATTTTAGTATTATAGGCATTTTATTTGCATTTTTTATGATACGGACAAGATTTTTAGTTCTATGAATATACATCATTATTATTATCTATTAGATTGGTGCAAAAATGATGACGTCATAATGTCATTTTTTGACATATTTTTTAACGGCAAAAAACGACATTATTACGTCATTATTTTTGCACCAACCTAATAAATGATAATGTCAGCACGTCACTTTTTCAACTTTACTCCTAGAGGCTGTCGCCCAACATATACCATTTTGGAATTGGGCAGACTTTGTGAGCAAATTAAAAAACATTCCATGCTGCATGCTTGATTGTTTTCAGCAAATTTTTATGACAAATTTTTTTGCCATATAATTTTTATAACATGGAAATAAATTTGGGAATCAAAATTAATTATGAAATCCAGCAAAAGTTACCCATGAAATAAAAATAAATTTTTTTTATGGAAAGTAAGGACCTACATACAGTAAATTGTCTTTAAATTAAGTGGTGGCATAAGAATTCTTGTTGAACTTTTAAAATATAAGGTTAGATATTAATGCAATACTTAAATGCAGCCATCAATTTTGATTTCTTTTGTAATTTATTGTTGCCTATCGCATCTACTCTTCCTTACCTATTGTGATGAAGGCCCAATGAAGAGCCCACTACAGGAGTTTGCTTAAATGTCGCCTGATAGGGCAGTTTTTACGCTAGTTATAAATTTACACACAAAGCATGAGTTTCAAGAGTAGTAATGGTGAGTTTCAGGTGTCCGTCTTTATTTTAGGTTGGCTTCAATTTTAAAATGTCAGTTCTAGATTATTGTGCATTTTTTATTTTGCTAAGTTAGAATAGATTTCTTCCCTCCCCTCTTTGACAGCTTAGGCCAGATATTTTTTCAAATTTATTCTGGTTATACAGGTTTACAATTTGGTATGTTTATGGTGGTAGTGTGCTCAATAGGAGACAGAGGTTTGTAGAAATTGACATTGCATGATGAGAAATTGACAGTCAACATGAAGTAATAAGTTCTATGTCAAGCTTTATATACATGTTTTAAGGTATGCTACATTTATTAGTTAAAGTGCTCAATATCAGGGATAGAGTATGTAAATACAATCAATTTTTGGGGAAGGAAAATAGCATCAGCCTACAATAATAAATCCCAAAATTGTAAAGTCTGAAGAAGAAAGTACTTATAATTACCTACCTAGACCAACAGAAACTACTAAATAAATGATCAGAGCTAATCTCAAAATGCAGACACGAAAACAAATTTTTACTATGTTACTTAAAAACTGAAAACTAAAAATGAACAAGAATAAAACAAAACTAAAGACAAAATAAACAAAAATAAATAAAATAAATTAATCCAAACCATTAAATAAGTAAATAATAAATAAACTAACAAACCACAAACACATACATAAACACAAGTAAACCTAATAATAACCAACAATAAAATAATCAATAATAAATAAAATAGTTAATACACAACACTATAAATAGCCAAAAAACTGCACATGGATCCACAATTATTTCCACTCAAATTTGAAACATAACCGTTACCATCCACCAAAATAACTGTTAGAACAATAGCCTGCCCATAACGCATCATTGACCTGTATATATAAATAATCAAGCAAAAAAAAACAATGTATATAGCCTGATGACACGTATTACTTACTGTTACTTATATATTAACACATTAATTAAAAGAATGTTAACATCAAAAAACAATTTACAAAAATTATTTGCATATCTATCACCAGTCTGTTATGAAAGTTCATTACAAAAATCAACAAAATGTAATAGTGTTAATGCAAAAATGTATATGCATTCATTTTGAGAAATTGAATCCTATAACCAAGTAGGCTCATAGGGCCACCACATGTACTATAGCCAGTGGATATGTCCAGAGTAAGGTAGCTTGACAGAGCCTATCCATCTTTATGCCAGTTTTGAATTCAGAGTTATCCTTCTCTTAGACTGGCTGCCACCAAAGGCTAGAAAACCGTCTGCTCCGGTATTCAAACCCATAGTTGAAAGAGATGGATTCATGCCTTTTCGAAGGACATTAGTACATACAATAAACAAGCTTGAAATTTGAACTCTGCTGATATCCATACCAGTTACACTAACTGCACAACTGAAAATTGTCCTTTTACATTAAAAAGGCGTATTGTTGCTAGAAATAACTTTATATTGTCAGTGTCAGTTGAAATGTAATCACTAATCAAGATTGGGATAAGAGGCAAGATTTGATTGGTTGACAGAAATGTTTAAATTTACGTTAAAAACAAACTTTGCTACATCAATATAATTACACAATTTTTATGAACAACATGACATTACCATGATAAATGCCAGTGTGGAAAAAAACATCTTATTAGCAGATCCTGTTGACCATTTCAAGCTTATGACAAATTTAGTAACAATAGGTCAAATAGATTGTATTTGCATATAAAATAAAAAGACAAGCAGGATAAAATGTCACATTGCTAACAACCAGATCTAGGACAAACAGTTGATATGATTATCCTAAGTTTACCCTAAAGCATACATTACTTTATGAAGAAAAAATAATACTAATATATAATATTTATACTATAAACTTGCTAATGAGCATGTGCGCACATGAATATATTTTACAAAATTATTATTTGAACCAAAATGGAATAATGAAAAATTTCAAAATAAAAATCCCAGCAGTTCTTCAGTAATTAATAGAACATTAAAAGTTCAATTTTGTTTGTTCCAAATTTAGTATCTTAAAAAGATACTATGTTAATGTTATGTAAAATGTTAAGTGAATTTTTTTAATAAGTGCAAATTAAATTCTAACTTTAAAATTTTAAAGCTGGATTCCCCAAAATTAATTATGTAATAGTATTTATTATTGCAAAAATTGAGATGGAATTTCAGTGTTAAATTCCAAGTAAACAATATGTAATTAAAAAATGTGCAAATTCTCAGATGTTAAGAAATCTACTTTAACCAACTATTCAGCTATTTAACACGAATAAATACTGCTTTGTGGTTTTATAGAAATAAGTAATGTGGTTTCGTGTATGAGGCCCCTTCAGTACATGAGCAAACACAGCTCTCCACAACTTCTTGTCCTTTGCAGCTCGAAGAAACCTTTGACTGTCCCTGATGTGCTATCTATTTGTAAAAGTATTAGTTAGGTTACTTGCTGCTTCCCCTTGCTTCTCTTACCAACAATTCTCCAAGTCTTTTTTACTCATTACACATCTCAGAAATTTCAACTGGCTCCTGATTATAAGTGTCCCTTAGTTCCCATTTTCTGTAAAACTTCCTCATTGCTCACATGTTTAGTCCATAGTATTCTTAACACCCATTTGTAGAATCATAACTGTCACTTCCATCTATGAGAAAATTGTCCATCACTGCTATATAAGCAGTATAAGTTTATAATTGTTGTATGTTGGGCTCTTTGGTATGGTAATATACAAATGAAAAATACAAATCTTACCCTAAACCTTTTGATAATGAAGATAATCACTAAAAGAAAAAAGAAAAAAGGTTTATTTCTCTTAGTCTGAAACTGTCAATATATTAATTTGTACTTTTTTTTTTTTTAAAGCGATAGTTTGACAAAATTGCAATCATGAAAAAAATATAAAATAGTGAATTTTTTTTATAGTGTGTATAGAGGTGTGGGAAGAAAGTAATTATTATTTGATTCCCCGCCTCCCCAAAGATTGTCATATGAATATTGTTTGTACCATGTTTCCTTGGTTTCCATGAGAACTTAGGACCGAATTTTATCTTTTCATATTAAGTGAAAATGTTAAATTAAAAAAAAAAAAAAAAAAAAAAAAAAACATTTTGCTTACTGGAGACAAAATTGAAACAACGTACATACAGAACAGCACCTTGAATGTAGGGTAGAAAATATTACTGGGGAAAAGACAATCCATAAGTTTAAAATTTAGAATTTTCATTAGGGGAAAATGAGCATTACTTTTTAGCATCCAACCTGCTGTAAACCACCCTGTGTATACTCTGCCATAATATAAGACAACATCTACAAATAAGGCTGGAAGTTCCACAAACAGTGATACTGACCACAAACAGTGAGACAGAGTTGATATTTACAGGGTTGGTTTGAGCGTGTTGAATGCTAAAGGGTTAATTTTGCAGGATTAGATCCCTACAAGTGTAATCCTACACACTATCAATGAACTATGCAAGGAGGGGTTATTAAAAAGTTCTCAGCCTAACCAAAGAGATAAAAAAAATAAAAAAACAATCCTTGGCTTTCTTTTTTTTTTTTTTTTTTTTTAATTTTTAAAAATGGGTCAAACTGACAAATTTCAGCATCCGTGCATACTATTCAAATGCATTTCTTTCATATTGCAGAAACTTTATTTTAGCATCTTTATAGTCTTGCTATTAGAATAAACTTAATAAATAAATAGAGGAAAAAAAAGAAAAAAAGCTTTTAATTCAACTGACATTAATAGAAGCTATTTTTGTTTTCCCTTTCAAAGAATGTTCACTTTTACTCAGTTACAAAAGGATTTGGTTAAAAAGTTGAAAACTTAAAAAGGTGGAAAATGACTGTGAGGCCGTGATAAAATCCATAATTGTCAATTATCTAAAATGGCTTGGCAAAACAATTTCAGATAAATAATTTTAAAATGACAGCGTACAGGTTATGTATAGTAAAGGGGGGGGGGGTGAAAAAAAAAAAAGAAATTATAGTTTAAAAACTGAATTGTTAAATTCATGGAAACTTCTGTAAGCTGCTACTAAAAATTGGTTATTGAAATGCTAAAGAAAACTTTAATCATCTCTAACCCTACCTATCCATAAAACTGGAAATGGATATCTTGGAACTGGTATTCATGAAATTGGATAGCTAATCATAAAAAAAGAGATTAGATTTCCAAAGAAATTAGATGTAAATGAGATTTTATATATATATATATATATATATATATATATATATATATATATATAATGATCTGGAAGCTTCTTTATACCCAATTTTCTACATTGCAATAATTTAGAAAGCTGAACATATGGCTGCACATAATTTACTTAATATATTAATCCTTTCCTATTTAAAATTAAAATTGAACAAGATAATGAACAACTTAGTTTGGATAGGTTGAATATTTATTATGAATAATGCTAAAACAACTTTATATTAATTTAACACAAATGCTTGAAAGCTTTAATATGTAAAATGAAACTATTTGATTTGATGCAGAAAAAGTTGGATGAAGGTGTTTGGAGTGATTATGAGTGACAGAGACATTATGCCTTCATTCATCTTCCCAAAGGGCTCCAGATTCAACACAGAGGCCTATATCAAATGCCTCGAGGAGGTAGTGCTGTGCTGGGTTAAGAGGATGGCTACAGAAGACTGTCTGGCCACAGGACTCTGTACCATGTCACACAAGCAGGAGAACCCAGTCATGGCTGTCAGACAATTTTTGCGACCACATCACCCCGTACATCTGGCCACATAACTCCCCAGACTGCCATTCCCTTGATTATGTGTGGGGGTGCAGTTGAGTGAGAGACCAAAAAACTTCTTGTAGCATCAAAGATGAATTAAAGGTGAGGGTTATGGCAGCATTCACCAACTTAAACAAGGAGACTGTCCAGAGAAGTCAAAGTTGATTCCAAAGTCATCTGGATTCTGTGGTTGAAGCCAATATTGATTTTTATTGAATTCACACTTTAGTATTTCAAGATATTTTTGTGTAACTTTGGTAAATATATCTGTTAAAATGAGATGTCAGCATTATTTTCATTTTTGCCTAATTTAGACAATTTATCCATATATCCCACACACATAATGCATATGCTGAACCCCAGAAGTTTTGGCTTTTTTTTTTTTTTTTAGTGGAGGTGTGTGTGTGTGTGTGTGTGTGTGTGTATATATATATAAATAAAATCATTACTATACACCTAATAAGCTGATCTGCCAACCTTTGTTATTCCAGATTGAAAGAGACTGCTTAACAGCTCTTTGAACACACCCTACTAAACACTGCTTGTCACAGCTGACTACTTTGCAGAATGCAGTCAGGTGAAGGCAATAAAGATTTGTGTTGGCAGAAATGGTCATGAAAACTGTCTCTCACCTTCCCTACAGTTCAGACCTTGCTTCCTATGACTGTTGGTTGTTCCCCATGCTGAAGGAAAACTTCATGGGCAATCATTTTGAAGATATTGAGAAGATGAAGGAGGCTGTGACAAGTGGCTTAGACACCTTTACTTTAGATGACTTCATGGGGCTCTTGACAAAGTAGCTGAAGCACCACAATAAGTGCATTGAAGTCAGACGCCCTACTTTGAAGGAGATTAGAGTTTTGTACTTCTTTGAAATTAATGTCTCCTGAATAGGATTAAAAAATTCTGGAATGCTCTGTGTGTGTGTGTGTATATATATATATATATATATATATATATATATATATGAGAGAGAGAGAAAAGAGATATGTTTCATTGAATAATTTACATAAGTTTTGTCCACTTATAGCTCGGAGAATTTATGTTGGACACACTATGACGGCCGAGTTTTCATTCGAATGATACGCTCAGCATTTCTAAACATTTACAACAGCATACCTGTCCACATTCGCAATTCAGAAAAATTCTCGTTGAAAATACTTTTATACTTTTTCATGAAAGAGAATAAAACTCTTGAAGCTATCTATATTAAAAAAATTGAAACCAAACATTAATAAAATGAATGACAAATACTGCACAAATGTTTTAAAATGTGTACAATAGATAGTTTAAAATGTCACGGTTTGCACTAATAGTTTTTACTACTTATTTCATAAATACTCTCCATAACTATACTTTGTTAACTCCCCTGAAGCAGTGTCAAGTGATCAGGCACTGACTCAGCATTCTTCACTCCACAAGTAAAAAAATTTCAATTTCAGATGAACACAACAATAACAAACACTATAATATTTGTCTTGCAATAAACAACATCCTGATGATGCCATTGTGCTATGTTGAAATTACTTGGAATAAATAATATTTATCAACACTGCGATTTTCTCTCATTCTTTGATAACGACACCAAAACCTTGTCCATGAATATGAAAGGATCCAATTGAAAATAAGTTGATAAAATTTGTCTAAGTTATTTAATGAAGACATGCTGCCACATATATATATATATATATATATATATATACACACACACAAGTTGTGGACAGAATTATTTGACCACACTGAATATTTGCATATTTTCTAAGGAAATGCAAATATTTGCAAGTACTTTGAATTTACTATACATAGTTGATTCCATATTTAGTTTTGAATAATTCATGAAATTTTTATAATTTTCAATCTATTATATTCATAGTTATAGATTTTTCTAAAAGTTGGTGCAGCCCAAAATTATACCCCACACTGAAATCATCAAATATTGCTTTATGGCAATTATGCTTTTTGTTTCTTCATGACATTTAATACACTCTTTGAAAATGAAACAGTATTGAACTATAACATTCTAAAAGGTAATGAAAAAGACAATATGTATCACATACCATGATAACATTCTGCAACCATGGCAGAACTTGACAAGAAACTCCAAATGAAGATAGTGATGGATATACAACACTTTTCAAGCATTCAAATATTCTTAGATTGATAATTTGTAGCATTATCAAGAAGTACAATGAGATTTGGTATGTTGAGAATAAATTAACAAATGGCAGAAAACGGTTAATTTCTGAGAGAATGGAAAGGAAAATTGTTAGAGATGTTTTGAAGAATCCTTACTTAATGTCAAAAGACATTGTCAATGATGTAAAGACATCAAGGCTGAATGTATCAATGAAGACAGTCACTAGAGGTTTTCATCGAGCAGGACTGAGCTTGTTGGCCAAGGAAAAGTCCCTTAAGGCTAAACACATAAAATGCAGATTAGCTTATGCTAGAAGACATCTAGAACATGGGACTAAATATTGGAACTCTCTTTTATGGTCAGATGAAATAAAACTAGGAATATTTGGTTACATGAATTCCTATAATGTATGGAGGAAAGTCAATGAAGCTCACAAACCAAAAAACTCTCCCTAAAATTAAGCATGGTGGTGGAGTATTCTGTTCTGGAGATGTTTTGCTGCTTCTGAACCAGGAGAACTAGCGATAGTACAGGATATCTGGATAAAGAGCAGTATTTGGCTATTCTTAGAAATAATATGAAACAATGTGCATGAAAGTTGTCTTTAGGGTGTAACTGGATGTTTCAACATGTCAATGACAAAACATGGCATGAATCATTGCAAAATACTTAGATGACAGCAATATTAAGGTATTAAGCGAGTTTCCCCCCCCCCGAGCTGGTGTACCTTCATAATCACCATTAGACTCTTCACTTTTCAAATCTTCTGCACTGTCCTCAGATTGACACCCAAACATAAAAATGTTCATATTGAAACTTCAGACACGAATGCCAAGCAGTACAACATGCCATTTCCAAATTCCTGATAGAGTGAATTGTGTCGTGGTGTCATCCCCACCACCGAGCTTTTAAATTTAAAAAAATCAGCTGATCACACTAACTTGGTTTCAACCTTTCAGTATCTTTATGCAATTTGGGCTAAATAATTTCCTAACACTTTATTATTTAAAAAATAAGTAAATGCACGACATGAAGTGTAATAGAAGGGGAGGAGAAAAGCAAGGGAATTGAAATTGTATCAGTGGGTGGTTATATGAAATGTACATGATACATACCATCGTCCTGGTTCATACAAACTCTAAAGGAACTTTTTAGTGTATGCATTGTGTCATTATTTCTGATCTTTCATTCAGAAGATATATATATTGATAATATTAGTGGTCTATATATATATATATATAGAGAGAGAGAGGATAGAATCCAGGTAGAAAATGTCCAGGACATAGTAAGAATATAATATAAAAGGGTCAAACACTAATATTCAACGGTTATAATTTATTACATTGGAATTGTAATCAATCCAATTCATCAGACCTACAAACTTAAAATTTGTAGGTCTAATGGATTGTGACTATGATTCCAATATAATAAATTATAACCATGGAATATTAGTGCTTGAACCTTATATATATATATATACACACACACACACACACACACAAGTAAAAGAGTTAGATCAACTAACGGTATAAATTGGACAGTTTATTTCATATTGGTCTAACAAAAGCAACACCTTATCTTTAGTGATTCATAAAAGGCAGGTATTCCGCTACTTTTAAATAAGGAATTGAAATATATATTTCAGTCACCAGAACAAAATGGCAATGAGAAACCAGATTCTCTTTTAAATGAACGATTCTATTCAGACATTTAGCATTTATTGTTTCCTTCTGGCCTTCAATCTATCCTGTGAGTATCAAATTTTCCAATCCCTTTTTCCTCATTATGTACCCTAGATATATCAACTATCTCTTCTTGATAGTACAAGTGTCCTTTTTGCTTTCATTTTCTTTAAAACTTTGCCATTGCTTACATGGTCAATGGTATGATCAGCATCCTTCTGGAGAACCATATTTTTTGCTTAAAGTATCTTCATCTGTGAAGAGATTGTCCAGCATTTATTGCCATATATTAGGACTGATATTACATAACAGTTCATTGCTCTTCTAACAAAATTCTTCTGTTTCTTAATGCTTTGCTCATGGAAGGCATCTTTTGCTATCTCAATGCACCTTCAGCTTTCCGTGTTGCATTTTCTGTTGTACTTTATCATAATATTTAATACCATAGACTAAAAAGAAAAAATAAGCTTTTAAATTCTATTAGTTTGAATAAGTTTTATTCTTTTTGGTTTTTAAATGACCCCAGCACACCAGTTCAAAACAATCTCAATTACTTTCAATCACCCCTACTCTTTCAGAGCAGATGTAATTAATTGAAAGTATGAAAATGCTACTATAGACAATGTTCAATTTATATTATATGAAAGTGAGGCTATTTTTGGAGGGTATAAAAGGGAATAGATAACTGGTCTTAAGTTTGGCTAATTGGGTTCATCTAGTACAAATTTTATCAATCTATTCTCTTCAACTCTTAATAGATATTTCTTCTGATTAGAGTCATCTGTCTTTCCATACATGTTCACAAACACAAGATGGTTTTTTTTTTTTCATCTCTAGGCCACAATCACATAATGTCCAACCAAACTGATTCCTACAAAAAAAAAGACACTGTCATCTTTAATCTTGATTGCAAAAGCACACATGATTGAACAAGAGAAAAAAAAAAGCAGTTGGGGCAAGCATTGTAGGATATTATTGCAAATCCCAAGATTTTAAAATTTGATATAAGATTGATAGAGTTAATCTAGTTTGTTTCTCCTTTTATTCAGCCATTTTCATGATCTAAAGTTAAATACAAAAGTATCAGTTTTATTTGCAAGAGAAAAATAATATCACTGATAATAATTTCAAACACACAAAATTTCTAAAATCTTTCTTTCTTTCATTTTAGACTCATTATATTAACAAGTGCTGTCACTGTGTGATGTTTACTTCTATATTGTAATTAAAGCACATTTAATATAATAGAATTGAATATAACCTTACATAAATGTATATTCCTATTTTGAGTTCTATAATGCCACAAATTCTGTAACGTATAACCAAAGTTTATATTTTCAGTATAAAATGTAAATGTAAATTTTTCTCATATGTATATATAACCACACCTACATCAACAATCCTGACAAATTGAGATTAATCTGTGTCTCCAAAGGTAGCAACAGCAGCATTCACTATTCATGACTATCACTTTCAGTATTACATTTCTCAAACTGAACAGGGTCAAATTTTGAAATGTCATTGTTGGAATGAAGAATTTAAATTTCTTCCATACTGGGAGTATGGTCTCAAAAGGGATGAGGCAGAAGTATTTACATTTCTGAATTCTATGAAAGTAACAGTTATTGGGTTTCATCATTATAATATTTCAAGAGACTTAACAGGATATCATATTCCTCTTCACCTTAAACTTCTGCTTTTATATAGATAAATGTGAAGATGAATATTTAAGTCACTTTCATTAATAATTGTCAAAAACTATTTAAAAATTATTGATACATAAAAGAAAATAATTTCCAACTAATTGGTTTTTTGTTTTTTTTAAATCATTTCACCCCCAAGCAAGGCAATAAAGCTACATTGCAAGGATTTACAGAGTGTGAGAGAATATAAGAAAAAAAAAATTAGAGAACAAAAGAACAGGAATTAAGAAAACAGAAGATAACAATTGACAATGCATTGAAATTTTTGAAGATCAAAGTTGATTGGGAAGCAAGAAAAGAATGACTGTGTGTGTGTATATTGATATAATAGGAAAGAACAGTTAGATTAATAATGATCCAAAGTTCTTCAGTATATGTTTTTATTTAAAAAAAAAAAAAAAAAAAAAAGTGCTTGATACAGAAATTACTATATTTCGAAACATGGTTATTTCTGTGTCGTGATGGAATCATTTTTTTTTTTTTTAAATAATTATAATATATATATATAAAATATAAAAATATGTAGCCTCTGCATGCGGACAATGTCTGAGAACCTTATATGTACTGGTGTGCAAGCTAATACTGGTAGTAGACATTACTTGAAATAATTGATGACAAATGTATTTCTTTTTGAATGACTCACGAAAAGTTTTGGGTGTCAGTTCAGCAGTTGAGCATTGATAAGGAAACCAAGGCTTCTACTATTGGCAAGCCCTAACAATATAAAAATATCTGACATCAAATTACAGTATGTGTCACACTGAATAAAGGACAGTTTTGTCAAATCTGCACTGATCAATAAAAAAAAAAAAAAGAAGAGAAAAAAAGAGAGAGAAAAAAGAGAAAAGAGAAAGAAAGAGAAAAGAGAGAGAAAGAAAAGAAAGAGAGAAAGAAAAGAAAAGAGGAAGAAAAGAAAAAAGAAAGAAAAGAAAAAAGAAAGAAAAGAAAAAAGAAAGAAAAGAAAAAAGAAAGAAAAGAAAAAAGAAAGAAAAGAAAAAAGAAAGAAAAGAAAAAAGAAAGAAAAGAAAAAAGAAAGAAAAGAAAAAAGAAAGAAAAGAAAAAAGAAAGAAAAGAAAAAAGAAAGAAAAGAAAAAAGAAAGAAAAGAAAAAAGAAAGAAAAGAAAAAAGAAAGAAAAGAAAAAAGAAAGAAAAGAAAAAAGAAAGAAAAGAAAAAAGAAAGAAAAGAAAAAAGAAAGAAAAGAAAAAAGAAAGAAAAGAAAAAAGAAAGAAAAGAAAAAAGAAAGAAAAGAAAAAAGAAAGAAAAGAAAAAAGAAAGAAAAGAAAAAAGAAAGAAAAGAAAAAGAAAGAAAAGAAAAAAGAAAGAAAAGAGAAAGAAAGAAAAGAGAAAGAAAGAAAAGAGAAAGAAAGAAAAGAGAAAGAAAGAAAAGAGAAAGAAAGAAAAGAGAAAGAAAGAAAAGAGAAAGAAAGAAAAGAGAAAGAAAGAAAAGAGAAAGAAAGAAAAGAGAAAGAAAGAAAAGAGAAAGAAAGAAAAGAGAAAGAAAGAAAAGAGAAAGAAAGAAAAGAGAAAGAAAGAAAAGAGAAAGAAAGAAAAGAGAAAGAAAGAAAAGAGAAAGAAAGAAAAGAGAAAGAAAGAAAAGAGAAAGAAAGAAAAGAGAAAGAAAGAAAAGAGAAAGAAAGAAAAGAGAAAGAAAGAAAAGAGAAAGAAAGAAAAGAGAAAGAAAGAAAAGAGAAAGAAAGAAAAGAGAAAGAAAGAAAAGAGAAAGAAAGAAAAGAGAAAGAAAGAAAAGAGAAAGAAAGAAAAGAGAAAGAAAGAAAAGAGAAAGAAAGAAAAGAGAAAGAAAGAAAAGAGAAAGAAAGAAAAGAGAAAGAAAGAAAAGAGAAAGAAAGAAAAGAGAAAGAAAGAAAAGAGAAAGAAAGAAAAGAGAAAGAAAGAAAAGAGAAAGAAAGAAAAGAGAAAGAAAGAAAAGAGAAAGAAAGAAAAGAGAAAGAAAGAAAAGAGAAAGAAAGAAAAGAGAAAGAAAGAAAAGAGAAAGAAAGAAAAGAGAAAGAAAGAAAAGAGAAAGAAAGAAAAGAGAAAGAAAGAAAAGAGAAAGAAAGAAAAGAGAAAGAAAGAAAAGAGAAAGAAAGAAAAGAGAAAGAAAGAAAAGAGAAAGAAAGAAAAGAGAAAGAAAGAAAAGAGAAAGAAAGAAAAGAGAAAGAAAGAAAAGAGAAAGAAAGAAAAGAGAAAGAAAGAAAAGAGAAAGAAAGAAAAGAGAAAGAAAGAAAAGAGAAAGAAAGAAAAGAGAAAGAAAGAAAAGAGAAAGAAAGAAAAGAGAAAGAAAGAAAAGAGAAAGAAAGAAAAGAGAAAGAAAGAAAAGAGAAAGAAAGAAAAGAGAAAGAAAGAAAAGAGAAGAAAAGAAAAAAGAAAGAAGAAAAGAAAAAAGAAAGAAGAAAAGAAAAAAGAAAGAAGAAAAGAAAAAAGAAAGAAGAAAAGAAAAAAGAAAGAAGAAAAGAAAAAAGAAAGAAGAAAAGAAAAAAGAAAGAAGAAAAGAAAAAAGAAAGAAAGAAAAAAGAAAAAAGAAAAGAAAAAAGAAAAAAGAAAAGAAAAAAGAAAGAGAAAAAAGAAAAAAGGAAGAAAAAAGGAAGAGAAAAAAGAGAAAAGGAAGAGAAAAAAAGAGAAAAAAAGAAAAAAAGAGAAAAGAGAAAAAAAAGGAGAAAAGGAAGAGAAAAAAAAGGAGAAAAGGAAGAGAAAAAAAAGGAGAAAAGGAAGAGAAAAAAAAGGAGAAAAGGAAGAGAAAAAAAGGAGAAAAGGAAGAGAAAAAAAAGGAGAAAAGGAAGAGAAAAAAAAGGAGAAAAGGAAGAGAAAAAAAAGGAGAAAAGGAAGAGAAAAAAAGGAGAAAAGGAAGAGAAAAAAAGGAGAAAAGGAAGAGAAAAAAGGAAGAGAAAAAAGAGAAAAAAAAGGAAGAGAAAAATAGGAAGAGAAAAATAGGAAGAGAAAAATAGGAAGAGAAAAAAAGGAAGAGAAAAAAAGGAAGAGAAAAAAGGAAGAGAAAATGGGAAGAAAAAGAGAAAATGGGAAGAGAAAAAAAGAGAAAATGGGAAGAGAAAAAAAGAGAAAATGGGAAGAGAAAAAAAGAGAAAATGGGAAGAGAAAAAAAGAGAAAATGGGAAGAGAAAAAAAGAGAAAATGGGAAGAGAAAAAAAGAGAAAATGGGAAGAGAAAAAAAGAGAAAATGGGAAGAGAAAGGGGAGAAGAAAGAGAAAGGGGAGAAGAAAGAGAAAGGGGAGAAGAAAGAGAAAGGGGAGAAGAAAGAGAAAGGGGAGAAGAAAGAGAAAGGGGAGAAGAAAGAGAAAGGGGAGAAGAAAGAGAAAGGGGAGAAGAAAGAGAAAGGGGAGAAGAAAGAGAAAGGGGAGAAGAAAGAGAAAGGGGAGAAGAAAGAGAAAGGGGAGAAGAAAGAGAAAGGGGAGAAGAAAGAGAAAGGGGAGAAGAAAGAGAAAGGGGAGAAGAAAGAGAAAGGGGAGAAGAAAGAGAAAGGGGAGAAGAAAGAGAAAGGGGAGAAGAAAGAGAAAGGGGAGAAGAAAGAGAAAGGGGAGAAGAAAGAGAAAGGGGAGAAGAAAGAGAAAGGGGAGAAGAAAGAGAAAGGGGAGAAGAAAGAGAAAGGGGAGAAGAAAGAGAAAGGGGAGAAGAAAGAGAAAGGGGAGAAGAAAGAGAAAGGGGAGAAGAAAGAGAAAAAAGAGAAGAAAGAGAAAAAAGAGAAGAAAGAGAAAAAAGAGAAGAAAGAGAAAGGGGAGAAGAAAGAGAAAGGGGAGAAGAAAGAGAAAAAAGAGAAAAAAGAGAAAAAAGAGAAAAAAGAGAAGAAAGAGAAGAAAGAGAAGAAAGAGAAGAAAGAGAAGAAAGAGAAGAAAGAGAAGAAAGAGAAGAAAGAGAAGAAAGAGAAAAAAGAGAAGAAAGAGAAAAAAGAGAGAAGGGGAGAAAAAAGAGAGAAGGGGAGAAAAAAGAGAGAAGGGGAGAAAAAAGAGAGAAGGGGAGAAAAAAGAGAGAAGGGGAGAAAAAAGAGAGAAGGGGAGAAAAAAGAGAGAAGGGGAGAAAAAAGAAAAGGAAAAGAGAAGGAAAAAGAAAAGGAAAAGAGAAGGAAAAAATAGAAAGAAAAAAAAGGAAAGAAAAAAAGAAGGAAAAAAAAAAGAAGGAAAAAAACTTGAGACATATTTCCTCCTACATGGGGATCCATGCCACAAATTCAAACCAGAATTAAAACAATTTTATCAAGAGTTTAAGGATTTATTATTATTATTATCATTATTATTATTTGTAAATTAGCTATGGCCTCTGTTGTACAAGCTAAGTCCCTTACCTTTGCAGCATTATGTTGTCATTTGAGAAATTGATATGGTAGGAGTGAAACTGTTGTAATTTATGTAGGTTGATGGGTTTAAACATTTTGACAGTTGTTTATTTATAAAAGTACTTTACAATATTATTCTTTCAGGATGTGGCAGACGATCACCCTCCATATTTTAATATCCTTCATAGCAATGTTTGTTTTTTTTTACCATCTCTCCTTGTCTGGTCATCCATTCACACGAGCTCATTAAATAGGTTAATCACTGCTTTCCTCTCCATTTTGCCTTCAATTTCTTGTGAGTGTCAAATTTTCTGTGCCTTCTTTTCTCCTGTTTTACAGAAATTTTAAGTCTCTTTTGCTGCTTTTATGTATAATTATTCTTTTTGCTTCCATTTTTCTTAAAAGCTCCTTGTTGCTTACAGGCTCTGTCATTCCCAACATCTTTCTGTAGAAAAACACATGTTGGCTAAAGTCTTCACTTCATCTGTCCATTATTCACTATCATACAGGAGGATTAATAGCACACTATTTATTGCACATTGCCCCACCCTTATTCTCAGGATATAAAAGGGTGATGTTAAGTTGGTTACTACTACTTTTAGGACAGAAAATAGCTTTATTTCAACAAAAAAACAAAAAAAAAGAAAAAAAAAAGAAAAAAAAGTCAATTATAAAAACCATCAACAAAGCAATCATTTATCATGTCATGAAACCTGCAACTCATTAGGGACGTCCAGGCACGACATGTACTACAACCATAGCAGCAGCGGTCTGTCTTGGGCAAGATGGCCTGAGGAGGGATTAACTGTCAACCTGGTTTCAAATTCTCCTAGACAGGTTACCAGTCTGCCCTGCTATTTAACCCCGAGCTGGAGGAAAGGGCATTTATTTCTATTCAAAGGACATTAAAAAAGTGAATAAAACAAAACAGAGCAGGAGCATGCCAAATTCACTTTTCATGCCAGTAATTGTTACACTGTCTATTTCTACTACATTTATAAAAACCAGATTGTAAATGATCACAAAATCAGGTTAAAAATGAATAGCAAAGCTTATTTTATTTAAAAATTGCATTTTATAGCTGAATATGCAATTTAGTTATTTCCAGTAAACAAAATCGGTTGAGATATAAAACACCTGCCTTGTAGATATAAAACAGCATTTATTTGATGTCACAGTTTCACACAATATTTACACACATAATAAACTTTATATACTTAATTTGAGGAGGGTAGCCAGACTTAAAGCTTTATATTTTTTATACTTTGAGCACAAACTTTAAGCATCAAAAGAAAAATTAAACAGACATTACCTTGCCTCAATGTTAATACTTTCAATAAAATAATTAAACAAATTTATAGACTGAATTAGTATTGTCTTCTCATTGGTTCCAACTGAAATCAATTATGACAAATTAAACGCTTTACATAAAATGATTGATTTATTTTCAATGGCTTATCAACCCTTTGCAGCTTATTTAAAGCCAGAAAATATTTTTAGATTGTAAGAATATTTTTTTTTTAGATAATAACGGTTTAGCGATACAAGTTTTACTAATTAAACCATAGCAAGGGTATTTGTGTGTAAGTGAATATGACAAACTCAACTAAAATTGGAACTTGTCACATCAATTTTCAATTTCAAGCCGTTATCCATTACACTACTCACACACCCAAGCTTTTACATAAAATGACTATATGGAACCATGCATGTTAGAACAATGATTATAAGCTGAATGTTCATCTATGTATAAGAAAAGATGAATCAATCTTTTTGTAGTTGAAAACAAAGCAAACTATCATGACTAATATTTATATATATAATTGCTGATATCCCTGATGAGTGAATATATATATATATATATATATATATATATATACACACACACACACAGTGAAATAATGGATAGCAGCTTGGATTGAGGAATCGGAGAGCCGAGTTCAAATTCCAGTCAAATCCATTACATTCACTTACATGCTAATACTCTTGGAAAAAGGACCTTGTGGCATGTAGTGCACCAGGTCTCTGTATTCGACCCTTCAAAAAGTGTGGATGGTCTTGCACGAAACCTCACCACTATAATCAAATCTCATGTGCTGTTGTTGGGCTGTCGGTTTCCTAGGAACTGATCTGCTTGACCCTCATACGTCAAATTTGACGGGAGAGTCGAGTATATATATATATATATATATATAAACTCTAGAAAACATATTGTAATAAGGTAAAATGTGCAAAAGTTCAAGTTAATGATCAACCTTGCAATATCCAGCATGAGAGAATCAAATCTTTCAAAGTTAAAAGTCTAACGCCCACTCTGTATTTAATTTTTATATTGATAAGATTTAAACAATATAATTTTCACTTTATCCAATTTGCAACTTTCATATATTTATATCTAACAGTACAAAGAATGTTTTAGAAATTTACTCAATTAGAGTATTTAAATGAAACACTATTATAGAAAAGTTAATTTCACTGAGGTAAAACCACTCAAGACAATCACTTATTACCACTGTCCTGCATCTTTCTGCATATTTTTAAAATCCCCTGCACAAAAGCCTAAAATTGAAAGATCATGACCCGAGGTTTGTAATAACTTTTTGATTCATGACATTCACTTGCAAATGAAATGCAAAAGTCTCAAAAGAATCCAGAAAGCAAACTTATCAGTCTATTTTTTCGACTACAAAATATTGAATTCTGTGTCTATTGTTAAAAAAAAAAAAAAAAAAAAAATAATACTGCTATAACAGAATGATGAAAGTATAGAAAAGGGAGAATAGCTTTCCTCTTTGGTACCTAAACTTCAAATTTAAGTACAGTACTAGATCGACAGCTAGGTCTTATTTTACATTTGAAATTTCTAGATGTAACCATAAGTTCTGTTATACTCCTTCCTTATGGAACTCACTTCTGACTTATTTTGCAGTCAACTTAAATTTTCAAAAATTTAATTTAAATCTTTTAAAATTTAATATTGAAAAAGTTGGTAAGATTACTGCCTACAATACTAATCAAAAATGTTATTCCACCTCCTTGCTATTGGTTGACTATTTTCATAAAAGGACGTTACATCTGGACCCAGCCATCAGGTCTATACAGCACTTACTATTGAATCTTTCTTGAATAAGATAAACACAAATGCCAACTAAATTTTGCTACCTCTCACAAAAAAAAAGAAAATAAATAAAAAAATAATCACAATCCAAAATGGTCTAGACATGTTTAATAGTATCTTTATCATGTGACTTGACCATGAGAATCATTTAATATGACTAAAATAGACAGGGCCATTCATAAGTGTGGAATTTGGGGAGGGAAATAATTTTTTTAGATTAGCATTCAGACCTTGACTGAATTAAAAAAAAATATTGATTTGTCATCAATTTAAAAGGGAGTCCTGTTTATAACATCAATAGTATCAAATCAATCCCTGACATTTACAGAGTGACCTTAGCTTTTTTTGCATATGAACATTTTTTTTTAAAAATAAGGTAGGGGGTTACAAAAAAAAAAAAAAAAAAAAAAAAAAAAAATCTTTTCAATAATGAACAAATTGATATATACATTTATAAGTACAAAAAAATTACATAATAAAATTATGTATCATTCATTTATTCTTAAGATAAATAATTATGAGCCTTAAATGTTTGTGCATGTGCTTCTGAAAAAATCCTATACAAAAGTTAAAAAAAAAAAAAAAAAAAAGTTAAAAATTAAGAAAATTAAAAAAATATGCAGATATAAATGATGTTAGCACATTTTTAAACTTGACATTTATAGATAACAGTTAAGTGACTTAGCCTAAGACCAATAACTGTATTAAAAGTCAGGGATCAATTTGACACTGTATCAATATCATAAACAAGACCCCTTTTCTAAATCAATAATAATAATAATAATAAAAATAATAAAAAAAAGAAAAAGAAAAGATTTTTGGATTATGACAAATGCTGTAGCCTAAGTAAGGTCTAATGAATGCTAATGTACAAAACCCATTTTTTAAAATTTCCATATTTTTTATGGGTGGACCAGTTTATTTAAGTATTGCCTTTTAATACATTTTTAGACATCAAATTCTTGAGTCATTTTCTTATATGGTTGAATCTGACATGAAAAGGCTGCATTTAAAAAAAACAAAACAAAAAAACAGTGAATACTGGGAGAAGCATGTAGAATGGCTATGTATTTTTCTAGATATCCCCACACACTCCAGAAGCTATGAACCACTAGTGCTCCAAAGTGGTCTCCCTCCTATAAAAAATACCTTATGATTAGTCACATATGGCAAATAGTTCAAATAAATTTAGCTTGACAACCTGCACACATTTTTATCCACCATTCAAAAAGCTGGTGTACAAAAACTCCTAAAATCTCAATTCCCACTGTTTTGTCTGATATATGTTAACTGGCTTAAAGAGCTTTCTATTGGTTGTTCTTTTGTTATTCTTGGGATAGTTTTGGGACTGTTTTTATTTTCAATTTTTTCATCATCTGAAGACACCATTCTGGTAACAGATTGACTTGACACTGATTTCTTTTCCTCTATTAATTAGAGCCATGTGGTTCAAAAAAAATAAAAATAAAAATAAAAAAATAAAATCCTCAATTTCAATGTTATTTTACACTGGCTTAATACGCAAAGTGTATTAAGCCAGTGTATTCACAGTGTATTTGCAAGCCTCTTATTACTATATCACTATTTCCATAGAAAAACCACTTCAGACAATTATAGCTAAGATCTGCCATGCTATACAGGGGTCAAAACATCCTCATTCCCTTTGTATTACATTGGTAACAAGGGAGTTCCGTTTGGGCAGTTTCTTCCAAAAAGCCACTATTTTATAGAACAGGTCCTCAAGAGGAGGTTTCTTTGAGGACTATAAACTTGACCTCTTTTAAGTTTCAGGTTAACCATTATCTTACATATTTTCATGATCTAAACTTATTTCCCCCTCCTACATGCATACAATTTCATTTAGTAACCCTCTACCTTGAGTGGATTTTGGGCCTTGTATTGGGTGAACAGTGGGGGGGGGGGAGAAGAAAAGAAAAGTGATTAATAATTTATCCCCACCTTGAAATATAACAATTCCCATGTTGAAGTACAAGGCATTATGAAGTGATTTAGGTTCTTTTATGCTTTTACAGTGACTAAATCTATATCAAATGCCAAATATGCACATATATTTAATTATTCATATATGCACTCAAAAGTTATCCCGTTACAAGTTCAAGACGCTCTTTAGAATTATGAAAAGCCTGTGTAATTATAGATTTAACTATAGAGTCAATGCTAAAAGTATTTTTTAAAAGATTTTTTTAAAGATTTATTTTGTGTCTTACAGACCATTAGATTATTTGTATGTCAAAAGATGTCACCCTCGATGGCAAACTCAGAAAAGAAACTGAAATACCTCTTAGACAAGATAGTAATGGAAAGTAAGACAAAAGAACAGACTACATGGTCACCAGCAAAAGAGACCACCTAAGGTGTGAGCTACATATTGGGCGGGAGGGTGGGGTGTTGGTTTAAAAAAATCAAGCAGGAATAGAATTTCAAGCATCAGGGATATATAAACGAGTAGAAAAATGGATACAAAAATCCAAAGGCACAAATAATGAAAGAGATCTCCCAGAAAGTAAGTGAATTATTCAAATTTAAGAAAATATCATTCTGTTATGCAATATATACTCATCTATATAGCAATGAATGCTGGATAGTTTTCTTGCAGATGAAGAGACCTGAAGTGACAGAAGTATGGTTCTACCAACAAATACTATGGACTAAACATTTAAGCAATGAGGAAGTCTTAAAGATAGAAACAAGGAAACATACAATCAGAAAGAGACAATTGGAATTTCTAGGACACATAATGAGAAAAAAGACCTAGAAAATTAAACTCACAAGATAATGAAAGCAAGAATAGCTAGCAACCTACTTAATGAGCTTGTGTGAATGGATGGCAGCACAAAGATAAAGATGGATGGTAATGGATCAAAGATTATTTAGATTAACAAAAGACAGGAAGAAATTATGTAAGTTTCTTTTCGCTAACAGTTTTGCATGATACCAAATTAATTTTTAATTTTTTAAATTCTCATATTAGAAAGCATGGGTGCTAACAACTCTACTCATCCAGAGCTCCACTGTTTCTACTGTTTGCACAGAGCTTTCTTTCTATAAATAAGTAGAAAGTGAATTTAAATTAATAATAGGAACCAACTAGGCTAACTGGAATAAATATAAATCAAAAGGTAGACATAATTCTAATTTCTACTCCAGTCAAATTGCAGTGTTTTAGATCTAATTTAAAAAAAAGAAAAAAATAGTAGTTTTTGTAAAGAAGTAAATTATGAAGTAAATCCATTCAAATGAACCACATCTCATCTAGCCATATAAAAGTAATTTGTTAAATGTTCCATGGTATCTAATATCAGATACACTTGTGTTCTTATAGTAACATTAAGCACAAATAGCCACATCCTGCCATGTATACATACCAGAAACAAATAAGACTCTCCTGTCCAAATATTCAAGATACATATATAAACTTTTACAGGAATGGCAAGAAACTACAATTCTGGGTCATCATTTGGAGGAAATGAAATGAGATTGAAAACTAATTTAGGAGTTTATCTAACTTTACATTTACATACAATGCTATAAATAATAGTTCTTGTGAAAGCTGTATAATTAAGCTAATGTTAAGATTATTGGAGAGATTTTACTAAATAGTATCTGTAAAGATTTTACTTACAAAAAGTATTGAAAATACCAAAGCTAAACTAAAAATTATTGAAATAGTTCCAAAGTTTTACTTGCCATTCATTTCTTGGAGAATTTAACACTTAGAGGGCATTGTTGGGCAGAGAGGAAGATTGAATAACCGGCCTGATGAGATTGTGTAAACAGATGGTAGATTGTTTAGCACTACAAAAGAAAAAGATGTTGTAGAGAGCCGTGATCACTAATGTCCCCGAAGAGACAACACATAGAAGAATACTAAAACATTGGTTAAGTATAGCATGTACCTGTTTATATACACTGCTGAAGCAAGTGGTAATGAAACAATTGATCAAAAGTATCCTAAGAAAGAAACTATATCAGAAAAAAAAAAAAAAAAAAGAAAAAAAAAAAAAAAGTCATTTTATAGCTGTTGATTATACTTATTTAATGTAATGCACTATATTTAAATTGATAACTTAAAAGCAAAGCTTATAGGCATAAATATCAGACAAAAACTAAAGATCTGTACAAATATATGAACAATGTTTTCATAAGTTTTCATGCTGAATAAAGAGAAAGTAAATTGAGATGGAAGCTATACCTCTTGAATTAATTGAAATGTGACTGGGTTAAAGATTAACTATTTTTATCCTGTTCATATATTAGTAGGTAATCATTGTTCTAATATTTAAGTAGTGAGTGATTTGCTTAAATATCTTGGCCTATCACACATATATACATACACACACAAAAAAGAGGTGGCTGAAATCCACTGGTAGAACAAGTGTAAGGGGAAATGTATGTCAGAGCAGATAGTTAAGTTAATGGTAAGCATGTATATGCACATGTGTATTCTTTGTAGATCACTTTCAAAATACACTACATTTCAGTTGGTAATTTTTTAAATTGGTCCAAAAAGTAATAGTTTTATACTTTAAATAAGAGAAAATTATTATATATGGTAAAAAAAAAAAAAAAAAAAAAAAAAAAAGTGAGATGATTTTTTTTATTAGAAATTTTATTATAATGGGAGAAAAGAAAAAAAAGAAAAGCATTTTATGATTCAATTTTACTCTTGTCAAAATATCCTCCTTTAACCTTGCTTACTGCAGCACAAATCTTGGCATTTGTTGTAAAAGTTTCTCAAAGCATAAGTTTTATAATTGATTCCATTCTTTTTTTTTCAATGACTAAGAGCTCTTTTTCATTTTTTTTTTTTTTTTCACTCTTCTTGACAGAAAAAAATGTTAATTGGGGGGGGGGGCTTCAAACATTTGAATTGTAGTGTACATGTAAATGTTTGTAGAAGTGTTCAGCAACATTTACAGCAACACACACAAAAAGTAGGTGTGTGTGTGGGGGGGGGAAGACCACCTGCAATATTCTTGTTAATCAAATCTTCACACACTTCATTGAATTTGTTATAAGATGAAGAGCATTAAACAATTTTAAAATAATTTTTTTTTTTTTTTTTTTTTTTTACAGTTGTCATTTAAAGGAATTCATTTTCTGCAGATTATTTTATCTCTTTCCAACAATTATTTCTAAATAATAATAATAATAATAAAAAGAAAAAGATTAAAACTGAATTTTCTGCTGAAGTAAGCTACAAACTGAAAAAAAAAAAAGTTACAAATTCACTTTGGAAATGAGATACAAAGTAAAAATGCTATTGTGTTGGTTTATATTTTTAAAGACAGACATTGAACAACACAATATTCAAAATGATAAAAACATGTTGGATTTGGTAGTTTTGAAAGTAAAAATAAATTTCATACTAAATTAAAAAAAATCATCTTCAATAGAAAAAAAATACATATTTTTTTTTTTAAAGTTAATTGCACAATTTTATCAGGTGAGAAAATATAGTAGCAGCCAAGAAAAAGTAACAAAACCAGTATACAATTAGCCAAGTGGTGTCAAAGTGAGTTTTTTTTTTTGATTGATTTATTATTTTTTTTTATTTTTTTAACAACTTAACCCTTTGCAGGTTATTTAAAGCCAGAAAATATTTTTAGATTGTAAGAATTTTCGGGAGATAATAATTTGCTGATACAAGTCCTACTAATTGACCCATATGAGGGGGGGGATAAGTCATACTTTTCCCAGGGGTATTTGCACATAGGTGAATATAATGAACCCGACTGCAATTGGACATCGATTTTCAATTCCAAGCTATATACATTACACCACCCCACACTCAAGCTTACAGCACCTGGTATTCCCAAGCAGTCACCCAACTAGGTACTGACCAAGCTCAACATTGTTTAACTTTAGTGATCATAAAAGAACTGTTTCAATGTGATATGGCTGTAATCATTTTTTTTTTTTTTTTTGTTACCTATTTTAGTTTATGTTATATGTATGTAAAACTGGAAGAAGCAACGTAATTAAAATGTCTACTGCCTTGTTGAATTTCTATAATAAAAAATGTATTGTATACTTTTATTTTTAATTGAATTATTTTTTCCTGACATAAAATAATGATCAATGCAAAAATATAAAAAAAAATAAAAAAAAATAAAAAATTCAAATCATGCATACTTATCTGTAAAAGAAATCCACTATGCTGTATAGATACATAAGAATTAAACTGACAATCTGTTTTTTTCCTACCATTTGAAAAACTGATTATTGAAATTAGAATATAGAATAGTCATTGTAAAGATCTTTTACAGAGTTGGAAAAAAAAAAAAAAAAAGAAAAAAAAAGAAAAGAAAATTCTATGAATTCAAAGCAATGTTCATATTATTGCTGATGATTATCATCATCATTAATATTCTTGTCACTGAAAATTAAACCTACTTATAAGACCAATTTTAGCAAAATAAAAAAAGGAAAAAAAAACTATATCATTAGTTATTCAAGTTAACAGACTTGCAAAAAAAATTGCACAATACACATTTATTATACTCTTGTTTAATTGAACTGTCAAATGTTTGTTTTTTTTCATGGTCAAAACATTTTTTCAGAACCATCTGTTAGACTTTAAAATCTTGGTTTCTTTAAAACTGTCTAAGCATGAAGTGTATGCTATAAGCAAATAAATTTTCATTAATTAACTGATCATAGTTTGAATATAATCTAATTAGGTTTTATATTTCTGAAAAGAACAGACATCACCACTAGCAATTTTAACTGTCACATTGCATGAAAAATGTGATGTGTTGATAAACAGATTAGATTTCGGGAAACTTGGCTATAAGAAGCTGTCAGTTCTGAAATAGACTTACCTTTTTATTTAATATGAAGTGACATGGAAAGCATTCATGTAAGCTTGTCAGTGACAGTTTACAAATTCAAATATTTGTAGATGAAAAGATTATGTCCATTTGCACAAGATTATGCATGATTTGCAATTTTACAACAGCCTAGAAATGCACAAAATGAATTTAATCCAATGACTAAATCCAGAAGAGTTGTGAGTTCAATACCAGGCTACAGCAATGGTGAACCAAAACTTGGAGAGTTGAGTTAAAGGGAAATAACCAAGACACCTGGAAGATGCATGGCATGTGGAACTAGAACAATCTACCCCAGTGGATGAAATAAAGGGTTTGGTTTGAAATTCCAATCACCTGAAGAAGGCCAGAGCATACAATAGCCAAAACATTGTGAATATGGCAATGAAGATGAGGATAACCATTTGATTAATATAAATAATGTAAGTAAGCATAATACCTCATCTCAGAGATATAGACAGAATTAAATCTAATAGATTAAAACCTTTTTAAATTAACTCAGCTGCAATTCCCAGAACTATTTCTATTGACTGTACCTTTAATAGTAACTCTCGCATTTTTATAAATCACCAATTAGAAAAATGTTTATCATTAATTTATTATTCAATTACAGAATAGGAGGTAAATGTATCCTTATTGAGATTCATGTGGATGCCATACATGACACCAAATCCATTGAGAAATATCTAAATTGTCAGCTGTATACAACCAATTTCTAAGATCAATGGTTAAAATGGCTTTGAGAGAGTGAAGTCTGTGGGTTCTGGTAAAGACCATCCTTCTTTGAACATTGTGGACTGATCATAATCAAAGAATCATACCAACTAACACTTAAAGACTATCAACAGAAGCAAGAATTAAAATAGATAACACATGTAACTCAAAGAGAATAATCAAGATGTTAACATTTCCCACTGCTTAAAAGAAAAGGTTAGGAAGGAAGCCCTCATCAATACTGGAAAGAGCGAGCGATCAATCAATGTGACATGCAGACTTTAAAAAACAGTAAACAAAACTTTTTCTTTCATGACAATACAATCTTACCCAAAGCTCCAGACCAATTGTTGAGATAACAGAAGATATATATATATATATATATATATATATATATATATATATATATGTGTGTGTGTGTTTGTGTTTGTGTGTTTTGTTTCCACCCAAATGGTGGATAAGAAATCAGAAAGAGACAGCTGAAAATTTTGTGACACAATCAGAGGGAAGAGAGCTTGGAGAATTTGATATACTGATGACAAAAAACGGTAGAAGGAAACCGAGTAACCTACTTAACAGGCTTATGTAAAAATGGATGGCAGAACTGAGATGAGGAAGGATAGTAAAACAATAAGCATTGCTATGAAGGATAGGAAGTTGTGGAGTCATGATCTCCGATTTTGAAGGCAAGTGGGTCGTTGAAAAAGAGTAATTAGCCTTTTTAATGAGCGTGTGTAAATGAATAGAAGAGCAGTAATAGTAAAAGGACAAACATTGCTAAGAGCTACAAAATATAGGAAGTGGAGAGAGAGAGAGAGGCCACTCTCAATAGACCTGCATATAAAGTGTGTCCCCAAAATAGGGATACACTTTGTAAATAACAGCTATGTGGTTATATGAAAATTAAACCTAGATGTAAATTTAAAAAAAAAAAAATATGCTAATTAAGTTTTGTGCATAATAATAATTAAATAAATAGAAGGATCTTGAAAACCAGTAGAATGTGATATCAAGACATCATTACCTGCTGTTATTGGGGCTGTAGGAATGATATCAACAGGAACAAACAAATAGGTGAATCAAATTCCTGGGTGGTAGCCCTAAAATATGCATATGCACACACACACACACACACACACACACACACACACACAAAAAAAAAAGTTAATGCCTACTTCTCACATCTTGCATAGATTTAACTCCATTACTATTATATTTTTTTTTTATTGCATGGTACATCATCTGCTTGCATCTTCTGATGCAAAAAAAAAAAAAAAAAAAAAAATCTCCAAGATTTCGGGAAATTTTATAAAATGATAAATGAGGATTTCTGTATAGTTGGTTCACATTATAATTATAATAATTTAGTAAAGTTATACTTCTATGTGCTGCGTCCATTTAGGATGTGAGTGATCATGGCTCTCTACAACTTCCTTTTCTATGTATCTCTTAGTAAAGTTTGTCTTTTTGCTCTATCTGCTAATCCCTGTTCTGTCAACCATTTACTTAAGCTTGTTACGTAGGTTATGTGTCATTGTCCTCTGTCCCTCTTGGAGACAATAATAATAATCATTAACCATTTAAAAAAAAACAAAAAAAAGGTGTGGGTGGAATATCAATATCAGTCAATATACAAAACATTAAGAATACTGATCTAAATTTTACATTTGTTCTTTAACAAAGTGTTTAACTTTCAGATAGTAACTATAGCTGCTACTTTTAAAAATGTATACATTTTAGGGACACTGAGTGTGTGTAATTTCTTGCCTGACCTGCTCACACACAAACTTGATTTGAAAAATAAAAAAAAATTAGTCCAGATACAAATTCCCAGTTTCATGCAGGGAAGGGAGAGGGGGGGGGGGTTAAAAATTCTCAATAAATAGGGCAATATGTCAGAATAAGAAAAGGAAAGTTCATAAATATTCATGGAATATTGCAGAAAAGGTCAATGTGGAAGATAGCAGGCCACTTTTATGAACAGACAGACAGGAAACAGACATTTTGGTGTTTATTTATGACCGATAAAGAAAAAGAAAAAAAGAAAAAGGGGAATCGGGGTAAATTTATACCAGTTATCTTTACTATAAGCTTAAATTTTGTACATGATACTGACATTTCAAAATGGCTGAAGCAATTTTGAAATTTAAACAAGAATTTTCACTTTTCTGGATGCAAAAGTCATCATTAATCTTAACATTTTGAAAGCTTGAAACCAGTTTTTTGGCATTTTTTTTCCTTCAGTTTTATTTAAAGGCTATCATTATTTCACAAAGAATTAATATATTTCTTGTAACATTAAACAATGTATTAGGTTGAGTTATGTAATTTCTGTTTACCTAATAAATGTTGATGCAAAATTAATTAATTTGCTATTAATGAAATTTACTGAAAATTTACTGAAAATACTCATTTTACATGAAGGAATTTCTTCTGGTATCAATTTCAACAAAATAAAACCTTTTTCAAATTTACATAGTTAATTAAAGAGAAATATTGGAATAATACACATATTTCAAAAGACCAAAACTTATTGCAAAGATAAAAAGATACACAATTTAAAAAGTTTCGTAATTTTATTTTATATATTTTATCCAGTTCCTTGAATCTGAACATTATTTTCAAACATCGCCATTTTTCTGTCTGAATTTTTAAAATTAGCATTTATTATTTACATTCAAACTAATGCCATCTTTGTTGTTCATATCACAATATTTTAGCTGTTATGTTCTCCAATGTTCTTCAGGTGCAATCTTCAGGGAATTTTGAGGTAAACACTTTATTTAATCTACTACCCTTATCCAGAGATATCTAATTTATTACTGATCAGTTACTGCTTACCCCGTTTCCACCAAGTCTAAGTCATGCAGTACCTGGACCAGGGATTGAACTTACAATTGTTTATGAACCAAGGCTTTCATCACTGGGTTCTTATATACATTGCCAATCATTTTCATTTTGTAGAGTTAAGAGGCATTTGTGCATTTGCAACCTTTTTGTTCTGTTGTTTAAAAAAGAATGGAAAGAAAGGGAAAATGGAAAGAAAGGGAAAATGGAAAGAAAGGGAAAATGGAAAGAAAGGGAAAATGGAAAGAAAGGGAAAATGGAAAGAAAGGGAAAATGGAAAGAAAGGGAAAATGGAAAGAAAGGGAAAATGGAAAGAAAGGGAAAATGGAAAGAAAGGGAAAATGGAAAGAAAGGGAAAATGGAAAGAAAGGGAAAATGGAAAGAAAGGGAAAATGGAAAGAAAGGGAAAATGGAAAGAAAGGGAAAATGGAAAGAAAGGGAAAATGGAAAGAAAGGGAAAATGGAAAGAAAGGGAAAATGGAAAGAAAGGGAAAATGGAAAGAAAGGGAAAATGGAAAGAAAGGGAAAATGGAAAGAAAGGGAAAATGGAAAGAAAGGGAAAATGGAAAGAAAGGGAAAATGGAAAGAAAGGGAAAATGGAAAGAAAGGGAAAATGGAAAGAAAGGGAAAATGGAAAGAAAGGGAAAATGGAAAGAAAGGGAAAATGGAAAGAAAGGGAAAATGGAAAGAAAGGGAAAATGGAAAGAAAGGGAAAATGGAAAGAAAGGGAAAATGGAAAGAAAGGGAAAATGGAAAGAAAGGGAAAATGGAAAGAAAGGGAAAATGGAAAGAAAGGGAAAATGGAAAGAAAGGGAAAATGGAAAGAAAGGGAAAATGGAAAGAAAGGGAAAATGGAAAGAAAGGGAAAATGGAAAGAAAGGGAAAATGGAAAGAAAGGGAAAATGGAAAGAAAGGGAAAATGGAAAGAAAGGGAAAATGGAAAGAAAGGGAAAATGGAAAGAAAGGGAAAATGGAAAGAAAGGGAAAATGGAAAGAAAGGGAAAATGGAAAGAAAGGGAAAATGGAAAGAAAGGGAAAATGGAAAGAAAGGGAAAATGGAAAGAAAGGGAAAATGGAAAGAAAGGGAAAATGGAAAGAAAGGGAAAATGGAAAGAAAGGGAAAATGGAAAGAAAGGGAAAATGGAAAGAAAGGGAAAATGGAAAGAAAGGGAAAATGGAAAGAAAGGGAAAATGGAAAGAAAGGGAAAATGGAAAGAAAGGGAAAATGGAAAGAAAGGGAAAATGGAAAGAAAGGGAAAATGGAAAGAAAGGGAAAATGGAAAGAAAGGGAAAATGGAAAGAAAGGGAAAATGGAAAGAAAGGGAAAATGGAAAGAAAGGGAAAATGGAAAGAAAGGGAAAATGGAAAGAAAGGGAAAATGGAAAGAAAGGGAAAATGGAAAGAAAGGGAAAATGGAAAGAAAGGGAAAATGGAAAGAAAGGGAAAATGGAAAGAAAGGGAAAATGGAAAGAAAGGGAAAATGGAAAGAAAGGGAAAATGGAAAGAAAGGGAAAATGGAAAGAAAGGGAAAATGGAAAGAAAGGGAAAATGGAAAGAAAGGGAAAATGGAAAGAAAGGGAAAATGGAAAGAAAGGGAAAATGGAAAGAAAGGGAAAATGGAAAGAAAGGGAAAATGGAAAGAAAGGGAAAATGGAAAGAAAGGGAAAATGGAAAGAAAGGGAAAATGGAAAGAAAGGGAAAATGGAAAGAAAGGGAAAATGGAAAGAAAGGGAAAATGGAAAGAAAGGGAAAATGGAAAGAAAGGGAAAATGGAAAGAAAGGGAAAATGGAAAGAAAGGGAAAATGGAAAGAAAGGGAAAATGGAAAGAAAGGGAAAATGGAAAGAAAGGGAAAATGGAAAGAAAGGGAAAATGGAAAGAAAGGGAAAATGGAAAGAAAGGGAAAATGGAAAGAAAGGGAAAATGGAAAGAAAGGGAAAATGGAAAGAAAGGGAAAATGGAAAGAAAGGGAAAATGGAAAGAAAGGGAAAATGGAAAGAAAGGGAAAATGGAAAGAAAGGGAAAATGGAAAGAAAGGGAAAATGGAAAGAAAGGGAAAATGGAAAGAAAGGGAAAATGGAAAGAAAGGGAAAATGGAAAGAAAGGGAAAATGGAAAGAAAGGGAAAATGGAAAGAAAGGGAAAATGGAAAGAAAGGGAAAATGGAAAGAAAGGGAAAATGGAAAGAAAGGGAAAATGGAAAGAAAGGGAAAATGGAAAGAAAGGGAAAATGGAAAGAAAGGGAAAATGGAAAGAAAGGGAAAATGGAAAGAAAGGGAAAATGGAAAGAAAGGGAAAATGGAAAGAAAGGGAAAATGGAAAGAAAGGGAAAATGGAAAGAAAGGGAAAATGGAAAGAAAGGGAAAATGGAAAGAAAGGGAAAATGGAAAGAAAGGGAAAATGGAAAGAAAGGGAAAATGGAAAGAAAGGGAAAATGGAAAGAAAGGGAAAATGGAAAGAAAGGGAAAATGGAAAGAAAGGGAAAATGGAAAGAAAGGGAAAATGGAAAGAAAGGGAAAATGGAAAGAAAGGGAAAATGGAAAGAAAGGGAAAATGGAAAGAAAGGGAAAATGGAAAGAAAGGGAAAATGGAAAGAAAGGGAAAATGGAAAGAAAGGGAAAATGGAAAGAAAGGGAAAATGGAAAGAAAGGGAAAATGGAAAGAAAGGGAAAATGGAAAGAAAGGGAAAATGGAAAGAAAGGGAAAATGGAAAGAAAGGGAAAATGGAAAGAAAGGGAAAATGGAAAGAAAGGGAAAATGGAAAGAAAGGGAAAATGGAAAGAAAGGGAAAATGGAAAGAAAGGGAAAATGGAAAGAAAGGGAAAATGGAAAGAAAGGGAAAATGGAAAGAAAGGGAAAATGGAAAGAAAGGGAAAATGGAAAGAAAGGGAAAATGGAAAGAAAGGGAAAATGGAAAGAAAGGGAAAATGGAAAGAAAGGGAAAATGGAAAGAAAGGGAAAATGGAAAGAAAGGGAAAATGGAAAGAAAGGGAAAATGGAAAGAAAGGGAAAATGGAAAGAAAGGGAAAATGGAAAGAAAGGGAAAATGGAAAGAAAGGGAAAATGGAAAGAAAGGGAAAATGGAAAGAAAGGGAAAATGGAAAGAAAGGGAAAATGGAAAGAAAGGGAAAATGGAAAGAAAGGGAAAATGGAAAGAAAGGGAAAATGGAAAGAAAGGGAAAATGGAAAGAAAGGGAAAATGGAAAGAAAGGGAAAATGGAAAGAAAGGGAAAATGGAAAGAAAGGGAAAATGGAAAGAAAGGGAAAATGGAAAGAAAGGGAAAATGGAAAGAAAGGGAAAATGGAAAGAAAGGGAAAATGGAAAGAAAGGGAAAATGGAAAGAAAGGGAAAATGGAAAGAAAGGGAAAATGGAAAGAAAGGGAAAATGGAAAGAAAGGGAAAATGGAAAGAAAGGGAAAATGGAAAGAAAGGGAAAATGGAAAGAAAGGGAAAATGGAAAGAAAGGGAAAATGGAAAGAAAGGGAAAATGGAAAGAAAGGGAAAATGGAAAGAAAGGGAAAATGGAAAGAAAGGGAAAATGGAAAGAAAGGGAAAATGGAAAGAAAGGGAAAATGGAAAGAAAGGGAAAATGGAAAGAAAGGGAAAATGGAAAGAAAGGGAAAATGGAAAGAAAGGGAAAATGGAAAGAAAGGGAAAATGAAAAGGAGGGAAAATGAAAAGGAGGGAAAATGAAAAGGAGGGAAAATGAAAAGGAAAAATGAAAAAAAAGGAGGAAAGATGAAAAAAAAAAGGAGGAAAGATGAAAAAAAAAAGGAGGAAAAATGAAAAAAAAAAGGAGGAAAAATGAAAAAAAAAAGGAGGAAAAATGAAAAAAAAAAGGAGGAAAAATGAAAAAAAAAAGGAGGAAAAATGAAAAAAAAAAAGGAGGAAAAATGAAAAAAAAAAGGAGGAAAAATGAAAAAAAAAAGGAGGAAAAATGAAAAAAAAAGGAGGAAAAATGAAAAAAAAAAGGAGGAAAAATGAAAAAAAAAAAGGAGGAAAAATGAAAAAAAAAGGAGGAAAAATGAAAAAAAAAAGGAGGAAAAATGAAAAAAAAAAGGAGGAAAAATGAAAAAAAAAAGGAGGAAAAATGAAAAAAAAAAGAGGAAAAATGAAAAAAAAAAGGAGGAAAAATGAAAAAAAAAAGGAGGAAAAATGAAAAAAAAAAAAAGGAGGAAAAATGAAAAAAAAAAGGAGGAAAAATGAAAAAAAAAGGAGGAAAAATGAAAAAAAAAGGAGGAAAAATGAAAAAAAAAGGAGGAAAAATGAAAAAAAAAAGGAGGAAAAATGAAAAAAAAAAGGAGGAAATGAAAAAAAAAAAAAGGAGGAAAAATGGAAAGAAAAAAAAAAAAAAAAAGGAGCAAAAATGGAAGGAAAAAAAAAAAAAAAAAAAAAAAAAAGAGGAGGAAAAATGAAAAAGAAAAAAAAAAAAAAAAAACGGAAAAACTAAAAAGAAAAAAGTTATTCAATGAAAATCTTTAAAAATAAAGAAACATTTATCCATTCCACTTTCAAAGAGGGAAATCTTTTAAAAAGGATACTTTATAGCATGACCATATGCAAAGTAACCCAGACTACATAAGCCAGCAGTTTCACAGTTTGATTAAACTTTAAAAAGCATTCCCCTTACTATGATGTCAAGAAAAAAAGTTGATACTAAACATCAAAAAGAAACCAAGTTAATAGCTGATGATAGTTTGAAAAAAAAAAAAAAAAAATTTTCAATTTCATTTTACTATTTTAATATCAACTCGAAACTTGGGAACTTCAATCCTACAAGTCAAATTCATAAAAATAACTTTCTTCCCTACAAAAGGGACAGGAACATTACCAAACAAATTTTACACTACATTCCTCTTTATCAAACTTTTTAAATATTGAAAAGCAAATAATGCAAGCAGGTAAAATAAATTTGTTATTTGTAATAGGTTGATGTATTTTATTTTTTTCTATTTTGTCACTCAGCAACTAATATTCAAAAGTCTCAACTCAACAAGGCCTATTTCTCAAACTTTGCAGACATATGCCAAAAAAACCTGAAAAAGAGCTTCTTTTTCACTTAAAACCATCTGGTCAGTTAGATTTTCTAAACATACTTCTAAACTCATCTAATTTATTACTACAACCACTGCTCCTAAATATCAACATTAAAAATAGTCAACCAAGTAACTAACTACAAGTTAAAAAAAAAGAAAAAAAGAAAAGAAGTTTTCAAAATTTAAGTAATGCACTTGTGTAAAAATGGATGGCAGAACAAGGATTATAAGGGATAGTAAGGTCACAAACATTGCTTAGAGATACAAAGTTGCGGAGGGCCATGACTGCTCACATAGTATAAAAAAAAGAAGGGTGCTCTTATTTACTTTTTTTTTTTTTTTTTTTTAAATCTGTGATTAGTCAGTTATGTGCCGTGTGTGATACTTGCTTAGGTGATCATGCATCTTTCAATACATTACTGACAAGGCAAATTTTTTCCCTCACAGTAGGTTGACATTTCTTTCTGCGATAGACCAGTTGCCATCCATGGCTATAGAACCTGGCCTGTCCTGCTATTTACCCATAGCTGAGTGGAGAAGAGGATTCATACCATTCCCAAGGGTACTAGTGCATAAGTGAATGTAATGGATTTGACTGGAATTCAAACTCAGCTCTCCGATTCCTCAATCCGAGCCACTATCCATAACTCCAGTTTTTCATGTAATGCAGATTTGATATTACTAAAGTGCCAAATCATGATAAAAAAAAAAAAAAAAAAAAAAAAAAAAAAATTTTTTCTGTTCTGAATATTATTCATAGTATTTTATAGCAAGTCAAAAATGTCATTTTTTCTAGTTATGAATAAAAGCAGTCAAGTTTATACAAACCAGATGATTAAGTGCAAGTGTTTCATTCCAAGGTGATAAAAACCACTAAGATGGATGCAAGGGGTTACTCAGTATGAAAAAATATGAGAAAAAAATATGAGAAAAAAAAATGAGAAAAAAAAATGAGAAAAAAAAATGAGAAAAAAAAAAAAAAATTGAAGTGAAAGGACAATAAAAGATCAGGATTCCAAGGAAACAGAAGATAATAATTGACATCACATTTATATTTTTGAAGACCATAGTTAACAGGAAAACAATAAACCAAAAGAGAGTTCCACAAGCAACAAGTGCAAGAGAAGAAACTTTACATAAAAGTGTTACATCTAGCAATTTCAATAGTAAAATGCTGGGACCTAGCTTCCAATCTAGTACTGCTCTTAAATTTGTGAAAGTGCAAAAAAAAAAAAAAAAAAAAAAAAAAAAAACTTTTTAATATACCCCATTATATATCATCAGTTATAGACGGATTTTAATTTCCTTTAGTACTAATTAGTTTTCTTCCTGAAAGCAAGGAAGAAAATTATTTCCAAACAATTTCTTTCGTGGATGAGATTAATATTGAATTTACAGCACCCACTGTCTCAGCTCGAAAGTTTATAGATATTTAAGTAATAACTGTCTAAAAATGTTATCCTGAGACCTATCAATGAAAAATATTAATCGTAATACTGTGAATCAACATGTGCCTTAAGAAAAACACTGATTAAAATAAAGAGAATTACAGTAAGAATTTTCTTGAAGAAAATACAAATATGTACTTCCCCTCACACCTTTTCTTCTGAATACAAATATATCTCCAAGCAATTCACAATTCATTCTCCATAATTTTTCTTCACCTGTTACACCCTCATATATCCAATACAAGTTTTCCATTCAAGGCATTAACAAAAGTCTGTTGACACTGAATGTCAATGATGACTAATGTAGAACTAAAGACTTTGGAGTAAACAGAAATAATCAGCACATATATTTCAGTTAATGTGTTGACAGAACTCAATATTTTGATGGTTAAAATTTTGCAGATCCCTATTGAAATATAAAATCTTGTGACAAGTTAAATTTACATTGTTCAAAACCGTTTTCCTCATCTTTGTTGCCATTCACAATGTTTTGGTGGTTGTAAGCTCTGACCTTCTTCAGGTGATAAGAATTTTGAATCGAACCCTTTATTTTGTCCACCAGGATATATAGTTCTAGTTCCACATGGCATGCCTCTTCTGGAGGTCTTGGTATCTTGGTAACACAACTCTCCAAGTTTTTGTTCACCTCAGCTGTAGATAGGTAATGAACTCAGAGCTCAGTTAAAGATGAGGACAAACAGTCTGAACAATGTAAATATGTCATCTCAGAAATATATACAGAGAGTTAAATTTGTTGTAAAAAGGTGATGCACCAACCATATTTTAAAGACCATTTTATTATTATGAATAATGAAAAAAGTCCTATTTATCACATTTTATAAACAGAATAAGAAAAAGAAATTTAAAAAGAAACAAAATTACACGAAGATTTAAATAAGAATCATAGCCTTCCTAAAAATGCCTATGTCAGAGATAACAATGTTCTTGATGATTGATTAGAGATGATAGACATTGGACAGTTTTTCTCTATATCTTTTTTGGATATGTAACAACTTATGGACAAAATGGGGAAAAAATGCACTAAAAGTTTAATACAGATAGACGTTGTTGATTTCAATGAACTTGTTTGAAAGAATCATTCTCAGACCATTCTACTTCCCAAAATCTGACCAAATATATTTGGTGTGTGTGTGTGCATAACAGAACTACATTGATATCAGGCTCATGGCCATGTATGTTGAAACATCAGTTCTTGAACAATCACCAAAGTTAAGCAACATCAAGCCTGGTCAGTACCTAAATGGGTAGGTGGTGTAATGGATAAGGTTTGGAATTGGAAATCAGGGAGCCATGTTCCAATTCAAATTGGGTTCATTGTATTCACTTATATACAAATATCCTTGGAAAAGGTATGAATCCACCTCTTCTCTCCTCCTGGATATGGGTTAATTAGTAGGACATGTATCAGTAAATCATTATCACCAAAAAATTTGTACAATCTAAAAATATTTTCTGGTTGTAAAAGCTGATAAGCTGTAAAAAGGTTGATAAGCCATAAAAAAACAAATCAATCACTATTAAATAAAAAATGCAGAGCAAGAAGTTTGAAGGGTATAAACCATGCAATTGAATGGTAACAGGATTTCATTAAAAGAACTATAATAAAATATTCTTGAAATCTTTCTATCTGTAGAATAATTTATAAGTGTCAAATACTTAAAGCCTACTTCATCTACTTGACAGTTTGGAAAGGAGGTCAGAATGTTGAAGCACTTTAGAAAAACTTTTTAGCCTACAATTTTGAAAAGCACATCCATTATTAAATACAGCATTGAAGTTTCTAATATTAATGTTAGAAATTTTCAAATATTTTCTAAGATGGGGAGTTATTTACATGCAAACTATCTCCACCCCCTCCCATCTTTGTTGTTATCACAGTGTTTTGGCTGTTGTGACCTCCAGCCTTCATCAGGTGATTTTCAATTCAGGTAACAGTCATGGAATTTCAAACTGAACCCTTTATTTAATCTACAGGGGTAAATATGGACAGCTGATTGAAAACAATCCTCCTTCGATAGAGTAAATAAGTAATTTGAAATTCTTTTAAGGTTACCTCAATTAGCAATCACCTGATGTAGACCATAGGGCAAAACTGCTGAAATACTGCTAACAAAATGAGGATAATAGTCTACATATAAATAATGTAAATAGAAACTTTCAAATAGATATTCATAGTGTCCAATTATTTTAATATAGAAAACCCCCTTGTCTTTTGGCATTTTATCACTGGGTATTAAAATTTGTACTGCAGTGAAAATGTATATCTATGTTATTTTAATTATTTGCAGATATATAAATTGCACATACCAATTTTGAAAGGCAAAAAAAAATGGAGTGTCAAAAAAGAGAGAAAAAAAATGGAGTGTCAAAAAAGAGAGAAAAAAAATGGAGTGTCAAAAAAGAGAGAAAAAAAATGGAGTGTCAAAAAAGAGAGAAAAAAAATGGAGTGTCAAAAAAGAGAGAAAAAAAATGGAGTGTCAAAAAAGAGAGAAAAAAAATGGAGTGTCAAAAAAGAGAGAAAAAAAATGGAGTGTCAAAAAAGAGAGAAAAAAAATGGAGTGTCAAAAAAGAGAGAAAAAAAATGGAGTGTCAAAAAAGAGAGAAAAAAAATGGAGTGTCAAAAAAGAGAGAAAAAAAATGGAGTGTCAAAAAAGAGAGAAAAAAAATGGAGTGTCAAAAAAGAGAGAAAAAAAATGGAGTGTCAAAAAAGAGAGAAAAAAAATGGAGTGTCAAAAAAGAGAGAAAAAAAATGGAGTGTCAAAAAAGAGAGAAAAAAAATGGAGTGTCAAAAAAGAGAGAAAAAAAATGGAGTGTCAAAAAAGAGAGAAAAAAAATGGAGTGTCAAAAAAGAGAGAAAAAAAATGGAGTGTCAAAAAAGAGAGAAAAAAAATGGAGTGTCAAAAAAGAGAGAAAAAAAATGGAGTGTCAAAAAAGAGAGAAAAAAAATGGAGTGTCAAAAAAGAGAGAAAAAAAATGGAGTGTCAAAAAAGAGAGAAAAAAAATGGAGTGTCAAAAAAGAGAGAAAAAAAATGGAGTGTCAAAAAAGAGAGAAAAAAAATGGAGTGTCAAAAAAGAGAGAAAAAAAATGGAGTGTCAAAAAAGAGAGAAAAAAAATGGAGTGTCAAAAAAGAGAAAAAAAAAATGGAGTGTCAAAAAAAAGAAAAAAAAAAAAGTTTAAAAAAGTGTGGATTAAAATTGTAATAAAACCTAGACATGAAAGTGAATCCATACATTTTCTTTGTTCTTGAGAATTGACAAAAATAATACTATTTATTCCAATAAACAATAAATATTGTTATTTTTGTTGTCACTGTTTGGCAAAACATTGGCTATTTGCCAGTTGATTAAAACTTTATAAAATGGTTCATATATTTTAATAATTTAGTAAATGTTTATAAATTTATGAATAAAAAATTGTTTTTCATATTTATTTCTTTATAAATTGGTAAAGAAATTTTGCATTGCATTAGCCTTAATAATAAAAATAACTGTATTTGTTTTTAGAATGTTGTAAATATAAAATTATTCTTATAAATAATCTAATATACAGTGATTAATATTTTTGTTGTCAATTCTCAAGCATAATAATGTATAAATTCACTTTCATCATATGTTTAAGTTTTATTACAATTCTAATCATCACTTTAAAACAATAAAGATTGTTGAGGAATGTAAGTAGTTAATAGCAGTGTCAATGGAAAAACCATCCTTTTGAAGTTCCATCTTTTTGTAGGCATGAAGGTCCAAGTTTGCCAAAACTTATTTGCCAATAAAGATATTTGTATATTTTCCTCAAGTAAATGTTAAGGGAGATTTTTTTTCCTGTGAGCTGAATTATTTAACAATGGGTAAAGATAATTTAATTAACTAATATTTTATTGGAAACAAAATGGCCATCACTCCAGCTGATAGTAATTCATTACATTTTAGTATTTAAACTTTTATATAAAAGAAATAAGCACCTGAAAATTTTCCATCTAGCAAAGGTGAAAAAAAAGATAATTACATAGAAAAATAATCTAATTTAAATTTAATCTATTCCATAGAATTTGGGAAAGATAAGCAGCTATGTTCTTTAAACAGTAAAAATGATAGGATAATATACAATAATTATTTTACCATTGCTATGATGTGGTTTCCATGTCTTTTCTATAAACATTTTCATGGCAATTGTTCTGAAAAGCTTTTCTCCTTGGTGCCTCAACTGCATGAATTTAAGCGTACTACTAGATTAGCAATTAAGTTTCCGCATTTTACTTTTGAGCAAGCAAAATGTAACTAAGTTCTATACTAATGGTTTCTTTTCTCCCACTTCTTACTTGTGGAACTCTTGTTTCTTGCTTCCCTGCCACCTACAATCTTCAAAAATTTAAATGCAACATCAATTGCCATCTTGTTTCCCTGAATCCTGTTCTTTTACTGTCCTTTATCTTCATTAAAATCTCATTCTCTTTCACTCCCAGCATCTTAGTGGCATTATGGCTTTGCTTGGGGTGTGGTTAAAAAAAAAAAAAAATTTTAGAATTTTATAATGTTTAGTTTTCTAAGTTCTTAGAGTCAAAGAAGAGAAGTTTATCTTGATGTGTATAATGTTCACAAAGTTTATCCATTATTTATTGATATATAAAATGATTATGTGAAGGAATAAACAATCCAAAGTATCACACTGTATAAAAAGGGTGATATAAAATGGTATGTAGAAAATTTAGTTGGCAAATTAATGTTTAAAAGGGCAATAATAGATAAGATATATAAAGGGGAAGTATATGAGAATACAAATCATAAAAAAGAAGGGAAAAAAGCTTACCTACTGTGACAGGTATTTGAAACGGTACTTACCTAAAATGAAATAAACAAAAATATTTTAATATAATAAAAATAAAAAAAGTCAAGAAAGTTGTTATGGACTAACAGGAAATGAAGAAATGGCTTTGAGGACACTAAACCCCAGTTTATCAGATTGCATCTTCTTTAGCTTTCTTGTAAAATATTTTTCTTTAACTATTAGTTAACAGCCAGTAATTAAACTCCAACTTTAAACTTTACAAATTTACATTTTATTAAATTTAAAAAAAAAAAAAAAAAAAAGTTATGAGCCTCACTATTTTATTGTCATTAAAGCAAATATTTCTCTCAGTACTTTCAAAATTTTGAAAATCAAATACAAAGCTTAAGCTAATAAAAAAAAAAAAAAAAATAGAAAAAAAAACATTTGAACTTCTATAGTTACTGATGATATTCTGCATACCAACCATGAAAACTGATTTCCATGCTTTTATAAGAAATTCCTTTTAGTTAATAGACTAAGAATTAGAAACAGAAATTAATTTTATTTCATGACAAAAGCTGTTTAAAGTATGCAAATAAAGCTGAGGACATTACTTCACTTTAAATGAACTCAAAATACATTTTAAATATCACATAAAAATGTCCTCTTGTTGGTGTCATCTGAAAACCATTAATGCTCACTTTGTAGTATTTGGTAAAAATGTTTGGTTTACAATGTTCCTGAGAAGGCCAAAACATGATAGGCAGGTGACAATAGAGAAGAAAGGTGTATCCAAGAAACGGATTCAATGTAGAAGATACTCTTGCAAGTGCAGAATGCATGGTAATCTCTTGAAATTTTACTGTTATGAAGTGTCAAAACAAACTGTGAAACTTTCAAAAGCAGCATGGATCATGATTTTTACTTAAAAGATTTTATACAATGTTTCTTTTTGTTTGCTTGTATCTAAAAAGTAAAAAAAAAAAAAAAAGAAAAAAAAAGTAAAAAAGTAAAAAAAAAAAAAGTAAAAAAAAAAAAAAAGGTAAAAGGGGTCAAAGACTGGTTTTGGTTTATGTTTAAGAGTCAAATCCCAATGTTTGAGGCAAAAAGCCTGGACAAGAAATTAAAAAAAAAAAAAAAAAAAAAAGTTTTAATTGAAGGAATTCTAGGATATGAGTAAAGAATAGCTGTGCTTTAATTTATGACAGTTTTTTGGATAAAGCATTCAAAAACACACATAGCTTAAATATCTAATGCCAAGTCGCTCCTAAATCTATTAACTCCACAATAACAAATTCCCAACAATTTCAGCATAACATATCTGTATGTGTCTCTCGAAGAATTTCAGCAATACAGTAGCCAAATGTTCTGAGAAATTTAGACTAATCAGATTTCATTTTTAGTTGGGTAGTACTCAACACTAAAACAACCAGTTTTGTTCTGAGCAAGCAACCAGTGTCAAGTTTATAAATATCCTGACCAGTATATTAGCCTTTTGCTAAGGCATGACAAGTAGACAGCAAGGGAAAATTACAAATCTTTTTAAGTACAAATCATGTGATACATACAGCTTTAAAAAGGTTTCACAGTCATTTTGTTGACACTGGGTTTCTTTCATGGCACACTAAAATTTCACGAGATTACCAGCTGATAATCAGACAGAATCTTGTCAAAACTTTCTTTGTTGATTCAGAAAATGGTTATTTTCAAACAAGATACACGAGTGTTTGAATATTTTATACAAAGATTTTTTTTTTTTTTAGCAGTAGACCTGTTTATCTCATTTTTTTTTTTTTTTTTTTTTAGTAAGTCAAATACTGAATCTTAAATACTAGCTTCATGGTTAAAGCATTAAACTGAAGTTTGTTTAATCTTGTAACTCAGTGAAGCTAAATAAAAACAGAATTAAAAAAGAGAAAAGAAAAAGAAATTAAAGATATAGGACATTTGATTGATTTGTCTTTTACAGCTTATCAACCTTTGATGTTATTTAAAGCTAAAACATTTTTGAATTGTAGGAATTTTTTTTTAAGATAATGATGTTCTGATACAGGGCTTACTATTTAACCCATAGTTGGGAGGAGAAGGGCGTGGATTCATATCTTTCCCAAGAGTATTTGCACAAAATTGAATATAACAAACCAGATGAATTCAAACAACTTTCCAATTTCTCATTCCAAGCCTTTATCCATTACACCAACTGCACAGACAAGCTTACAGCACCTGGTATTATCAAGCACTACTGACCAGGCTCAACGCTGCTTGACCAGTTTTTTAACGTGATATGGCCATAAGTGATAAGGACAAGGTCAGAGACATTTGATAAGCATATCACTTAACCAACAATAGATAATGTTGGAACCATAATTATGCCTAACGGCAGAATACATTAACAAAAGAGACGTCAACAAATTGTAAAATGTGCTACAAATGTATCACAATGAACAAGTTAAAGAGGCTTAGGATGAGCCAATTTGAAAGTGAAGTAGCATTAAAACCATTAAAAAAGCCCCTCATCTTGATAAAGCCTTTCCTTGAATTAAATGAATATCATAGCTGTAAATCGAAAGAATCACAGGAATTTTTTTACTTTATAGTTTTATTTCTCTTTCAACGACGGAATTAAATACTAGGCAAAATATATAGTAAGAATAAAATTACCAGCAACTTGAAACGAACTGCTGGTGAAGACACAACAAAGTATCCCCCCCACACACACACACACCATTTCTAGTTTTCATGTTTCTGAAAAGTCAATATTAGAAGCTTTCCTTGTTTTCTACTCTGCTATATTGTGAAATGTTTACAGTAACCAACCATTTCAAAACAGCAGAAATTTTATTGGAGAGATGGATGTATTTACTCTAAAGCAATTTATTTCAAGCTTTGCTTAGTGAACATTTATACTAAAATAAAAAGACAAAATAAAGACATGTCACATGGTAGAATATGTTGGAAAGTTTAAATATGAATATAAAATTAATAAAGATACTGTCTAAATTTAAAATGTTAGCAATTTTGTGTAGTTCTTTATACGAATTATGTATTTATATCCAAGCTCATAAGAAAATGGTTTTCATTGTTTAGTTATTTGCACAAGAAGAGTCGAAAAAGGAAAAAGAGGGAAACAAATACAGATTTAAATAAATATGCCAAACATCTGAGATAGAAAATAGAATAAATGAATTTTAACAGGCATGAAATCATGATTGCTTAATAAAATAAAAGGGAGGGTGGCTGTTGGCAGTGGGGGTGGGAGTGTTTAATGAAAAATGTTTTTACTTGGATGGTGGAATAGGATCAAGGAATGTTATATAACCATTTCTAAATTGGGCAGTGACAAGATATTGGTATAATGCTTAACAATAATGCACAAGTTTACATGTGTGTTTGGGATATATATATATGAGAGAGAGAGAGAGAGAGTGAGAGAGAGTGAGAGAGTGAGTGAGAGAGAGAGTGAGAGAGTGAGTGAGAGAGTGAGTGAGAGAGTGAGTGAGAGAGAGAGTGAGAGAGAGAGTGAGAGAGAGAGTGAGAGAGTGAGTGAGAGAGAGAGTGAGAGAGAGAGTGAGAGAGTGAGTGAGAGAGTGAGTGAGAGAGAGAGTGAGAGAGTGAGTGAGAGAGTGAGTGAGAGAGAGAGTGAGAGAGAGTGAGAGAGAGAGTGAGAGAGAGAGTGAGAGAGAGAGAGTGAGAGAGAGAGTGAGAGTGAGAGAGAGAGTGAGAGAGAGAGAGAGTGAGAGATTCCACAAAGTACCTGACTCCACTTCCCATGCTCTATCTCTAGAAGAGTAAGATTAGAAAAGAAAATGTATTGCTGTCAAATCTGGGCTGGAGCTGCACAATCCTCTATTTACAGCCTTGATAGAGTTCAAAATTATTTATGTAAGAGGAAAATAATTCATCAACTTCAATGGTTATTTTTCTCCTACAACACCTTTCCCACAGGCACAACATTGCAAGCTCTATCACAATTTCCATGGAAAAAGTTCTAACAAGTGACATACCTTAGTTCAAAATTTTACAGCTAAGACCCGCTATGCCATGGACACAGAGGTGAAATATCCTTATTCCATTGGTAAGACAGCTCTATTTGACTGCTTCTTTCCGATAGGAGCTGTTTTATGGAACAGACACCCGAGAAGATGCTTCCCTGACCTTTACAATCTTAACCTTTCTCTAGTGTCAATCATTATTTATCCTACATAATCCTCATAATCTACAATTCTTATATCCATAAAACAATCCCATTCATTAACCCTCTACCTTGGGTGGCTCTTGAGCCTTATTGTGTAAAAACAAAAAAAAAAAAAAAAAAAAATTTAAATTACACATTTTGATCTATGTTTTCTTTGACACCCAAGCAATTTGAAGGAAATAAAAAATATAAAAATAAAAAAAAACCCAACTACAAACAACTTTTGAACTTACTCTCCCACTGACATATCTTAGGAAACTAATAGAACCCAACAGTGAGATGCCAATTTCACACTTTGAAGATTTCCTCCCCACTATCTTTATTGCTTTATACAGTATTCTAGGAGAGTTTTTCAAATTGTAATACCAACATTTTTTCATGATGTTTTAATTTCTGGAGCCCATGACATTTATATAGAAAATAACTTTGATGTAAAATGCAAAACAGTGTTTCATTTCTTTCTCCTAAATCCAAACATTGCTAACTTGGAGGACTTCTGACATTCTCAGCTTGCATCTGATTTGAACCCATTGACCACACTTCAAATCTTAGAGACTCATTTTTCACATTCTTTCTTGAAATTTTCAACTATTTGCTACAGTTTTTGCCAATATATTTTTTGTTTGTTTAACCACTACAGCAAGAACAATAAGTTTCTGTCAAATTTTGAGCATGTAGCTCTTAAATTTGAAAATAAACAACATCATGTTAAAAAAAAAAAAAAAAAAAAAAAAAAAAAGTTGCTAGTGGATTATTTAAGAGTGGATGTAGTTGTTCCACACACACACTTATTTTCATTTAAAATTATTTTTTATGCTCCATGAGAATGAAAGACAACTTTTCCCTGAATATATATAAAACTATATTTAAGACTATTTTTCTACATTCAATGCACACACTTCAGCTATACATTTCATCAAACAAGTTTTATCTAATCAAAAACAGTGTTTTTATCAGTTATGTACTTTCTTCCTATTAAAGTAAGCATAGAATGTGTTTAACTATCTGCATTTTAAATAATCTATGCATTCCTGCAAATAAGAATTTTGTCTTATATTTTCTATTGCTAAAAACATTTAGCAAATTGTACTTGTAAAATGTTATATTTAAATTAATGATATTTTTAAGTTTGTTTTTAAGTTGCTGTTTTAAGAAAAAATACTTCTTTCTATTAAATAGGAGTTAAACTTGGATATTGTCTTTCTGGTAAATATCCTTAATACCTGTTGACATTTTTTGCCCTACATGTTTCTTGGCAGGAAATACTGGAATCAAACATGTGATTATTAAATTACATCAGATTTATAATCAATCAACCACTTTGGTTTATTATACTGCATCATTTTAAATATTTCAGATATGTTTGTGATTTTATACTTATGAATAACCAAAAATAAGATATGTAAATTTTCAAATCAGTAAGGAAAATTTGCAAAGCTACAAGCAATGAAAGCTTATTAGAACAGTTTCAACTCCTCACTCCTTGGAGGAACTCCTCCTTGATTGACCATGTCTTCAGGGGTGTAACCATACTTACTACGCTTGGCCAATTGCAGGCTGATGAGACAATTTAATCCATAGTCGAAAGTATTGAACTGAGAGTTGTCCTCCTTCTAGATCAGTTGCCACCCAAGGCTATAGGACCCAGTCTGTCTTGCTATTTACCCATAGCTGGGAGAGGGAGAGAGAAGAGATGGATTCATAACATTCCCAAGGGTACTAGTGCACAAATGAATGCACTGAACAAAAAAATGGAATTTGAAGTAAGCTCTCCAATTTCACTATCCATTACTCTACTATGCTTCCATTAAAAAAAAAAAAAAAAAAAAAAGAGAGAGAAAAGAAAAGCAAAACTAAATTAAAGAATGTTTTAAAAATAAATAAAAATAACAAGAAACTAAAATTTCGTTTTCTATAACTGCCAACCAAGTACTCATAACTTTTTTAGCAATTAGGTGTAAGGGAGGAGGGGGGGAATAAAAATAAGAAATGAATCCTCAATTTTGAAAGTTTTGGTTTTCACATATAACTATAAAGAGAAAATATCTTAAAGTACCAATTCTTATTCTTTTTCATCTATTCAGGACGTAAGTGCTCATGACTTTACACAACTTCTTATGCTTTATAGATCTAAGTAAAGTTTGTTTCCTTATTAGCCCTCCCTGTACCTGTTCTGCCACCAATTTACACAGGTCATTAAGTAGGTTAATTTTTCAATCTCCCTCTTTTGCTTTCACTGTCCTGTGAGTATAAATGTCATTCTCCAAGTCTACTTTCTCCATTAGGTCTTCTAGAAATTTCAAGTGTCCTTTTTTTATTTTCATTTTCTTTAAATCTTCCTTGTTCTTCAAATGTTCTGTCTAAGGTATTCTCAGCAGAACCACATAAAATACATTTTATGTTAGAAAACATTCTGAAATACCTAATGAACCTAGAGAATGCGGATATTTTCTCGTGTATGATTTCTTATTGACTGTTTAACTATATAAAAAATAGTGGGGGGGATGGATTCACTTAAAGTTAAAAATTGCTACAAAATGTTAGCATTAGTCAGTGGAAACTACCAAGATACTCATTAAGGTGGGTAGGGACTGGGTCAACAGAAAACGCTATGTTTAAAAAGTGAGTGAGTGTGTGGTATATTACACAAAGCAAATGCATATTAAAATTGACCCAAGTCCAGTTACTCAGATGAGCAGAACAAAAAATAATTATAGACTAACAGCCACAAACTATTTCTTTTCACAGTGTTGCCAATGGATGCTCTTTAGAAAAAAAAAACAAAACAAAAAAAACAGAGAGGTAAAAGTTCTGTTTATTTTAAACAGTATTTATTTTGTCTATTGGCCAGCATACTCAAGAAAACTTAAAGAAAATGTGCCCTCCAACAGGATTTGAACAAGTGTCCCCTTTGCAGAAAGAACTGTTTGATCTGGTGTGCTTTTAACGGTCAGCTACAAATAGCGTCACAATAAAGCAAGGTTCTATTTTACCTTTAAAGCACACCAACTCGTTCAGAATTCTTCAAACATATCTGCTCGGGTTCATATCCAAAATGTAAATAAAGCATTTCCTAAAGAATTAATGGATTTTATTTTTTTTAATTCAACATTTTTATTGCTTCAAATGTTATTTTTAGCTGATACCTGTAGTTGAGTAAATGCTCCATTTATTTTAAACAGTACTTATTTCACCTACTGTTGAAGATTTAACTGAAAAATTTATCCTTTTCCCCCCCCTCTTTAACATATCTGTTGAACACACAGATACAGAACAACAACATAAGAATTTTAAAGTACACAAAATACAAACATTTTACAAATAAAAATTTTCATAATTTAGCAAATCATCTTTTCCAGGATGCACAGCTGCTTTTTCTATGTGCCAGGTCTCCTCAGGATGTGGACGATCATGGCTCGCCACAACTTCTCATTCTTTGTAGCTCTTAGTAGCATTTGTTTCTTACCATCCCACCCCCACCCACTGTCAGACAGCATTCAACTTCCAGTTGGGTCCATTATATTCAATTATAAACAAATAACCTTCTCCCTCTTCCCCTAGCTAAGGGTTCAATAGTAGGATGCAGCATTTGTGCCTGGAAAAATCATTATTTATGTAATATTCACTTACAAAAAATAAATAAATCCCATTATTTCCCCATGACCCTTAATCTTTGACATGTATCACATTTTTCACACCTTCCCTCCTCCTTTGTATCCAATAAATTTCACCTGTTTTTTTCCCTGATTTTGAGCATATATCCTAACAAGAAAGTCTTAAGGAAAACTAGAGAGAGAAAAAAAAAAAAAAAAAAAAGATCCACAACACTCCATATAAATTATTACTCCCATATATAAAAATGTGTATACCTATTGCAGATTTCAGATAGAGACTTTCAAATAACTCTTGATTGAACATTAAAACATTTGAACAGGCTGCACATTGAAAGCAAATTCTAACCTGATAGAGAATAAAATATTACTTCTACAAATTAATTACTATAGCACTTCTAGGTTGTGTAGGAGACTTCAATAGTCTTTATTTAATGGCGCTAATATTAACACCATGTTTTGAATTTCAGTTTCACTTCAGGCATTCTTCTGAATGTGGAAAGAGTTGAGTTCCTGTCCAACCAATCTCCTGATGACTGAAATATTACTGGATAGTGTGTTCATCAAAATATGTTGAGGAAGAAAAAAAGAAAAAGTAGTTTATATATGATATTTATTTATGATAACTACATTTAAGAATCATCACTTAACAATGCTAATGTGCCCTATCAGAAGATTAACTTGTAACTACATTGAGCTACAATTCAGTCCTTTTTCTTTGCTTAAATACAGGTGTTTGTAATGTTAAATATTTTGTTGAAAAAAATAAATTTTTGGTGTACTGGCAGTGTTATTAACCGCTTTCAAGCTAAAATGATGACATAATTGTTTAAAATTCTGTTGAATTCAAAATGACCTTCGATCTATTAACTGGGGCAAGAAATGGCTTGTTAATTTTAATACCCCCAAAACAAAACTCTTTAATAGTCTTAGAGAACCTTTTTTGCCTTTCATCAATATCATTGGCTGATGCTAACCACCATGACAGTGACTCATTGCACCTTCTCAGGCTAACATTTAAGTGGAACACTATACTGAATCAATTGCTAAGTCTACTATAGGAAAATTGGTTACTGTGTCTTACCAGAATCTGTCTTACACAATAAGTTTACCACTCATACATGCATTGAATATTGCTGTCACATCTGGTCTTGTGCTTCTGTTATGTATTTAGGAATTCTTGAATGAATAATCTGCAAGGTAATCAGCTTCAGTCACATTTTCCCACCACTGTAATGTAGCTCCCTGTGCTTTTTCTGTATTTTCATGTTAATCGTTCTTTGCTACCCAACTTTACAAATTTAAGTGCAGTACTAGATTAGCAGCTAGGTCTCATCATTTTACAGTTGCAATTTCTAGTGTAACCATAAGTTCTATGCTATTAATTTCTTCTCTCACATATTCTGCTTGTGGAACTCTCTTCCAACTATGATTTCAAGCCAACTTTGATCTTCAAAAATTTAAATGCAATGTCAATCATTATCTTCTTAATTCCTTCTCTTTTATTACTCTTTCTCCTTTGTTTTTTTTTCATACATTTTTTTCACTCAATAACCCCCTAGCATCTTAGTGGCTTCACTTTGCTAGGGGCAAAATGGATAGGGGGGGATTCATAATTAAAATGATTTCAAGCTTCATTTAAGAAAATGACTTGTTAAATAAATTAACTAATACCAATAAAAGAAACGTTTCTGATAAGACACTGAACAGATAAAATTAAAAAAATTGAAAGTTTTCAAGAAACGAGAGGCAAAATATATGAACAGAATATATATATATATATATATATATATATACACACACACACGCAACTTTAGAAAAGCAAGCCAACCAAAGACATTTTATTGATATAATTGATCAGTTAAATGGTGCACAATGCGCGCGCGCGCGCGCACACACACACACACACAAAAGAACAAAAAGAAAAGATATTAAGATGGTGCATACTTATGATTTCCAGTACAAATGCTAACACACTCGTTTCCACAACGGAAATGATAGAATTGCTAATATCAAGTGTACAACAATTGACCACTTCCTGATGATGCCAACTATGAAGCCGTATTTGTCATTGCTCAAATCGTTTTATTTCTTCAACTCCTGTGATAGCTTAGGGACTGTCAGTACCTACAACATTTCTGAAATACTTGTTTAGTACTATATTAACTTATTTACAATAAAAGCCAAGTTTGGTTTTTCTCCACCAAGAATGTCATCCTACAACTATCTAGTAAATAATATTGCTTTGTGCATGAAGTTTATTAAATTATCAGCATTATGATCAGAATTGTTCTTTTGTTATAGTTTTACTTTTGGGGCAAAAATGGTAATATTAGCCGTTTCCTTATGAAGAAACATTTGGCATTCGTTGACCAAACAGCCTGTAACACTTTATAAAATCTTTGTCTTAAAACAATTTTGTCGGTCTTTCCAGTACTGATGAGGGTTTCCTTCCTAACATTTTGTTTGAAGTAGTGTGGAATGTCAACATCATGATTATGTCATTAGGATTATGTCAAAAGGGATACAAAAATGTAGTCAGTATGCATTTAGAACCATTTTTTTCATGTGAAGCTTTAATGACTTCTGCAGCTCAAAAGTGTTTCTATAAATTAAGAGAAAACATTTACAAATTCTTGAATTATTTAAATCATCTCATCACTGTTTTTTTGCTTCATTTGTGTGTTCAAGAAAAAGCACAAAACCAATGTAGGGAAAGAAAACACAAGGGGTGTGTGTGTGTGTGTGTATATATATTTCTAAAGAATTAACAGATTTTTTTTTTTTTTTAAATCTTTATTACTTCATATGCTATTTTTAGTGGATATCCACAATTGAGTAGACGCTCCATTTTATTTCAAGCAGTAAATATCTCCTCTACTGGCCTGCACACTTGAGAAAACTTAAAGAAAACGTGTACTCCGGCAGGTTCTGAACCTATACCCCCCCCCCCTTCACAGAAATCAAAACTGAAAGCATATGACTCTCGAAAAATCTGAACAAGTGTGTCTGATTTAAAGGCAAATATAACTTGCTTGATTATGAAGCTCTTTGTAGCCAAGTGGTTAAAATATGTTCGATCAGACAGTGGTTTCTCCTGCAAAGGGTGATTCAGGTTTGAATCCTGCTGAAGGTCACGTTTTCTCTAGTGTGCAGGCTGCTAGACAAGATAAATACTGTTTAAAATAAAATGGAGCATCTACTCAAATATAGGTATTCACTAAAAATAATGTTTGAACATCAGCTAAGTGAAAAAGTTTGCATTATATGTAAAAATTCAGATATAACTAAAAACATATCCATAAAAAAGACAATATGAATAAAAAAAATGGAAAACTTGATAATATCCATCAGAGGACGGAACACTTAACTAAGAGGAATTATCCTTTTGTCTCTATATATTGTATACATGTACAGGGTGTGATGTGTAAATTGTCACCACTTTATATTTTTAATTTCACACATGCATGTTGTTTGATTTTGATTTTGTTGATTGCACGGTATAACAGTTGGGCACAATCTGTGAGAAAAGAGCACCATGACACAATTCACCCTGTCAGAAATTTGGAAACAGCATGGTGTATTCATGCTGGATGCTCCAATACGGATATTTTAGAGTATTTGGGTGCCAATCTGAGGACAATGCAGAGGATTCTGAAAAACTGGATGAGCCTAGTGGTGATTATGAAAGTACAGCAGCTCTGAAAACTCACTCTGATCATTCTGATAAGAAAACTCCTGAATTTGTTGGTGAGAGCTTAATATTGAGGCTTACACCAAGTGCCTTGAGGAGGTAGTGCTGCCCTAGATCAAGAGGGCTCCCGGGAAGACCCCATGTCTAGAAACAGGACTCTGCACAATACCACACAAGCAGGAGAATCCAGTCATAGATATCAGACAATTTCTGCAACCACATCACCCTTTACATCTGGCCACCTAACTCCCCAGGCTGCAACCCCATTGATTATTATGTGTGAAGCATAGTTGAGCAACAGACCAACAAAACTCCTTGTAATACCAAAGGTGAACTGAAGGCAAGGATTATGGCAGCATTCACCAGCTTAAACAAGGAGACTATTCAGAAGAGATTCTAAAGTTGTCTTGAGGCTGTGGTTGAAACCGATGGTGATTTTATAGAATAAATTTACTCTTTAGCATTTCAAGATATTTTTGTATAATTTTGCTAAATGTATCTGTTAAAATGAGATGTCAGTGTTATTTTCATTTTTGTGTAATTTAGACGACAATTTATCCATCACAACCCCCCCCTCAGTGTGTGTGTGCACACACACACAAAGAGATAGAGAGAAAATATTGCAATGGAAATTTGTAACTAAATTACTGACATTGAGAGCATTTTCTAATCTCAAAACAAAGTAACATATAATCAATCACAGGGGTGGGGGGTGCATTTTTTTTCTGTGACCCCCAGGCAAATGATGCTATACTAGTCTAAAGCAACCATGCAGATCCAGAGTGTACATAGAATTGTCCTAGCCCATATATATTTTTTTTTAAATAGATATATACCTAGTATATTAATATCCACAGTAGCTACAATATTGTACTATTGTATATAATACACTTATGCTCAAGGAAAATTTAGGTGAATAAGAGAAATAAATGAATAGATATAAAATATTCATTTTATTTTTGATATCTCCAGATATGTTTGCCGTGTGCATTGAGTTAGTCTTCTATTATAGGACTAGCAGTAGTTACCCATTATGTGTGGGCTGAATCAGCCTTGATACCATCTCAGATATACCTTAGTGGAACCTCTCGCCAGGTCCATCGCTTACAACACACAGATCATTTGAAAAAAAAAAAAAAAAAAAAAAAAAAAAGAAAAAAGATGACAAGAATGCAAGAAGTTCATTTTAAGAGACATCTGACATCTCACAAGGCCTCTTTAACATATGTATGTGGGGTGATGTGCATACATGTGACCAAAGTTCAAAAGATATCTTTTAGTTGATTTGCAATCTACATAATTTTTTTAAGTTTCTTTTCTTGAAGAAACCATTAGCATTGATCATACAAAAGTAACAATCAGATATGTGACTGGTTAGTTCATGCTATACTACTGACAAATCAACAAAGTGCATTTTTTAGTTTTCTATTCATCTATTGTGTAAGCACTGGGTAACATGTATAAAAGGTGCTCAACTCTTCTCTTGGTCTCCAGTTTTATGTCAAAGATAATGTTTCCAAGTTGTTTTAATATGGTGACAATGTTCTTCTGCTGGTCATGCAGAAGAAATTTCCCACAAATATAACAATTTGTTTGCATAATTCAGTTTATCCTATTTATGATTGAAAAGTTCATAATCAGGTAAAGCTACAAAGACCATATGTAACAGCAATGTAAGTAACAGAGTCACCAAGTGTGACCACAAGAGTATTGCCGGTAATATTTTTCTTTTCCCCAAAAAAATGTATTGCTGGTATTATTTTTTCCAAAAAAGTATTGTTGGTATTAAAGCCTATTTTTATACTTTCATAATGTTTTGACCTCTTTTGGGGAGTTAATTATTTGCCCATAGCTGGGACCCTGACACAAGGTACCACCCCATGTCAGCGTGCCCCTGGAACGCCAACAATTAAAAGGTTGTTCCATGCTCCTCAAAGCCTCCTGATCAAAGGCCTTGCTGTTGGATGTAGTTTATCGTCTTACCCAGATGCTGTTATTAATGTGACTAATCTACAAAATGTATTAAAAAAAAAAAAAAAAAAAAAAAAATCATTCCACATGGTCTGACTAATAATTTAATATTTGTAGTCTTATTCAGTGAGAGGACAAGGAATTATTTTCCAAGATAACTAAGATCTGTCAGAGTTTTGTTTTGACTTCAGTCCACATCATTTTCTTCTATGTGCTGAGTCCCTTCGAAACATGGATGATCATGGTTCTCCCCAACTTCCTATCCTTTGTAGTTCTTAGTAACGTTTGCCAACCCCCCTATTCCGTCATCCAATCCCACAAGCTTGTCAAGTAGGTAATCCACTGCCCTAGCCAGTCTCTTGCCTTTGATAAGTGAGTAAAATTTTCCAAAATTTCTTGGACTTTCTGATTCTTAATGTAATGTCCTTGTTCCCATTTTCCTTAAGACTTTTTTCATTATTTATGTGTTCTATTCCTGATATTCTCAGCATCCATATTTTTGTTGTCTCCAGTTTTCTCTTTATCCGTTAGATTGCCCAGCATTCACTGCCATATAGGATTGAACTTAGTTCAGCACTTCATTTGTTTCTTATGAATTTTTTCTGTTTCTTAAGATCTTGCTTAGCTTTTTGGGATGCATTTTTTGCTATTCCAATGCACATTTGATTTTGGTGTTCCATTTTTCACCTCATGTTAAAACACTTCCCAGATATTTAAGCTACCTACTATGCTTGTTTGATGTTGACATCTCAAATTCAGTTTGCAACTTGGGCTATGAAGCAGTCAAATATTTCTTTCATGTTGGTTGTTTGGCTGACTTTATTTTGTGGCATATCAACCTCTATGGATTATTTAATGTCAAAATCTAAATATATTTTTAAAACAATTGTATGCCTTCAACTACAGATAAAATGTATTGTTGGTCATTTTACTATAAACAGGTATTTTCATACTTTCATAGCGTTTTGGGGTTCACTATTTGCTCATAGCTGGAACCTCAACAGGTGCTACCACCCCAGGCCAGAATGAACCTGAGAACAACAGCAATTAAGAGCCGATTCCATGCTCCTCAAAACCTCCAATCTCCCTATCAGGTCTTGCTGCAAGATGTAGTTTATCATTATACCCAGGACTGGAAAGAAAAAGAATGCCAGTCATTTCAGATTGGATAATGCAGAAGGTGTCTCAACTTTCTATCTGAAGTTCATGTTCAACATTCAAGCATTCAGCATATGGATTTTGTCATCTGCTTAGTTAATTCAAATCTCACATGACTGAATTAATATTTTTATTTCTCTAGGTCCATCAACATTAACTGGAATGTTGTGAATATACAAATATATCAGGTGGATACATTTTCATTTGGCATTGATGCACTGTGCTAGAAAATCAACAAAGTCTGGTGGTATATCATAAGATAATACTGAAAGGCTCAGAGTTAATGGCAATGATGTTTTAGGCTCAGTGATCATCTGATGGTAGCTTTGTTTACAGTCGCAGCATATTTTAAAATTTAATTCAGCAAAATTGAAGCCATTCTTTTTAGGAAATAGACAATCATAGCTTGCCACAACTTCTTGTTTCTTGCTTTTTTTTTTTTTTTAACCTTTTAACCTGCCGTGCCATCAATTCACTTAAACATGCTAAATAGGTAACATGCTGTTTGTCCTTGCTTTTCTGGTTTTCAATGTCCTCTAAGTTACATTCTTTCTGCCCCTTTTCCTTATTGGATGTCCTAGAAATTTTATCTGTTTTTTTTCCCAATTGCAAATATAAGTATCTTTGTTCTTCATATTTTCCCAAAAGACTTCCTCAGTGTTCACATATACTATTTGTGATATTTTTCTTAACATTCATTGGTAAAACTGCCTCTGTTATTTCAAGTCTCTTCATCTGTAAAGAAATGATTCACCACTGACTACCATGTAGGAACTTAGATATTACATACTAGTTCAACACTTTTTTTGGTTTCTAATATTTTCCTATGTATTAATTACTTTACTTAGCTTCTAAAAGGCATCTTTTGCTATTCTTATGCATCTTTAAATTTCTGTGTCACATTTTCTATCAACTACTACTACTACACTACCCAGATAATTGAATTACTGCTTTGGACATCCCCAATATTGCAAATATTCAGTTAACTCTTTTGCTGATGACCATGCATTCATCTACAATTCTAAATTGATTTTATCATCAACTCATTCCAAAATCAGTATTCTGATGTGTCTAATCACTGAAATATTGATTTGGAGAAGTGGACAGTCAGAACCTTTTACTGAACATTAACAGAGATCAAACAGTGGCTGTAAACATAGGTAATGAGTAATGTTTAAAAAAAATCATGATAATTAAGTATGTGACAAACTAGATTTATAAGAATGACATACAGGTTTTTGTTCTTCAAAAATGCAAAGTTAACCTTTAGCACACTAAATTCTTACTAGAATTGTTCACCCAGCCACTGCATTTTTTTTTGAGGATGCAAAAACCTGAACACCTGTTTTAAAATTGTTATAACTTTCTTTGTATTGTATGTATAAATTTTATTTTTTGTATACTAATAAAAGAATGAAGGAGTAGTAATTTGTTTTGATGTTGAAAAAAAAAAAAAAAAAAAAAAAAAAAAAAAAAAATACAAAATGAAAAAACAAATATATTAACAATTTAACATTAACTTTTAATACACCTTGTGGAGTGCTGGAGTGCAATAAGAAGCAAAATAGCTAAAAAAAAAATAAAAATAAAATAATAAAAAAAAATATGTGTTTCTTCATGTTTACATAAGAGAAGGTATCAGTGTCACCTGATTGGCATATTTGTCTCACTGACAAATAAAATTATTTCATTGTTAACAAATAGAGGAAATAATTCACCTTCAGAAATACTATCAGGTACATTTATGAGGCCAGTAGCTTCGATAATATTAGTCAGCCATGGATGATAGTAGCTGTTCGACACTTCAACATCAATATCCAATTGAGTAAAGCCTTCATAATCATCATTGGAGTCTGAATCAAAGAAAAACTCCTGAATAAGGATTTGTTGGATGTTGATGCAGCTATTTTTGTTTACAAAACATTGCAAAAAAATTAATGCAGGTTTAATTGATGTTGCACCTAATGTAAAGTTTAGAAGAATTCCAAATGGTGTTGGAAAACAGATGTTTAACCTCATTCCAAAACAGTAGTAGGTGATTTCCAGCTTAAAATACCAAAAATGACAGTTGACAAATATTTATTCATAGCAACTGTCTCCAAGTGACAGAATGCACCTACAGCTGCAAAAGAAAAGAATTCTACGATGACAATTTTTGCCTCCAGCATGGTAAAGGTTAATAAAGCTAACTGTGAAAGATAGCAATTTGCAGCAAAAAAAATGTGCTCTTTCCAGTGATATGTCTCCTGTATTTGTTTCAATAGAAATAAACAAGAAACTTTACTTTCATAGCATCCACCATAATCAGAGAATTTGGCCCTTAGGGTTATGCAGTAATAGTCAAATTAGTTAGTTAATCTCAAAGATAGCATCTATGGTATTGTCTAAAGGTAAAAAACTGATTTGTTGTTTAAGTCAACAAAATACAAGTCTAATAATGCACGATCAAAATCTAGAATAAGAGTAAAAAAAATTACATAAACAGAAAAAGAAAGCTATTTTTTAAAAGTAAATCCCACACTGAGGCACTTGTAATCAAGAAGTCAATAACCTGTTTACAATTTTGTCTTGGCAATAAGTATGATCAGTTCATACATTTTGTTGGCACCTGACAACTGTACTTTGTCATTAGTGACTAAAGAAATAAACGTGAAATGCCAAAAAATTAAACAGGTACCTAATAACACTTAGTTCCTCTCTTCACTGGAATAATTGTTGATTTCCTAATGCAGGAAAATGATTGCAAAAGTTTCCCCCTTCACCTCTTTTAGTCAGAAATACAAAAAAATGCATGCTGGGATATTTTTCTTAACCAATAAAATGAGACAGCTTGTGTTTTGACGTGACTCAGTCCAGATCTGCCTTAACTACTAGAAAGACCTACTGTATTCGCTTGGTCAACCTTGCTTTTGTGTACAAATACCAACTCATAGTTGGTGAATTCTTTTGCCTTACCCGTTTGATTTGCTTTAACTATAGTTTGCAGGATTGTTGCCATTTCATCCTTTTTGCTCTTTTTTCATTGAAAACTTTTTTTACTGTTTGTGTTATTTATCTTGCATTTTGACAATGGCTTCTAACTTATCAATAATGGTAGCTATACAAAGTGAATAGAGTCTACAAGGTACTAGGGTCATTGCACAGGTAATATCTATCCAGGTACATTCCAAGGGTATCTATAACAGAGTTGTGGTTATTTACTGATGCCTATAATATTTTTCATAACATGTCCAGTGGGGTTTAAATCTGGAGAATTAGAAATTAGTGTATCTGGGAGGTAGCCAAGTGTTCCTGGAATCAGTTTTGTATTACCCATAAGGGGAGAGGGATTGTATTATCTTACTGGGACAAACTATTGCCTCTTGTAAACATTGCAAACAAAGACTGCAAATGGTCAACAGCAAGATCTGTGACTGTCACACCTGCCAAGATCGATTCAAGTGTCATTAATGAGCTTGTGGAATACAACAGAACTACCTTATAAAAGCACATAAAATTTCACAGCAAACAGCAGCTTACAAAAAAAATAAAAAATAAATAAATAAGTAAACTCAACTCTCCTGGCTGACAGGCTGTCTCTTCCCCACATGAAGCTGTCAGCTCAAAAGACCTGGAGATATGACTTGTCTGAAAGTGACATAGTAACTTCTATGGCTTGGTGATATTTTCTTGTTCAGGTGAGGTACAGTAACCAATTGGTGGTTTCAGAAATGGTACCTTTACTGGTTAACAAGTATGAAACACTGGAATACAGTATGTTGCACAACACATTACCTGATGGGTTGAGCAGCACCAGCATTGAATTGGGATATAATTTAATGCAATATTTCCCTTAATTGTGTGACTGTCCTTGTCAATAGTAGTTCCATTCTGGTATTACCTGTGGACAACTACAATTTTTGCATGCCACTGATGTTTTTTCAGTACTGACAGTCTGGAATATTCTTTCAACTCCAAACTGAGAAAAACCTAAAATAGTTGTCAGCTTAGAGACAGAATGCCCATTTTTCTGGTCAAAAATCCTGCCCCTGTCTGATACAGCTACACTACCGCTTGACATATTACATCATACATATAGCATCTAGCTGAGACAAGTGAGGAAGGACAAAAACATTTAGTGTATTGCAAGCTAATTTATTTATTTTGGCAATTCAGTTTATTATTCTTAGTTAAAATATAAAGTAAGTGAACAAGAAGCATGAAGACTATTTTTAAACATTGGCATCTATTAGTCACAGCATAAAATATTTTATGGAGAAATTTGGCAAACAAAACAATTTTTTTTTTTTTTTTTTATAAACCTACAAACAAAATTGAATTTGGACAAGAATGTTTTATGTTAGCCATTTTTTAAAAGCGAGATTTCATTTGATGCAAGTGAACGAGTTCCATTACTTTAAGAATTAAGTGACATGACTTGAAGTGTTAAATCAGCAAGTGATAAAGATTGGGCAGAGGGAGGAAAAAGAAAAACAACACTGGAAATATTGCTAAAATCTAATTAGAATTTCAATAAATTCTATAGAACAGATAAAAGACTTTTGTAATGATGATTGCTGTAGTAAAATAAGAACCAATTCTGAATCAGAAAATTTTGGTTTTGGAGAAATAATCTGAAATATATTTGATAAATCCAATAATTGTTTTTAGCAATAAATCAATAGATATAAAATTTGACCAGTGGCCAACATTGGATCTGTTAGAATCATTGAGATAAAAAGAATTTATACAATATCAGCAAAGTTTTATAGTTAAAAGAATTTACATGCATAAATTTAATTTTTGTTTTTAACTTTTTCTTTTAAATTAAAAAAAGTTTTGTATCAATACATTTTGTTTTCAAAAGTCAAAGATTAAAAAAGTTTGCTTTGGAGATTCCAAATCATTTTCATTTTCTATTTTGCATTAATGATGTCTGTAATCTTTTGGGAATATCTATGATGACACAACAGTATTGCAACTCAAACTATAGATTACCAGAGACCAGCAGCAGACTTAGCTATGATAGCTCAGTGGGAGAGGAGAGGGACTGGTTGGTCACATTCAATGCCTCAAAAACCAAACTAGTGACATTCCATCATCACTGAGTGGATCCTGAATTTTCAACTATTGCAAAGAATGGGTGTTCTTTTAGAGAAGCCCCACTTTGTTAAAAAAAAAAAAAAAAAAAAAAAAAAAAAAAAGTGCATTTTTTATTGTTAAAACTGAAAAATCCAACTGAAAATGTACAAAAAACTTTATGTTTCTCTTAATCTTTTCTAATTAAAAAGGACATTTATCTTACATCAATATATTCTTAAATAATTTGTAAGATCTTGTTAGAAATTCTTTTTTTAGCTCATTTTTTATATATTTTTGCTTTGAAGAATCAATATTATTTTTGAATGAAACAAAAATGGAGATCTAGCTGCAAAACATTCTCATTGTAAGAGGGAAAAGTTTCTAAATTGTTATTGCAGATTTGAAGAAAAATTATTTTACTTTCTGATTAAAAGTTTTAACTACAACTTTCCTTATGTCATGATCAGACTGAATCTCAACTATTTATTTAAAAAAGAGTGGTACAATTAGTTGCATCAAAAAAATTCATTAGAATTCATTCCTTTATAGTATGGCCTAATAATTCTGTTCAAGTTTTTTGTTTTTTTGTTTTTTTAAATTAAAAAAAAAAAACAAAAAAAAACAAAAAAAAAAAAAACAAAACAAAAAAACCTGACCTACTTTCTAAGAGCACTTGGTGTAGGGTTGGAGAAGAACCAGAGCATGGAAAATCTCAATTACAGTTTTAAAAATGAAAATAACTAAACTAAATCAGATGAATTGACAATGCAATTAACTTCGAAATAAAAAGAGGTTACCATGTGCAGCAAAGGACAATGAAGAATAAAAAATAAACAAATTTTAAACGCAAAAACAAAACAAAAAAAGAGGAAAAAAAAAAAAAAAAAGACGTCATTAGTCAAAATGGAGGAGAGAAATAACTTGACAACATTAAGATGACAAAATTTGACACACATTTTAAAAATGAAATTAAAAGGTTTTAATTATTTTTAATATTTAATTTTAGGCGTATTCGCTAGATAAAAACAAAATTATTTAGGGGAGAAATAATTCATTGATTTTCCTTGTTTACAAGAAATATACTTGCAAAACCCCAATAAATAGTTGACTGGCATACCAGAAAAGAATTGCCATTTTTTTTTTTTTGCTTACTTTATAATTTTTAAAGGAAATTGCTTCCTCGGGTCAGAAAAGAAATAAACATCTTCCTGGTTGTAGTTTAAGGGGTCTTCTAACCGATTGTCTAATTTCAAGAATATCGATAAAAACTGGTCACGTTGATTTTGCAAAACAAAGTAATGTGTAAAATTTAGTCTCGTGAATCATATTTCGTATTTTCGGCTGTTCAAAACAAAATATTGTTTTAACTCTCTGTAAAAAAAAAAAAAATTCAATGAATAAAAGCAAATACAAATTACATATTTAGAAAGATTATTTTCTTTCCAGCCATATGAATATTTTTAAGATTGGACCAGAAATACACAAGATATTGTGAGTTGAACAGACTAAGTTGCAAATTTATCAATCTCAAATAAAATCACATGTCAACTGGAAATGCTAACATTACACAAGAAAATGAATGGCTTACTTAGAAAGCAAAAATATTAAATTAAAAACCAAATCAAGGAAAACAAAACTGGAAACCGATACCAAAACATAAATTTACAAACCGACCAACTCTTATATATATATATATATATATATATATATATATATATATATATATATATATATATATATATATAGCAGCCTGCTTACATCCAAGTATTCAACACCCACACATCTGACCTGACCTTTGTTTTGTTTTTTTTCTTTACTGCAACTATGCTGAGCAGACATTAGTTACAGTTTCTAGGAAAGAGCATATTATCAGGAGGGAACAACATTCTGAACAAAGTGAGTATGCTCAAATCCTCGGTCACAATGACTTTTGACTTCATGCTAGCACAACCACTGACGGCTCCCAAATCGTTCAGTCTCTCCAATTTCATTTATAAGGTTTGAGTCAACCTGTGGTATGGTTTTCAGATACTTTTCAAAAGGTTACACACTCTGAAATAGCCCCCCCCAGGCTGATATTAAGTTGTTGCCTTCCTAACAAAATGACCATGATCAGATTTGAACACAGATCTTTTGTGCACAAACAATATGGTTTGGAAAAACTTGCACCAATGATAACTGCATAAAAAAGAAAAATTGAGAAATATAAGAAGTCAATTGCAGATACCTCCCTGAATAGTAGACAGATGGGTCCATCTACAAAACTCTAGAGTTGGGATGCTGAAGATAACATCAATCAGCAAAGTGACATATATATATATATATATATATATATATATATATATATATATATATATATATATGAGAGAGTGTGAGCATGCAGCTTATATTTTATATCAAAGAAATAATTTATACAAAGAATTAAATAGCAATGCTAATATGATTAATGGCGAAATCACTAACAGGATTTAATGAGATTAACTTACTATCAATTTCTTGAATAATAAGATTGTTATATTCGAGTTGTTGTCAAATGGAAGACACATACCAAGTACTTTCAACAATTTCAAATTGTCATCTTCAGAGCACAATTTTCATATATATAAGCAAATACGAAGACGAAATATGTGTAGATCAAAAGAGGGTTTTTTTTTAAAATTATACTATTTATTGACAGTTGAATATGTTTTGAGGGTGTGTGATATTGCAATGCTAAAGTTCTTGTTCAAATCAATAGTGAGAATTTTGCTTGAATTTTGCTTTGAAAGTCCACAAAATTTTCTTGTTACATGTATTTATCTGTTGTAGTGAAATGAACTTACCATAATCCAATTAGTAGAGTAATAATGTCTTAGTAGTTTTCTACAGAATTTAAGATTCTGATTATTACTGTGCTGCAGATCTGATAACAATATAAGGATCTTATAATTGTCAAAATTCTCACTTGATCGATTTTAACAAGAACTCTAGCATCGTGAGTAGTCCGTCCTGCAAGCAACCAAATTCAGTTCAATAAGTGCTTGCCATATATATATATATATATATATATATATATATATAGGCATGAATATTCTTCAATGGAAGTATGTCTTAACTTAAGCAGATCAAGAACAACATATAAACCATTATCAACAGAAATACAAACGAAATTAACAAAGCCTAAAGAATTACAAATGCAGTCATAAAAGTTGTTCAAGGAAGGAAGAAGCTACCAGAAATTCTTCAAAACTATAAACTACCATTATTGCAAGATACCCAAAATTACTTATCTCAACATAAATTGTACACCCATTGAAAGTCAAAAGATTATGATATAATAGCAAAATATGTCTGTACTTTATAACTACATAATAAGCAACATATATTTACAAGGACATGTTAGTGAAAGGAAGAGTAGAAATAGTCCCCTCTAAGAAATTGATTTATTACTTAACACATGTTTTTTTTAAGTTTATTGTACATACTATTAGATAATGTACTTATTTACATTATTCCATAAATTATACAAAACAATAAAGTACTATAAAAAGTGAAGCTGTTATCAGTATATCTTCATTTACACATTTATATCTCTCTTGATAGGTTTATTGAACAAGTATAGAGAAAAGTCTACATTTATAGGGAAACAACAATTGTGACAATATATTGTTGGTGAGAATCTAAAACGACAAACATTGACATATGCCCTTTTGGTATGTTAAAACTGTTAAACTGAGTGGATATGAAGATTCTATAAATGAGATTTCCATGAGGTAAAACATTAAGTTAGGAACGTCCATGAAGAGAGGAGGGCATTACAGGAGAATTCTAGGATTAACAAACAAACTGATCTATGACAGACTTTTGTGAAGTTAGGTTCCAATTAAAATGATTATATATATATATATATATATATATATATATATATATATATATATATATATATATACACACACACACACACACAGTATTTACATTAGTCGGACTATTGTCCTCATCTTTGTTGCCATATTTGTCACAACGTTTCGGCCGTTGTACACTCCGGCCTTCTTCAGGTGGTTGGAATTTTGAACTGAACCCTTTATTTCGATCACTGGGGTAGACTGTTCTAGTTCCACGTGCCATGTTTGATGGATGTCAGTTATCAGTTATCTCCTGCTAATTTTCCCTCTGAAAGTTCTCCACTGCCTTAACTGGCTATTGAACTCACACTCTTTGGGTCTGTCACTGGATCTAACCAACGCCTTTATCCACTGTGTGTGTGTGTGTATTTCTCATTTCACAAACAAAACGTACTTATGCCCTTTTAGAATAACATTGATGATGTGCACCGCACATATCCAATACATAAAGGGTGTTCCAATAACTTGGACCGATTTTAAATGTGTGTAGTTTAAATAAGTCTGTATTGCTGCAACATCACTCGTACAAATCAAAATATCACTGGTTCACTTCACCATCCTCGCTTTCTGAACACGTCACTATGTATAGCCATCATTCCTTCCTGTTTTCAGTGCTCCAGCCATCTTTTATCAGGCCAACACCACGGTTCCCCAACCAATCAGCATTCTTTGTTTTTATTCTGAGTTACACAGGCAAATTGCCTCCTCCAGTTCAACCAATCAGGACATGACTTGCTATTGGTGGAAGCATACCAAACTGTACAAAAAACCCTCATCACTGCACATACTGCTAGTATGGCTGGATGGGAGAGTAATGCCATTTTCATGGAGCAAACTTGCTGAGGTCATGACCAGATGTAAGCCACTCTGGCTCGCTTGCTTCTTCAGGGCTGTTCACCACAATGTGAATTAAGTTTAAGTGTCTAATGATTTTTTTTCTTTTAGATTTAACAACTTATGTCTTTGGCAATTTCAACCATGGAAAGATTAACAATCAAACAACGTATTAAAGTTTCAAGAGTGCAATTGGAAAAATTGTTGGTAAATTCAAACAAATTGGGTCAGTGGCAGATGTGAAATCATCATTGTGTGCTTGTTTACGCTCTTCAGCTGAAAGCATTGCTGCAGTGCATGAGAATGTGGCCGAAAATCCAGACACCTTTATTTGTCATTGCGCGCAGGAATTGAACCTCTACACAACAATGTTACATAGTTTCCAATTGCCCTCTCTGTTGATCGATTATGTTGACCAAAAAAAGTCATGAAGTGCACAGAATGCATTTCTGTTTATTTTCGTAATAGGCTTCGATAACTTTAACACGTTGTTTGATTGTTAATCTTTCCATGGTTGAAATTGCCAAAGACATAAGTTGTTAAATCTAAAAGAAAAAAATCATTCGACACTTAAACTTAATTTACATGTAAAATCAGTCCAAGTTATTTGAACACTCTTTATAAATGGCTCAATGTGGGCATTCGTTAGTTACTGGTGCTGCATTGAAGATAGTTTCATTAAAAGACGTTTTTGTTTCTTTTTACTATTTTCTCAATATGTGTAGTTTTTTTTTTTAAATTATACTGATTTTTTTCTATTCAATACATATCTTTCTTCTATATCAGGGTTTCTCAAGCAGGGGAGAATTACCACCACTACCCACAAGGGGATTTCAGGGTTAGGGAATCTTACTTTTCACAAGTTTCTCATTGTGATTTTTGAATTAACTGAAACATATAGGATGTTTCAATGACTTGGACTGATTTTAAATGTGAATTAAATTTAAGTGTCTAATGATTTTTTTCCTTTTTCTTTCAGATTTAACAACTTATGTCTTTGGCAATTTCAACCATGGAAAGATTAACAATCAAACAACATGTTAAAGTTTCAAGAGTGCAATTGGAAAAATTGTTGGTAAATTCAAACAAACTGGGTAAGTGGCAGATGTGAAAACACCATTGTGTGCTTGTTTATGCTCTTCAGCTGAAAGCATTGCTGCAGTGCACGAGAATGTGGCCGAAAATCCAGACACCTTTATTTGTCATTGCACGCAGGAATTGAACATCTCCACAACATAAGTTTCCAATTGCCCTCTCAGTTGGTAGACCAAACAAATTGTGAGGTGCACAAAATGCATTTCTGTTTGAACGTCCATTTTCATAATAGGCTTTGATAATTTTAACACGTTGATTGTTAATCTTTCCATGGTTGAAATTGCTAAAGACATAAATTGTTAAATCTGAAAGAAAAAAAAAAAAAAAAAAAAAAAGAAAAAAAAATCATTAGAAGCTTAATCATTAGAAACTTAATTCACATTTAAAATCGGTCCAAGGTATTAAAATACCCTTTACTTTTTACTTTACAAATTTTAAGACACTCTATAGAAAGAAAATTAAAATCGGTAGGCAATCTACTTTATGAGAGGAAAAGATATATTTAGTAATGCCTGAAGGACTTCTTTTTACCAATATCCAAAAGGTGGAAATATGTTAGAGAAGCTATAGATTCAAAATAATAAAAGTATAGTTATATAAAGTAATATAAATTACTATCTCTGAAATTATTAATGCACACTTTAATTTCTGTTTGAATTTATGGGATGAAGAATTATTTACATGCAGACTTATCACAACGTTTTTGCCATTGTGTTGTTAGTCTTTCATTATGCTTGTAGATCTGAGTAACCTTCAGGGAATTTTGAACTAAGCCCATTATTTAATCTACAGACATAGATTGTTCTCATTACGCTGACCATGTCTAAGGATAACTTGTCTAGTTACTGCTCAGTTATTGTGCACCTTTTTAATCAAGCAAAAGGTCAAAGTCAACAACCATAAAAAAAAAAAAAAAGTAAAGAAAAAAAAAAAAAAGTAAAGAAAAAAAAAAAAAAGTAAAGAAAAAAAAAAAAAAGTAAAGAAAAAAAAAAAAAAGTAAAGAAAAAAAAAAAAAAGTAAAGAAAAAAAAAAAAAAGTAAAGAAAAAAAAAAAAAGTAAAGAAAAAAAAAAAAAGTAAAGAAAAAAAAAAAAAAGTAAAGAAAAAAAAAAAAAAGTAAAGAAAAAAAAAAAAAAGTAAAGAAAAAAAAAAAAAAGTAAAGAAAAAAAAAAAAAGTAAAGAAAAAAAAAAAAAAGTAAAGAAAAAAAAAAAAAAGTAAAGAAAAAAAAAAAAAGTAAAGAAAAAAAAAAAAAAAGTAAAGAAAAAAAAAAAAAAGTAAAGAAAAAAAAAAAAAAGTAAAGAAAAAAAAAAAAAAGTAAAGAAAAAAAAAAAAAAGTAAAGAAAAAAATAGGGTCTTTACTCTCTTGAAATAAAACCTGGTAATTACACACACAATTGAAATCTAACTCCATTCATATTGCTAATGTTTTGTTTCTTTTCGTCCAAGTTTCCTATTATTGTTAAATCAAATTAGCTAATTTCCTCATTAAGTTTTTTTATATATATTGTCAAGTGGCAATGGTAATATTACTAATATTCTTACAAGGAAACATTTGGTTTTCATTGACTGAGCAGCAAGTGCTAATTTTGGTTAAAATTCATAAAATCTCTCTTAAAACAATTTTTCAGAAAAATAAATTTCTCAAGTTCAGTAAACTTATTAATCTTTCGAGTAGTGTAGAATGTCAACATCTTGATTGTTATTTTCTCTTCAAATTACATGTGATGTCCATTTTAGTTGTTGCTTCTGTTGAAAGTCCTCAAGTGGAGTTGCTTCTGTTATTTGGTAGTTCTTAATCAGATAGAAGTGATAAAAAAAAAAAAAAAAAAAAAAAAAAAATTTCAATACTAGTAAGTTTGTTTTCAAGTTTGAAAAAAATTTCACTTTTTTATTTATAGCTAACACTAAGAGTTTTAATCCAAATATAAATTTCACCAAATGCTGAAAAGCTGTGCACACTGCCAAGTGGAAAACAAATAGCAATTTACTAAGTGTAGCTTATATGTGACACAAGGCCAAAAGGTATGGAGCACAGTGAGAATGAATCTCGCTATTCAGTTGCAATTGATCTAGCAAGGCAAGCTTGCTAATCATTACACCATCTTGAAATGGAAAGCAAATAGAATTTTATTTTTTTATTTTTTTATTGGAAGAGAGAAGTGTTTTAACTCAATTTACCAAGATTAATTTGAGATGTAAACAAGCATTAACTACCTAATTAAGTTTCAAAGTAACTTTATAAATTTTTTTTCTATTTTTAATAAACTTTTCAAAAGTATAATTTTACAAACTGAAGCTGATAGTCACAATATTCACGACCTCAGAGAGTGAGTGAAAGATAGAGAGAAAAAAGAAAAGACACACATTTACTCAACGTGTCCTAGGGAAAATATTTAGCCAGGAAAGAATGTAGGAAAGACAAAATTAAAATAACTTGTGGTTAATATTGGTGCTCAAAGTATAAAGTAGGAGGAAGGAAGTTTGTTGCAATTCTCTTGTTCTTTTCATCTTGTCCATTTACACCCACCATCCTGACTTCACATTTGCTGTGACATTTTTAAACTGTTCATTTCCAGCTGTCTTCTCAAGAGGTTTTACATGACAGTTTTCATGGATGCGTATGCATATATGTGCAAAAAAAGCCTTATACTTAGAGAGTTTAAACTACACAAAATAAAAATACAATATGACAGCTTATAATCCAATTAGACTTCATAGATTAATAATGGAAGATCAAAATTTTAAAACAGATTTCCAAAGATGGATTTCTAAGTCCCATATCAATCACTTGAGCTGAATTGTTTATAAGAGAAATGACTAAATTGACCATACCAATAGAAAGCTTCTTCCAAATGTTAACTTAAAAAAAAAAAAAAAAAAATTGAATTTTTTTTTTTAAAGTTTCAATTTTGAATAATGTTTATAACCATCAATATTAATATTTTTTTTAGTAAAATTCATTCATCTAACAGTAGGCATCAAAATCATTTTAGAAATTTGAGAAAAATAAAAACTGTAGCTAGAAACATAATTATATAATGTTCTCTACTTAAAAAAAAAAAAAATTCAAGTGTTTTCTAAAATTTCACTGACTTGATTATTTATTTTAAAGATTCAAACATTTACAATTAGTCATTAATTAGTCAAGTTATGATAAAACTGTATTAATATTAGTTATCAGTATAAGTTGCAATAAGTTCATATATTTTTAGGAATATAAAAGTATTTGTATTTTAATTTGAGCAGGTTTCCTTCCTTGATGAATTAAAATAAGTTTTTAAAAATGATATACTAACAAGGAAAGAATGTTAGTTGTCTGAAAAAAAAAAAAAAAAAAAAAAAAAAAAAATACTTTAGTTATATTTTTAAAATGTTACCATAGACCAGTGATTTCTAAAGTTGGCAGTACTGCCCTCTTGTAGAGGTATAAATATTTCAGGTAGATTTTTAAATCCAGCAAAACACTAATTTACTTTTGTTAATTCCTTTTGTTTTATTATTGGCGGATTGTTATTTATATTTAAGATTTCCTTTTGTGTTAAATATCATCAACAACATTAAGAGTTAGGTTGGGAGCAGAGCTAGAGATACTTGCTGTCTTTCCACTTGACAAGGTTGGGGATGGGGATGCACCTTGAACCCTTCAAAAGTAGAGGGTTGACTACATATTTCTTATTACTATAAACATTATAGATATACTGGTTTGAGCAGATACCTTTCAAAAAAAAAAAAAAGTCTACTCAAACATGGTATCCACTAAATACAATGCTTGTAAAAATGATGATACTGAATTTTTAAAAATCAATAGGATGAATGAAAGTTTTAAACTATTTAATACATTCTATCTGAGCTATCAGATTACATAGTTTCCTTATGAGATATTTACTTCTTAAAATAGCTGAATTAACTAATCACTTAAAATGTAAGATAAAATTAAGTCTTATGTATTAAATGCACAAAACTTTAGTTTGTTTAAAGCTAAACTTTGTTACATTTTAATGAACAAAATGTGTCAGAGATTAAAATATCAATCTATGGAACCCAAGGCCACATTTTATATCGTGAAAGAAAAAAAAAATGTTAATTCAACTTCTTTATTCTATGAATTGCCTTAATATTTAAGCAAATATCAAATTTTAAATAGAAAACTAATAATTTTGAGTATATAATTATTTTACAACAAAGTCTTTTAAAAGACTTTACAGCTGATAATCTATTGTTCTCACAATAACACTGGCATCTGGTGTTGGTAAAATTTTCATACTAAATATAGTATGTGAATTTCAGCTTATGTTCTTTTATTAAAAATCTTTACAATAACTTAATTGCTGATGTCAGATTTTATTAGGCAAATTAAGGGTTGATTATATATATATATATATATTATTTTAATAGATACAATTAAAAACATTTGGACTTTGCTAACCTAATGCTTCTCTATAGCTAAGTGGTATCGATGTTAGATCAAATGTTTCTATGTAAGACAGGTTCAAATCCTGTTGGAGAATGCATATTTTGTACAAAATTTCTCGAACATTCAGTGTGGTAAATGTAGTTAATACTGTTTAATTAAAAAATACAATTTAAGTAAATGCTTTATCTATTAAAATAATGTACAAAGAGAGAATATATTAAATAATTGTCAGGCTTAGACCATTTCATATATATATATATATATATATATATATATATATATATATGAGAGAGAGAGAGAGAGCGCACAAAATGCATAAACAATAAAGTTATTAACCTATTAATGCCTACTGTAAAATCTGGTATTAATTATAGGTAGATTTCTACCTATAACATTAATACCTACCATCCCAAAAATGTGATGGTAGGTATTAATGTGTTAATATTTTCATAAAATTTCAAAGATTATTTCATATTTTTATATAATGTGGGAAAGATAACCTCAAGAGAAAAACAGTATATCGTAAATTCACTGAGAGAGAATGGAACATTGGAAACTGCAAAGAAGCTAAAACGATATCATAGAATAATAAACAATGAAACTGAAAACATTGGCACAATAAGAACATAAAAAAAAAAACTGGCTTTAAGAATGTCACAAAAAAGGATTTGAAATAAATTAAAAGGGTAATAAACAAGAAAAGTGAATGTTCAAGAAAATATTTGAAGTTGTTATTGCAACTGTAAACTTTGGAGAAAATATGCAGAATATAAGGAAGATAAATTAAAAATAGGAAAGAAACCAAATACCACTTAAGTAAAAAAATCAAAAAGAGTATCTAAGTTATACAAATGTATAAGTTGTGCAAAGAAATACATGAAAACATTTCTCAACAGTCATTTTTAGTGATGAATATAGAGCTGCATTGGATGAACATGTCTGAGCTAGATTGTGTTCTTGATAGAAAGTGTTAACCAACACAATTTAGAAAACAACAGAGACAAAAGGCAGAATAATGTTTGGGGCTAATTATAAGCAGTAAAATTGTAATCCCTTCAAAATTGATGATGGTATCATGATAAAAGCAAAAAATTCTAAAATATTGGACATGTGTTTTTTTTTGAGTGGTACAGATAATAACCAATACTAAAAGAGTAGATTCAAGCAAACTAAACCTCCTTCACATTCTACATTTATTTATAAATAAAAACTTGTTGCACTTAATTTGTTTACATAAAACTTTACATGCCACCCTAAAAGTTGATATTTTAAATAAGGATAGGTATTATAGGTGGAAACTCACACGACATTGCTCACAAATATAAGTATATTCTGAAAAATTGAACCAACCCATTGGTCAATGCTAATCTTATGAAAATAGACTTACACAAGAAAGACTGACAGCATAAGTTGGTTACTAGGATCTTATTCTTGACAGTGACCACCATGGTAATTCTCCAGGGTGAGATGGATAAATTGTCATCTAAATTACACAAAAATGAAAATAACACTGACATCTCATCTTAATAGATATATTTACCAAAATTACACAAAAATACCTTAAAATACTAAATATTAAATTTATTCAATAAAATTGTCATTAGCTTCAACCATGGCCTCCAGACGACTTTGGAATCTCTTCAACCTCTTCTAGACAGTCTTCTTGTTTAAGTTGGTAAATGCTGCAATAATCCTTGTCTTCAGTCAATCTTTGGTGTCAAAGAGAGTTTTGCTGGCCTAATAATCAAAGGGGGTGCAGTCTGGGGAGTTAGGTGGCTGAGTGTAAGGGGTGATGTGGTCACAGAAATTGACCGACAAATATAACTGGATTCTCCTGCTTGTGTGGCATGATGCAGAGTTCCAGCAGCCACACACTTCACCCAGGGCAGCACTACTTCCATAAGGCAATTGATGTAGGCCTCAGTGTCAAGTCTGAGGCCCGGTGGGAAGATGAATAGAGGTATAACACCGCCATCACTCCAAAATCCTTCATAATCATCATTAGGCTTATCCAACTCTTTCTTAATCCTCTGCACTCTCCTCACATTGACACCTTAACAATATGAAACGTTCATTTTGGAGCCTCCATTTCCAAATTTTTGGTGGAATGAATTGTGTCATGGTGCTCAACTGATCCTACTGTACTGAGCAGTCAACAAAATCAAAAACAATGTGCATGCATGAAATAAGAAATATAAAATGGCGCTAATTTACCCATAACACACTGTATTAGTGTCAGCTAATATATTATCTCACACTTTGTGTGTGTGTGTGTGTGTGTGTGTGTGTGTGTGTGTGTGTAATGCCAAATCATTCAGCATTAAGAAATTAGTGCAATGTACATGATTTGAAGTTTTATCAATTGTTTGGTTAGCAATGAACCTAAACACAATCAAGATATCTTATTCACATCAGTTATGTGCCATGCATGATACACACTTAGTTGATCATGTATCTTTTGACACATGACTGACAAGGCAGATGTTTTCCCCACAGTAGGTTGCCATTTCTTTCTACAGAAGACCAGTTGCCATCCAAGGCAACATTTTCACAAGTTTTCACTTATAAATGAAATTTTTCATTAAAGGAAAGAAAAAAAAAAAAAAAAAAAAAATTCTGATTTTAAATATTAATATCTATATGGCTACACTCAACAGGAAAAGTTACAATTTCAAAGATGAGGGAATGACCAAGAAAATGACTTGGCCACATGATTGAAAGGATTGTAACTTTTGGTCGGATTAAACTAAAACTTTAGGAACTGTCTTTTGAGCATAGAATCTACCTGTATACAAAATTTCAACAAAATCTAAGAGGTGAGGATATTTCCCTCTTTTTTTTGTTTGTTCCTTATCAGTTTTTAATGCCTAAAAGTAAATGGATTCATTCTTTTCAATACTATTGCATTAACTTCACTCCAGCAGTTTAATAGGTGTCTTTATTAGGCGTGGTTTAAACTTATGATTACGAGAAACAAAATAGTCAAGTTACAAGTAACATTTAAATTTGGCTACTTTCATAACTATTGACAGATCATGAATTTAACTTTAAATGGCAGTTAATGAATTAGCAAAATTATAAGCAGATTTAAGGAAAATGTTAATGTTATATTTCTAACACTCAAATCTGCTGAGATGAATAAAATAGATGTTAGTACTCTCTATAAAGTTTTACTTGGGCATTTTGACAAAAATTGATCAATATTAAAATATTCTTTTAAAATTTCCATTGTTATGAATATGAATTTTGACACAGATGTTAATTTTGATTTTACATGAGAAGAAAGCCTTGCAAAAAAATTTTTACTGAGTAGTTATATCTGTATAGCCATGAAACTCTGAAGTAGAAAGTTAAAAAGGAAAAAAAAAAAATAAAATTATATCAATTCTGTTAATACTCTATCTTCGATACTGAGCACTCTACCACAAAGTCTGCTTGCCTTAGATGCCTTCTTATTAGCAAACAACTGAAAAGCCAGCAATTTTGGTTTCAAAAATAGAATTTCAAATATATATATGTATATATATGTGCGTGTGTGTGTGTGTGTGTGTGTGTGTTTAGTCAGTAAATATTAAAACCAGACATTTTGTGTCAATTAATTCTAATGAATGACTTTCCAAAATTACGAATAACCCTTATCAGACAAAGAGGAAATTCCATCAGAAATTGTCTGAAGTTCATTTTGGAAGTCATCAAGTTAAAAAAAAGACAATTGGTGAGTTTCATAAAACAAATGAGAGTTGTGATGTAAGTGAGGTGTGACATATATATATATATATATATATATATATATATATATATATATATATTTATCACTTAGCTGATTGATTTTATATTTAGCACCCCAACTCTGGAGTTTTGTATACCAATATATATAACTCCACAAGAAATTTAAAAAAAAAAAAAAAAAAAAATAGATGGCATGAACAATTTTTTCAGAATTCCCCTTGATTAATTGCAGTGACTACATAGATATACTTTTCTGAATAAAAAGTTGCTAAAAGTAAGATTTTGATTAATGAAAGTTAGATTATTTGGAAAAAAATAAAAAATGCCTACGATGGAAAATAAAATCTTAAAAGAAACTTCACTTCCCAACCAAACTTGTCTTTTTGAATAGATTTTCCTGTACAAAAAACCAATGAATCATTTTATAAATCCCAAAGAGGACAGGCTTTGTCTCACTGTATACAGGCTCAATTGATTCAATAACCTTCTGCCATATAAGTATTTTATTGTCACTAGCAGAAATGTGACAACAAAGCACCCCGCCCAAAAAAGAGTATACACAGAAAAAGTAATGACAAGTTTGTGACACTTTTAAGGCATCAAAAATGCCTGAAACGCCTCTTTGAAAAAAAAAAAAAAAAAAAAGATGGAATCAAGTATTTGGTACCAAAATTGACTTATTCTAGATTTTTTCTTTTAAATTATTATTAGATTTTCTCAGAAGAAATACCGAAAGAGGATTTAGGGGAAGAGTTGAGACAAAGTAGTGTGCATGTGTGTGTTCAAAATTACCATTAATTTGTACCATTCAAAATCACTTTGACTACAAAGAAGATCAATTTACACATCAATCCCATGACCAGATATAATCATAAGCACCTGACCAGTTCCCCACCCTGAGATGAAAGCTGGAGAGGTATTCATTTTAGCATAGCAAGTAGACTCTGCAAAGCACATCTCTCTTCAGGTCAAACCACAGTCAACTTGAAGGCTCACCTTGGTCACATATGTGGCTGTTGATTCCATCAAGGAAATCCTACATCTTGGCCATTGATTTCACACTACAAGAGGCTCCACTCAGTGATGCCGTGTCATCACCACCCTGGCTGCTTACATAGCAATAGAACCCAATCTACCCCATTGTGCGAGATGGCTGTTGACCCCTAATAGAAAGTTCATTCACCCTTCAACAGGTTTTGTTTTTGAGACTGCTGGGTGTCTAGCCATCCCTGTCGCCAGAAAAGACTGGTTCAGGAACCTGTATTCAAAACTTTTTAAAAATGGTTAATTTTTCTTTTCGCATTTATGAGAGAAATTTTTTTTTTTTTTTTTTTAACACTTGTAAGCTGCAGAATGTTACCATTTAACTATGAGTAAATAAGAGAAAAACTACAAAATAAACTGGATACCATCGTTAAACTTTATTAAAAAATAAATAAAATGAACAGTATTACATAAATCAAGTTAGTCTTATTTTAATTGTACTTAGAAAAAGAAAAAAACAAAGAAACAAATGAAATTATTAAATACAAAGTTTAATTTTTCAATTTCTTTTTCAAACAATTTTAAGTCAACTGAACTCTTGATGCAAAAGTTCTATGTGTAAATCTTTTGCATAATGTCAGAAGTGTCTTTTAGGTTTACTCACTTCTTAGTGGTTGTAAAATCAAGCAACTCTAGCCCAAGTGCAAGATAAAAATAAAATAAAAATACTTGGAAAAAGTCACAGAAAGAACATCAGTCAGCAAAAATGTGTCTTTTCCTTCTTGCTTGACTGAGAGACAAAAATAGACAGACAAGATGGTCGCTGGCAAAGAAAAAAAAAATGTTGATAATCACTAGATGTAAAAGAGCCAGAGAATATCTCAATCGGAATCTACTTGTGGAATTTTTGACAAATTGATACAGTGCAGCATTACAGCAAGCAATTGGTTGGTTTGAATGATGCATTGAAACAGCACAAAACTTTTATTTTCTTGGGCAAGGAAGTTGATGTTTTTGCTGCATGAACTCATACTGTAAATGTGGCACAAAAGCTATCATAAGGATGGGATGGGAAGTTCTTCCACAGGCATATATTCATTCTCCAGACCTGCCAGTTTTTGACTTTCACCTGTTTTTCTTTTTGTAACACTCCTTGTTTAGGGAGTGGTTCCAACAAAGATATTTAAAAGAAAAAAATATCTTTGTAGAAGTCACTGAACCAAGAGCAGAATTATACTCTTAAGATAGAATACACAATTTAATTGAAGTTGGTGTATGGTCACAGAAAAAAACTGGAGTAAATTCTTTAGTTATTGAACCATAATGTTATAAATTTATAAAAATGGTCAACAATCTGTTAGAGACATTTAATAGATGACTATACTTTTTATCACTTGCAGAGTAAAGTATGAATTGGGATCACATACAGATCAAAAAGTATCCAAAACTAACTTTGCACTGAAGTAAAAACAAATTTGTAATGAAAAGAGAAAAATAAAGAAAAACATTTTTAAGGATTTTCCTTTGATTGCTAAATTAGCCAATAAATTAAGATTGTCATTTGTCAAACAATATAAGAATGAAAATTCAGATAAAAAAAACAAAAACAAAATACAAACAAATGATATTAAACCAACTTTCTCACTTTCACCTACTTCCTAAAATTCATAGAGAGGGATACAGAGTTAGGTAGGTAAATTATATATATATATATATATATATATATATATACACAAGTCGATAGGGGTAGGCAAATAGAGTGCTAGGTAGGTAGGTAGGTATATAGAATGGTAGGTAGAGAGGTAGGTATATAGAGAGGTAGACAGAAAAGTTCAAAAGATTTATCTCTTGACTTAAAGTTTCACAAATCTATTTTAGAATTGAGCACATTGTTTACAAATATCTGCTCTCCACCAAAACACATTAAACTCCAGTTTGTTTAACAGTATATCAACTCTGTATATCTTAATTATTCAAAAGCGCTTCTTGTCCCCTTCAGTAATTTCTCATTACCATTTCATATTTTGGGATTCTAGAAAGGTTATTTAATAACAAAAACTGCTTAACATTCATAATAAAAAAAAAAAACAAAACAAAAAAAAAACTTGTAATTTCATTCATAATGCTATAAACATTCTCTTTCAAAAGCATAGTCCGCTGACCTACTATTAGTGACATGATCCAAGAGTAGGGGGGAAAAAAAAAGAAAAAAAAAAAAAAGAAGCTCTTACAGTTATAAATAGATAATGCAACCTTTAAATTAAGAAAAAAAATGGCTATGTAATAGGAAATCTCAGAAATACAAGTAAATAATTAGGGCAAAGAGACAGGAACATAGCAATTTGTACAAGTGACCCTTGGCACTTACTGACCATTGTATAAGTAGACAGGAGAAAAATAAGACTGACAAGAGTTGGAATAGAATTAGAAGTCAAGTAGATGTTCAAGGACAAAGAATATGTAACATTTTCTCCACTCCTTACAACATAAATCTGTCAGGCTAAACTAAGTTAGAATACAAGATAAAGAATGTCACATAGGTCAAAGTATAGTTGTGCAATGTATTTTTTTTTTTTTTGTATTATTTAGAAACTGATTTTCCTTTGTTGAGCAAGGAGAAAGAGGCAAAAGATGAGAAGGCAGAAATTAAAGTTCCTCACTACAAAAAAAAAAAAAATCATGTTGCAAAAGGTTGAAAACTTTTTGACTTCATAGTCTCTAAAATAAAATAAAGTTCTAAATATCTTCTAAAAACTGTATGCAAATATAGCACAAAAGAGGTTAACAGCATAATTCATTGTTTCTGTTAAACAAAGTGACAACCATGCAAAAATCCTAATATTGTAACAAAAATGGATTCTGTTTCAGAATCTATCATAACTTTTTGTAGGGGTTCATAAACTGCTGAAGAAATTTGATTTTACTAATTATAAACATTGAATAACATTCATTTTTTTTTTTGTATACCTCAATCAAATTGGGAAAAAAAGCAAGATTCTTTAATAAACTACAAACACTGAATAACATTCATTTTTGCATATACCTCAAGCAATTAACCCTAGAACACTAACCATGGGTATATAGTACCCAGTGCAAATTTTCCTATTTTTAATTACAATTTTCAGCACCTGATTTTCTTACCTAAATAATATTTTTCAGTTCCTATTAATGTTAACTCAAAGTACAAAGTTTGAAGTGCCTGCATGTAAAATATTTCAAATAAAGAGTTATATTTAATATTTTTTTTGATATTTTCAAAATTGGGTATGATATACCCATGGTTAGTAGTGGTATAACTTTAATTGATGGTTAGTGTTCTAGGGTTAAGAAAAAAAAAAAAAAAAAAAAAAAAAGCAAGATTCTTTAATAGATTAAAGGAAAAAAGTAACTGATAAATTATTACCCTTACAAAAAAAAAAAAAAAAAAAAAAAAAACAGAATATACCATGCTTCAAATTTATAGAATTTTTCACTTAAAATAATTTTTCAGGAAAACAAGTTTCTCAAATCTAGTAATTGTTATTGCTCTTTCCAGGATTGATGGTGATTTCCTTCCTAACTTTTTGTTTGAAGTAGTATGGAACATCAACATTTTGATCATACCATTATTTTCTCAAGTTTAATCTATCCATTTTAGTTGTTACTGTTGTTGAAAGTCCTTGAGTGATATGGTTTGTTATTTGGTACAGTTCTTTTTGGTCATTCTGTAGCATTAGATCACAATGTTCAAAGGAGAATGGTCCTCACTAAGACCTACAGGCTTCATTCACTAAACCATTGATCAGAGAAATAAATTGTATACAGCTGACAGTTTAGATATTTTTTCAACCTGTCTGGCAACATTCATGACATCCATATGAAAGTCTATCTGACAAATCTATTGAAGACTTTCAATCTCTAGGCATGTACATGTTAATTTCACAGCTTGGGTCAAAAACAAAAACACAAATGTGTCTACTCAAGTACATGTACCAACTAAATGTAATTTTTATAGTAAGAAATATGTTGAATTAAAAAATCCATTAATTGCTTAAAAGTATGATGATGATACAATGACTAACAAATATTGACAATTTGTTTTAAAAATGAAAAATCTAAAGGAGTGCTTAAAATATATAAGCATAAAGAATGCCCGACATCATACATGGCAAAAAGGCACACCCAATCTATTTATCTCTTAAATATTACACAAGGGAGCAAAATGTTGATTGCATAAATATATAACAGAAACTGATCTAGTTTGTGTCAACTGAAAATCTTAAACCAACTATGGGAGTTACCCACTTTCCTTTTTTTATTTATTCTCCCCAACCCAAATAATATCCTAATATTAAAATCCTTTAAATTTAGGTTATCTCCCTTTGGAGTAATTTGTCAGAAATTATTATTATTTTTTTTTTTTTTAAATATATATATATATATATATATATATATAAAATCGTGAGGTTAACCCTGTACAAAGCCAAATAGTCACTCAAGGTAGAGGGTAGGGTTACAGAGTAAAAAGGTACAGTTTATGCAGATAGGTCAGGAAGGTAACTTAATTCTAGAATTCAACAGGTTAAGATTGTAGTAATCAAGGAAACGTCTTCTTCGGAGTCGGTTCCACAGAGCAGTGGTTCACGGTAAGAAGCTGCTTGAGTAGAACTTACTTCTCACCAATGAAACACTGAGTGAATGAGGGTAATTTGCTACAATGTGAGTGGCATGGTGAGTCCTAGCCATGAAGGTTAGAATTGGCGTAACCAATGAATACAGTTTATATCATCATCGGCATAGATATTAAAAAATGATCTGAATATACTCTTTAGCAGATCATTTATGTAAAGTAAAAAGAGGATTGGTTTGAGAAGTGATTTCAGGGGAACACTTGCATTGATTGCTAGGGCCCCCAGAGGACTGGTCATTAACAACTGCCTTCAGAGACATACTCATAAAGTAACTAGTGTGTAGTTTAGTTCACCTTTGTAGGCACTTTGACATGGTGTATGGTTAGCAAGCTTGCCTCCTTAGCTCAATTATAACTGGGTAACAAGTTCAGTCTACACTTTGTGCCCCCATAGTTGTAGCCTTCCACCATATCTAGAAGGGCTTATTTTCCATAAAAATGGAAAAACGGAATGGCCTACTTGAAACGGAAATCGTGATTTTGAAATAGAATTTTTTTTTTCTAAAAAATTTGCCAACTGCCATCTTTATTTGTTACTATGTTTGCCTTAAGTCCCACATCCAACAGACATCAGAAGATAAAGTCAGTAATGTTTTAGTACATCACTGCTTGCCTACTGTCTACCTACAGTTTACAGTGTTTAAGAACCAAGTTTTACAAAGTTGGCATGATTTAATAATAATAAAATTTTAAAACTTGGTGGTAGTTCACACACACACACACACAAAAATTGTCTTTCTGTTATATCCTTTCTTCTTTCTATCACACATTCAACACATGGTGACAGAATTGGGGGACAGTTTGTCATTTCAGAAAGGCAAATTTTACAAATTAAACTTTTTCAAAAATGTTATTGAATAATTTCAAATTTCAATAAAGTGACCAAATGATAACGTAGCTTCTTGTCTCTAGATGACTTTGTGGTGTGACTTTTCTATAGGTTTTGCCACTTTCACTTAATTCTTATTCAGGATTGTAGAATTCTTTGTTGTTCCAGTTAGATTAAAGGCTGAAGTGTGAAGTATGAAATCCTATCAAGCTGGAGCAACTTATCAAATGGGTGGATATTCCAGCAAGTAAATTTTCCTTTTATTTTCTTGTTTTAATAACATTTATATATTGTTACACTTTCTCACTAAGTATTAACATTAATACTGAGCAGGAAGAGAAAAGAGTAATCAGGAAGACAGTAGATAGTGATTGACATTGCATTTAAATTTTTTGCAGATTAAAGTTGACTGAAAGTATGGAAAGTGAAGGGAGTTCTACAAGTGAGAAGTGTGAAAAAAAAAAAAAAAAAAAAAAGAAACTGTTAGCATAGAACTTACTGCTACATCTAGCCAACTCAACAGTAAATTGAGGAGATCCTGATGCCAGTCTAGTACTGTGCTTAAATTAGAAAAAGTCTAGTACCATAATGGAGAGCTCATCTGAATAATTACAAAGAAAGCTGTAGAGAGGCAACCTTACAATAGTGAGAAAGTGACTGAAGCCAAGCTGCTAGATCAGGACCAATAATATTGCCAATTCTTTGGATTTTATCAATATGTGGCAGCTATATCTTAAGCATGGACGAATAGTATTCATCAATTAATTATATTTATAAAGAAAAAATGTAAATATAAACAAAAAAAAAAAAATGTTGATTTGAACAAATCTTATATGGAAAAATTAATTTTTCTGATGTTACAACACAAATTCACAGGAAACAGAAATTTAAAGCATAAAGTTTTGAAAAAATTATATGGAGTTGCAAACAAGTGGCAAAGAATAGTAAGGGGTGTCTTTGATACAGATTTACATTTAGTGTGACAAAGACAGTTATAAAATTATTTCTTCATCCCTGAACACAGGCTTTACACAGCCAGTTAAACAAAGTAACTACACTTTACAGCCAGGTAGGTGAAACTATTCCATATTAAGAAAATAGAATGAAGATGAAAATAAAGAAAAGGTGAATAGAATAAGTAAAAGAAATAGTCTATGGCAAGAATACTATAGACAGAATAAAAGTACAAAAATATATATTCAGCTGAAAGAGCAGATAGGTCACACCAGGTCAGACAAATCAGAATAACCTACATTTAGTGGATATAGTCAAAGAAAGGAATACCACTGGTAGTAGGGCTAATATTGGTTGGTGAGAAAACCTCTCGAGCAAACATGTAATATATCAGCAGGTATATTTGTTATCTAGGCCAGTATATTAAGTGTCTTTCTGTAATGATTATTACCTACTTAAGTTTCAGAATAAAATAATATACATATGGTGTGCAATTAAAGTCAGTACCAGGTGATGAAACACTTGCACAAAAGTAGTTCAAGTTCCTAGCACCTGCTAAGTTTAGCCTAAAATGATTAAACTATATAATCACTTCTTGAGTTTAGCCTGTTCATTTAAAATTAGAAATATAAAATTTAGGATTGATATCTCAAGGACAGTTCTGAAACTTCTTTACCATCAGTTAAGACAAACAGAAAAAAACATTGAAATAAGAAAGTCATTATATAGAGTGAAATTAAAACCAACTGTATACTACTGTGGAGAGAAATTGTTTTAGCAGGTCACAACATAAAATTCCTGATTCCAACAGTTATTAAGTTTTGTTATTTTTAAAATAACAACAGAGTATCCACTTATATGTAATGGTTATAGGGTGAGAATTTTATCAGGTCATCCCATAAGTTCTGTCTGAATTTTGAATAAAGAAAACAAGTGACCAAATGTTACATTTGATTACAGATTCAATCAACAATGTATTTTCCCTGATTATCTATGACTTCCTTCCATCTATTAACAAGCTTACTAATTCCATTACTGTAAAATTCTTTTGGCTTTGATTCGAAGCACTCACAAATGTCAGTTTTAACCTCTTCCTGTGTTACAAAAGCTGTTTCTTCCAAATGATTCTGTAAGCTACGAAACAAATGGTAGTCTAAAGGAGCAAGATCAGGAGAATAAGGTGGATGAGGAATTTTCTCCCAACCAAGTTCTTTGATCTTTTGTGACGTTATTCTTGCTGTGTGGGGTTGCGCATTGTCCTGATGAAACATCACCTCTTTTCAATTCACTAGAGCAGTTTTTTTTTTCCTCAAAGCTTGGTTCAAACGCTCTAATTGCTGACAGTATATTTGAGCATTAATTGTTGCATTAGGTGGTACGAATTCAAAGTGGATTATTCCTTGGTGATCACACCAGATTGAAAGAAGAACCTTTTGCACATGAAGTTCACTTCTCAGCTGTTCCCCTTTACCAAGCCACTGTCTATAACGCTTAACATTTCGATAAAAGATCCATTTTTCGTCGCCAGTCACAAGTCTATCCAAAAAAGGTGAGACAAGTTGGCGAGAATGGAGAGAAGAGCAGATGTCAACTCAGGATTTGAGGTTGTTTTCAGACAATTCATGAGGCACCCATTTTCCAAGTTTAGGAACTTTTCCAAGTTGTTGAAGATGACAATGAACAGTTGTATGGTTTGAACTGAGAACCACTGCCAATTCCTCAACTGATAAAGCAGGATTTTCTTCAAGGGCTGCTTCAAGAAGCTTTTCATCAAACTCAACTGGACATCTTGTTTGATCTTCATCTTCAAGAGTGAAATCTCCACCTCTGAATTTTGCAAACCATCTTCTGCAAGTTCTTTCATTCACACATTCCTCTCCATAAACTGAGTGAATGTTTCTAGCTGCTTCAGCTGCTGAGTTTCCTTTCTTGAACTCATAAAGCATTATGTGCCTCAAATGATTCTTGGGTACTTCCATGTTAGCAGGGTTTTAATCAAACAAAATTTAATTTTATTGTTCTCTGAAATAAAATTTGATCAGTTTAAATGCATCTAAACATAAAAATAATGTTCAGCTCATTAGACATTATAAAATACTCTTTAAATTTCATTCATTTTAACAAAAAGTTAAAATTCGGACAGAACTTATGGGATGACCTGATAGAATCATTCTCAAAGAATGCATAATATTCAAACTGAATAGATATTCTGAACAATTAGTTACATAATCTAACGCTTTTCTCAATTGCAACAAAATGGCTGTTAAGGAATAAGCTGTGTACTAATATTTTAATAGCTGAAAAATTAACATACTTTTAAAAATTTTTATAGAACAATAAAAACAAAAAATTAATTTCAAATAAGATTTATTATTCAGAGTATCTCAAATGCTTAACTTTTATTTATTTTAAATCAATTCAACCCAAACAAGGTGATAATGCCACAAAGATACAAGAGTAAAAGAGGATGAAAAAGACTTTAGAAGGAACCAGAAACCCGATTTTAAACAGGAAACAAGAGAAACTGAACGAACTGGAAACCTATTCCTAAACAAGAAACAAGAGATAAACCTCTATTCCTGTTCAAAAGGCCAGGGTGGAATGTGAAATATATTACTTGCTATAACCTACCACTGCTTCAAGCTCATATCATCCTAAAATTTATTTATTCTAAAAATAAACATTTCTATAATAACTCAGAGTACATAATATTTTCAGATAATTCAAGTCTTGGGAAACTTATCTATGCTAATCAAAATATTACAATCATTATGGTTATATTATAAAATATTCAGGCTAGTGATATTAAAAGGCAATTCAAAATTACTTCTAAGTTTATTAGGGATCTTGTCACTAGAACTTGTGAACCTTTACAAGAAGATGTTTAAAATTTATCACTTTTCCTATTGATAATTGCATGAAATAACATTTTCAAAAGTAGAAATGTGTAATCATAGAAGATATTAAAATGTGATCTCAAATATTAAAAGTTTTTGCATTATCATTTTAATGAAATGTTCATGAAATTCCCAGACACACACATCACTTTAAACATCAAATAAGTTGACACTGTTTATTTGCTGTGGCCAAGTCGGATAAAAGCACATTAGATCTAATGGCAGTTTCTCCTGCAAAGGAGAGAATCTGGCTGGAAGGAACATTTTTTTTTAAATAAGATTTCTTGAATATTCAGGACAGCAGATGAAAATAAACAGTATTCAAAAAAGAAAAAAAAAGAAAAAAAAAAAAAAAAAGAAAAGAAAAAAAAAGTGTCTACTCAAATATGGGTATCAGGTAAAAATAATTAAGTGATAAAAATGTTGGATTAATAAATAAAAATGATATTACTTTCCACCATTAAGGATAGTTGCTTTAATAAATATTCTCTCACTGGAAATTAGCAATTGAAACACTTGGAAAGCTTGCAATACAGTATTTACTCACATACAAACTCAAGTTGCACATGTAACTACAAACAGGTTTCCATTTTGAATGCAGTTAAAGAAGGTCAAACATTTGAGTGTCTAAAAATTTCTATTAAATAATATTTAACACATTTTTCAGTATAAAGTGAAATCTATATTAAAGTGCTTTCAATAGAATATTTACAAGGACTAAAAGCAGAGATGACAGATACACACACATTACATGTATACACTAGCTGAAATACCTATATATAGTGAGCAAGATGTCAACATGGATTGTAGTTGGTTATAACAGGACAATGATTCCTTAATAATGTAATGGTGAGCTGATAGTGTTATTGGAAATAGCTAGAGATATTCAAAACCAGGCTCAAGAGCCACTCAAGATAGAGAGTTACTGAATGAGGTTGTATGAATATAAGAGGAGGAGGTAAGAAGGCTATGTAGGAAAGATAACAGATGATCCTAGACTTGAAGTTATGGTTGTACTAATTGAGGAAGCATTCTCTTGTGAGATTGTTCAACAAAGCAGTTCTTGCAAAGAAACCATTTGAATAAAACTTTCTTCTTACTAATGAAGGGAATAGAAATAATTTGTCCTAGTGTATGTAGTGTGGCATGACAGGTCTTGACTAATAAATGTAGCCCATTAGAACATTTGTCATGGAAATAGCAATAGAGTAGCTTGCAACATTTTGTCTGTGGAAAGAGATTGTAGAGTGGAAAATAATTCATCACCCATAAGAGCATGTACATGCTTTTGAACTATCAAAGCTGAAAAGTGAGGGTTAGACAGTTCCAGCCCAGATATGGCAGCAGTACTCCATTTTTGGTTTGATCTAACACTTGTAAAGAGAGCATAGCATGAGTTGAGTACTTTCTGAAGTGATACAAGAAACCAACTATTTTCTCAGTATCTTTAGCAATGGATCATATATGAATTCCACTTGATATCTGGAGTGAACTTGAATCCCAATAAGCATTATAGGCAAGAGCCTCCTTGAGAGAACAACCATGTGATAGGTGAAAATTCAGGGTCTGTTCGATGATCAAGTATTACTAACTTGATTTTGGAGGTATAACACAGTTTTCCCTCCATAGAGTTAGGTTGAAAGATCAGCTGCCAGGCTCTAGCCATCTAGATTTTTGTAGGTGAACCTATACACTGTTGTCATATCAGCATAGATATTTACCAATAATCTGAGTATATTACTAAGCTGATCATTAATATTGTTATATTCCGTGCTAATAGGAATATATACTTGAAATAAGTAAAGGTTTATTGTAAAAAAAAACAGTACAATAAGAATAAAGGTAACAGTTATGCAAAAGGTCATCACAAATCAATCCCGTAGTGAGTGCTACTATTGAAAGATCACTAGTTCTCGCTCAAGTCCGAGTCGTACTCAACAGATCCCAGCTAGTATATTTAGCTACCCCCCCACAAGGGTTGCATGTGGCACAAGGCTAGTTTAACGAGCCTGTAGGCTTGGCCAAAAATATTCCCTTTTTGAACCCGCATAAATAGGTTCAGGGTCAGTCTACCTCCCCGAACGAGAGACTGCCCTTCAGCAGAGACTCGTCCAGGTTCCTTTCAACTGTTTAGCTGGAACAGATCCCAGATAGTATATTTAGCTACCCCCACTCACAAGGGATGCATGTGGCACAAGGCTGGTTTAACGTGGGTTGTCTGAGCCCGTAGGCTTGGCCAAAAATATTCCCTTTCGAACCCGTATAAACGGGGATCAGGGGCAGTCTACCAAGGTAAAAGAAATAGATAATTAAGTCTATTTTAAAATATATTTGTTTTTGCCATTATTTACATGTGTCAAGGAACTGAGTAACAGCAATTAGGTAGTGTAAAATAAAAATAGATTTCAATTGGTAGAGGTAAATTTTGTTAGGTAAAGAAAAACAATGTTAAAAAAAAATTTTTTCTGTAAAATTGTTTTTTCAAAGCACAAAATATGTTTGAGTAAAACAACTCTTTCCATATGAAAATAAATGAATAAATAAATAATTGCTAAAACATTCCTGCAAGTTCAATAGCTATGTCCACCAAATCTGAGAGCAGTATATGAAAGTCTGGCAGTAGGTTACCAGGAAAATGAAAACAAATAATATAAAGAAAAACAACGATATTCAAAAGGGTAAAAAAAAAAAAAAAAAAAAAGTTCCAAAAATGAGTGATTAAAAACCAGCCTCAGAATCAAGGAGGGCCTCGATATAGTCCCCATAAGTGACTGAATGCCTGAAATGTAATGGTGATATTAGCTGTTTTCTTAAACAGAAATATTCAGCATTCATTGACCAAGCAGTTAGCATTACTGTCAGTTTTCAAGAAAATAGATTTTAAGTCCACCGTTATTGCTCTTTCTAGTATTGATGGTCGAGGAGCTTTGTTCCAAACTTTTTCTCTTGAAGTTGTGCAAAAAAAGTCAACATCTTGATTATATCATTATTTTCTTTATTAGTTGCTGTTGAAACTCTTCAAGTGATGTGGTTTCTGTTATTTGGTACAGTTCTTTTTTGGTGATTCTGTAGCACCAATCTACAAGAACTGATGAAGGTAGTTATTTATGTTGGCTATTATGTCCATAAGGCAGTTTTCAACAAATCCTTGGTATTGTGATAGCCAACACACATAGCAGGTATTTGAAAACAATGAGCAACAGATAAAAGACCAATCCAATGTAATGTTAAGCAATATACACAAAGTTTAAACATTCTCGTTTCTCTTTCAGATGTGTTGAGATTATTAACATGATGACTTCCAATCTGATGCAGGAGATGAAATGATAAGTAGTGCTCATGGCACTAGTTACCAACTATAGAGGTTCAGAGAATACCAGCTTCTTAAAAGTGGCCAGGTAAACAAGAAGAATGACAAGTGGTTTTGCATAGACCACATGGAAGTACTGCTCTTGATGCATACCAAGTTCATGTCATCTATGATGGTTGTGGGTGTGAACAACAAGGGCTTTCATGTCATGCCATCATCTACATTGTTCTAGTCATGGTCGTCAGGTCATGGATGTAAGAGGTACATGTGCCAACAGGACACCACTCCCTCCCAAGAGTGGATGGCTAAGAATTTACACAAACATGTTACTCTTAGCTTTAAATCTCCTAACTACTACATCTAGGGTGTCATTAAGAGAGAGGCCAAACTCCTTCCCTAAAATACATTAACAGAGATACTCGGGACTGTCTGAAATTTAAATCTAAAAATAACTTCAAATATTACAACATAAGTAAAAATGTTCTTTAACATTTCTTTACATAACAAATGGCATGGAGATTTACACAATGCATAAAAAAGTAGTTGTTAATGAAAAAATATTCTGATCCACAAAAATTATGCAGTCCTGTAAGATTTCTGGACACAACATTAGTGCTGGGCACTAGGATGATTGTTGTTGAGTTTCCAATCAGCCTAAGAGGTGGTTATGAGAAATGCATGAAAAAGCCAGGCTGAGGCCAGCTATCTTATGCTTTGTTGATGGTCAGTATAAAGTCAAACCTCAATAGAAATTAAAACCACCTGAATTCAAAGAGTAAGTCTGGGAAACTATGGGGAACTTTAGAAAGAACACATTTACCTTATTGCCCAGTAAATATAGTTGCTTCAATGACATAGAAGAAGCTGCTTCATGATCCTATTGCACAACACAGGAGAATTGAGATTTTTTGAAAAGCATGATGAGTATCCAAAATTATAGTTGAAGCTTGCAGAGAGAAACACAGAGTAGTTCAAGAAACTTGAACTGTGTTGAACAGCCTCAGAATTGTGGCAGCTGACTTGTACAGCTGATCCTCTGTTGAATCATTTTGGAAGTGAGAATTCTTTGCTCACAAAAACATTGGTCGTTTCGGGAATTAAATAAAAAATTAGTCAAGTTTAATTCCGAAAGTGTTTTCAAGACAAATGTTTTATAAGATTAAGAAAAAAAAATTTTTTTTTTTTTTAATTTTTATTTGTCTGAAAAAAAAAAAAAAAAAAAAAAAAAAAAAGTTTATTTTAATCCAAAACTGACCTCTAGTGAAATACAATGACTCACCTATCCTAACCTCTTCTCTGCTCAAAATTACATGTACCAAGAATATAATTGTTTGGCTGCAATACAGATTGTAAAGGCCACTACTAATTTTATCTTTGAAGACCTCAAATCAAATTTGACCTTATCACCAATACCATTTGTTAGTTCAAAACATCTTTGTACATCACAGCAAATTCAATATCTCAATATACTTTGCTAGAAATTGTTTTTGTCTAGAAATGGTATGTTATGCACTTTGACCTGAGGTCAACCTTACAACCTATGTCATAAGTTTGAGTCTTCATGGCATTATAGTCAACTAAATATATCTGTCCATTTGGCAAGAAATACCATGTGCTCTTTGATGACCTCTGTAACCTTTAAGGTAAATCTTAGCCTATATTATTAAAGCAAAACAACTTCAAACACAAATTTCAACATTGTGTGTGTGTGCATTTTCACACACACAATATATATATATATATATATATATATATATATATATATATATATATATATATATATATATATATAAATGGTTGGCACTCATTTCTGAATATGCCTGTTTGCTAGTTATCTAGTTAATCCCTGTTACAGACACCGGCTCAGGCATATTTCATTTGTGCTTGTTCCTCACTCAGAGACAAACTATGGTTAACATTGTAGTTATGCTGAGTAGATCTTGCTTAAAATTTCTGGGAGAGATAGCACATAATCCGACTTGATCAGTAATTGAACAAGGCCAATACATTCAAAACCTTGCCAAAATATAATTGCCAAAATAAATCTGACTTCCTATAATTTTCTTTCAGAAATAACATTAACTGAATTATTTTATTAACAATCATACTGAAGGACTAACAATTTCCTTTGTAAATATAAATAAACAGACAATTATTTTTTTTGCAACTTCAATAAGTTAAAAATAAACTTTCAAGTAATATTAAATTCAGATTATAATGAAAGACAAGAGTCTTGGCTGTGTTATTTATTTAAAGCAGACAGTTTCATTTTCTGTTTATAATTCAGCAAAACTTCTGTCTCGGAACAAAATGAACCCCAAAGTAAAATTACAATCCCTGAATAGACTAATACTTGTACAAAAATATACCCAGAGTTCTACATGCAAAAGTTCCACAAATAAAAAGTTGGTGCTTACAAGAGGATTAGGAGAATGCAAGCTTTTCTACACAGAAATCAATTTATATTATAATCACTACAGGAAATTAAAAAACAAAATTTGTTACATTCAAAATAGGCAAAGAAGAACACACACAAAGAAAGTGATTGAAAAACACAGTACTTTACAATTGAAACATACTTGGATGGTCATTTAAAAATAGATAACAATATCTTCAGCTTTTTTAAAGTATGAACATGTCAATATTTGTACCATCTATATTGAAGAGTTTACCAAAAGTGGAGTCCTGAAGGTGGTTGGTTGTTAACACTGACAAATTTCCAGCAACTCCTGCAGCCATGCTGGCCCCAAATATAATGTCCTGTATTCCTCTGGATTTTGTCAGTACAACCAGAGTGGAGGACATGTGGTTTGGGTTTTGGTCTCCATATGCCCAGGTGAGGTCACCAAAAGGACTTAATTTTAACCTAACAGGGTATTACCATTTTCTTCATATCTTGTGTGATAAACCAATGCCTACTACCAAACAAAATCAAAAGTTAGAGAAAATAATTCAACAAGTTTTTTTGTTTTTTTTTTTGAAAATAGGTAAAGAGTTGAGACCAAAACCAATGAACAATAAATCCATGGAAGAAGAGTGATGTAGCCTCTCATAAATTTATGATAAAAAAAATTGTATTTATTTATTTTTTTTAAGGGCTAGTATAAGTAATGCAAATATGTTTACAATTAGAATCAATGAATAATATATTACTAATAATCTATTTAAATATATTGAATATACCATATTTAATGGCATTTAAGACGATCTTATTTAAATCCAATATTACAGTTATGTTAATTCCAAGTTCTGATAGAATGTTTACTTATATACCATAGACTATCAACAACCCCAAAATAAAATAAAACCTGGAAGATATTACAGTGCTATTTTCTGAGGGAAAATATGGTACTTTGGGGGATATATCACAAGGAAATACAGGCTTACTGGTCTTTTATTGTATATCAATATCATGACAAAAGTGAATCCTGGCTATAAAAATTAAAAAATGAGAAATTGATGACATTAGACTTACTTGAATGATACCAGAAAATCAACTTCCTTTTTAATACTCCTCATCACTTATCTGGACATCATTCCTGAGTAGATAATAAAGAGTATTTCTCCAACCCAGATTATAGTTTTCTTGGGCTCTAATAGTTTAACTTCAGATGGACAGCTGCTCTCCTCCTCATATAACTTACCATTCTGATCATGAGACCAGGGTTCAAATCTCACTTGTTAGCAGTCTGGGAGGCATTCCCAGTATGTAGCACCTTTGAAAAGTGCTCAAAAAACCACACCACATGTATACTCAAGCCTTGTGAGTGAAATTGGGTAGGTGGGATTGTTCGATGATTATATGAGCACCAAGTCATTATGACAGAGTTTGAGTGCAACTGCCTTGTTCAAACTGCTGACAACAGATTATGTGCTCTTTCCCAGAAACTGTAACTAAGGCCCACTCAGCATAGTTGCAATATAGACCAGAGGTAGGCTCTGTGGGTGTTAAGCCAATACAAATGTTCCAGAGCAGGCAACTACTACAAGGACAGCTAGTCACCCTAGCAGACAGGCATACTTAGAAACAAGCAGCTAGCCATTATATTATATGCAGGCTATGTTATAGTTTTTATTTTTGCACACTGATTCTAACATTGAAAACTGAAAACCTTATGCTTTTAAGAAATGGTAAGAATCAGACTAAAAACAAAAAAATTGTGCAGTTTATAATTATAAAAATAGTCAAAGTTGTAAAGTTTCATGCTAGAAATTTCTTATTGAACATGTGCTACAATTGATCATTTGCAATTGACAGTGATCAAAATGTAAGACTAATCAATGTGATACAATGCAGGCAACAGCTAACATGCTCACAATATCAAAATTAAGCAATGAAAATCATTTATACCAACTTAGTTCTATTAGTTACTTTGATTTCCATATACGTTCACATATAAAAAAAAAAAAAAAAAAAAAAAAAAAGTAAATAAAAAATACTGAACTAATTAAATGTTCCATTTTGGGGAAAAATGTTGATGGTTGATAAAGAGCATATTTTGTGGGATGGCAAATGAAGCGAACCATGAAGCAACTGTACCAAAAGCTTGTTTTCATCCAAATATAATACAGTTAGAGTAGAAAAATTCTCTATTAGGAATGCTTTCAAGAGAAACAAATTATTAATTAAAACAAGTACTGCTCCCAATTAAAGCAACTGAAATCAGCAATTGTCAAAATGTGTCCAGACTTAATTAAGAGAAAAGGTGTGAAATTCCATCTAGATAACATGAGATTGCACATTTCTATGGTGACTAGGAAAAAAAAATTATTAGAGCTTAGCTGAAAAGTTATCATTTTCATTAGATATTGCACATTTAGAAAATAATTTGTTTTAGAGTTTACACAGAATTGTCTTAATGAAAAAATAATTTCAATTTCTTTGATGATTGCAAAAAGTTACAAAGAGCAGTACTTTGCTAAGAAAAATAAAAAAAATGTTCTGAGAGGATAGAATCATGAAGTTGCCTGAAAAAAAATATTGAACAAATATTTTTATATCACCCATTAGTTTAAGTGTAAACCAAAATCTTTCTGGATATAAAGAAAAACTAAACTTTAATAAAAAGGTCATTAAACACAAGAAGTGTTTTCAAATTAAGGTCTCTGGCTACTTATAGCATCCACAGCAAACAAAAACAACCAAAACAAAAAAACAAAACAAAAAACAAACTACAAACAAAACCCAAAGCACTTCAGATTTCTTAATAAAAAAAGCATTTTCAAATGAAGGTCCTTACCCACTTTCTGCCCACACACACACAAAGTGTAAGAATGGTATAGACCAAATAAAATTCCAATAACCAAAAACACTACTCTTAAGAGAGTGCTCAATACAGAGTAGAGCAAATAGTATTCATTCAAAAATTACAACATAAGTATAGTATGTTATAACATCACTACAAAAATAGCCATTTTGTTTTGTGTCAAGTGATTCTGAAATCAACACCATTTGATAAAACATCTGAAGTGTTGAAACAAAATGGCTATTTTTGTAGTGATGTTATAACATACTTATGTTGTAATAATAATAATATACAAGAACAGTAAGATTTAAATGCTCCAAATTAAGTAAATGTCTTAGAAAGTTATTCCTAGCATTGCTTGACAATGGAGTGAAACTCTGGATTTTAAGTTTGATTTTTATAATTAAATTTACAACTTTAGTTTCAGTTTTGAAACAAATTTCTGTCATGATGGAACCATTTTTAAGAAGGAAAATAATTGTTATATATATGTGTGTGTATATATATATATATATATATATATATATATATATATATATATAAAATTTGGGACATTATTATTACCACCATAGTAGTAATAGGGACAGCTTAAAAGAAAGTACAAAAAAAAAAAAAAAAAAAAAAAAACCACAAAAGACAAAGTGCTTCTTCTGATTTCTTAATAATGTTCAATAATCAGAGAAGTTTTTAAAAATATTTTTCTATTAATCACTCAGTTAAGTGTCATACACACTTGGGCGACCATGTTCCTTTCAATTCATGACTGACTAGGCACAGTTTTCCCACAGCTGGTTGCTATTTCTTTCTGTGGTAGACTGTTTGCCACCCATTCCGTCCTGCTATTAAACCCGTAGCTGGGGGGGGGGAAAGAAGAAATAGATTTATACCTTTCCCCAGGATATTTGCGTTTCAGTGAATGCAACAAATCCAACTGGAATTCGAACTCTGCTCTCAGATTTCCCATTCTGAGCCATTATCCATTACATCACAACACACGTGAGTGGATTAACTTCACCTAACCTTCCTTGTTTAACCTAAAATAACTAAACTGGCAGCTCATACATTATTTCTTAAACAGTAGTAAAGATGGGAAAGGGTAATTCAGGGGTTTTTTTAGGGTGGGGGGGACAACAGTGCTTGTTAAATAAATCATCTTTACTTTTACATTTTTTTTTTTTTTTTTATACACATAGGTGCAAGATACAGTTATATATAGTATACTTACAAACAAAGCTAAAAAGATAGTAGCTACAACTCCGTAGACTACTAACTAATGATTGGTCAAAGTACTACTAAAATGTCAGCCACTCCTTTGTCATGGCCTAAGATTACTAATGACATTGGTGCCACTACTAACAATACTGACAGCCTCGGTAAGGATGTCAACTTCGACTTTCATTTTCACTCACCCTGTTGGTCATGACAAGAAATATACATGTCTCGTTGGCCTTGGCAAGAAATATACAGCATGTCTCAAGGCTTACGAAGGACAGTGGAGAATACAATGCAAAAGAATGGAAACTGAAAGGAAGTGGAAACAGATAATGGGGAGACACGCACGGAAATAACGTTTTAGCAACAAGCACCGGGCCTTATTTGAAAGAAGACAACCACCCAGCCACCAAATGAGCGAGCGAGTGAGCGAAAAAACTATCGCTTACAGGTTGACCTATACACACCACCATACTAAGCAGTAGTGCTATCTTTCTTTCTTTCTCTCTTGTCTGTCGGAGTACACGACACCCAACTAGAAAATACTGTGCATACCAACATACCATCAAGCATGAGGTCATAAAAAGAAAAGAACAAAACCACTTTAGCATTTCGGAGTTACGTACTTTTATCGTTCAATACGCAGTCAGTGTTAGAAAAGAATTCTTTACAACAAAAAAAAAAAAAAAATTACAGTTCTAAAAATTCTTTTAGAAATTTAAAAATCAGGATTCGTTATACAAGAAAAGAAAAACAAAATCAAATGCGATATATTCATTTCAGTAGACGTTAAAAATGTTATGTCACGATCGATTTTAGGCTTATTTTAAATAACGCGCCACTTTTTAAAAAAATATGTACGTACTACAGTACACTACAGGGGCTTCTGTGGCCTAGTGGGTAAATTTATGACGAATTTATTGTTAAATTCCAGAAATTCGATTCGGAACATGTTGACAAAAATAATCGAGCGCTGAAAGAGTTGTCAAGTGAGTCAGAAGTTTCTGCTACTGTTTACCAAAACAAAATAATCAGAGGTAGTAAAATAGCAAAATTGACAAACAGAAAACGAAAGAAAGGAAAAAGAAAATTCTCTGGTTGCCTTACTGAAACCAGTAACTTGTCAGTGTAGCTCGAGGACAGTAAAAGTACTTGTAAATGAAAGAGGAAAAACGATTTCAGGATTTTTCTTTTAAGCCGAAATTATTTTTGTTCATTGTAACTAGAAATTTTGAAATCTGGTACATTGCTGAGTGACAATATTCGTCTTTTTTTAATGTATTTCTTCAGAAAAAGAAAAAAAAAAATAGATGGTATGATCTGATCGTTCTAGCTTCTCTAATTCATCATAATTAGTGAAGTGACGAAGATAGTTAACGGGTAGAGAGGTTATTGCTAAAAATGGAAAAAAAAAAATACTTATTACCAAGTCGAAAGAAAAAAATCGTTTCAACTAGATGGGAAGCGATGTAGATAAGTAATTAATTAAGCTACAAGAGTAACAAGACGAATATTTGCTAACTTTTCGTAAATGCGATAACCCCAAACAATAAAGTAAAAAAAAAAAAAAAAAAAAAAAAAAAAACGATGGTGCAATGAATAAAAAACACTACCCATACAAGTTGTCAGATTTACAATCAAGATTTGATGACAGCAAAGAGAAATATTTTCGAAATCTATACCACTTTATGGTTTGACAAACAACCAAAGCTCTTATAAACTACTAAGTACATTCTTCTCTAGTTAGATATTTTTCAAGCACAAAAAAAACGAAAAACTGGTTTAATTTAAAAATATCGTTCATTCAAGAATATTTCCTCGAAAAAAAAAAATTAGCGGAAAAAGTAAAATACAGTTAAAAACTAATCAACAATGTCATGAGGCGTTGTGAAGTGAAAAAGATTATCCATTCAATAACAGCTTTTTTTTTTTAAAGTAATACGGAACATGGACACTGTCATAAGGTACTCTCTTGCAACAAGACAGTTAATCTTAAAGGCTGTTGGGACAACAAATAAAAAAAATTACTAAGAGGTAGCTTTTGAAAAGCTTAGTTTCCAAATTTGACCCCCCCCCCCAAAAAAAAATCAGATTCTTTTAGGCTTCATTAGAAGTTTGGAAATTGTAACATGAAAAAAAATATAAAACCAGACCTTTCTCAAAAAACAAGCACTCTTGATATATTTTATATCTTTTGTGATTTGTCACAACTAAATTTCTGTTGGATGAAGCTACATTTAACAAAGATTTCTAGAATGCTCATTGCGAAACTCACTAGCTACAGTAAGTGATACTTAATATGCTCACTACAAATATATAAGCAGATCCACTTAACATAAAACTAAAGGATGTGAGGATGGAGTAAAATACCAGCTCAGAATGAGAAACCCCCGAAATGATTTCAAATTTCAGTAGAGTTTATTACATTCACTTTTACACAAATATTCCTTTGGAGAATCCATCTCTTTTTCCCTCTAGCTATGGATTAAACAGTAAGGTAGAGTGATCTTCAGTCTAATTTAGGACTGTTTTGCAGGCATGTGGCTAGCAACTCCATCCTGCAAAAAAACCTATATGCTATGGAAACCACAGCAGAAATGCCAAGTGTGTTGAATTTGTGGCCCAATACTTCACAGTCAGTTTGTATAGGGGCTTGTGAAGGTGTGTGAAACAAAACTAAAACCATGTAAGGAGATATTAATAAAAATGATTTCACAACAAGGAAAATATGTTCCTACATGATGAGAGAAATATGACAAAAAAGAAAGAAAAAAGAAAAAAAAAGGCCACTTAAATAACAAGCATAATTAACTTTTAAGGAAGAGAGTATTTCCACTTATTGTGAGTACTTTGTTATCAGTAATTTCCTTTTTGGTTTCACATTTATTCTCCAAAAATATATTAATACCATTCAGTGGTTTGACCTAATTCAAATGAGCCAAATGGTCAACAATAAGTGAAGCTTGTAAAAATGCCAATTGGAAGTGAACAATGACAAAATCCTCATTATGGATGGATAAACTCAACTAATATTCTCTCAAATATTACATGACAGATTGAATTAGAATTACTGACTTAAGCTCTGAATGATAAAGACCCAATATTTTTAATCCATCTTAGTGCATTCCATTTTTAATCTCATGTTGCCAAAATTTAAAAAATTTTTTTTTTAAATATTGCTATTATTTTAGTATGTTTGATACTGAACAAAATAAAAAAATAAAAATAAAAAAAAATCAATTTTTTTCTTCCAACTACCATGAAATTGAGCAAACACTTATCAATTATTTCAAATCAATGTATACTCAAGGAGGGAAAATATAGAAAATGAATAAAAAATTAACTACTTATTTAGAAAGATTCATTGACAATCCCATAATACTGATGCCAGTGTCTATTACTGTTATAGGTACCTAACAACACCTATTTGCAGCAAAAACACAAATTTGCAGAAATATGATGTACGTAAATGCTAAAAATTTACATTAAGAGAAATATTTTGGCCTGTTATATTTATATCTAATTCTTGTAAAAGTAAAATTAACAAAATTAATATCCTTTTTTTAATTGTGAAATTTATAAAAACTATCCTAGAGTAAGTAGATGTGTAGTAAATATAAAGGTTATAAACTCAGAAAAAGAAATTGGTAACCAGTGTTCAAATCCCAGCAGAGTTTGTTACCTTCACATTTGCACCAATACTCTATCCATCTCTTCTACCCACAATGGTAGGTTAAATAGTAGGGTAGACTGGGTTCTTTTGCCTTGAGGTGGCAACAAGTCGTAAAGAAAAACAGAGTTCAAAATCAACTTGAAAAGGGATGGGGGATCTGTCAGGCTATCTTGTTCTAGACATATCACTGCTGCTTTGCCTACAGTACATGTGGTTCTCCTGTGACTCATGGATTACAGGACTCATGACGTGATGATCCTAATATAAAGAATTGAAGTTGTTTCCCTTATCCTAAAATCCATCAGCTTTCAACAATGAACATCCAAGACAATTGATAAATTTGAAATAACATATTTTAAGAGTTCTCATCTAGCTGTGAAAGTATGCAATACTTTAAAATAACTGTCCTGGTTATGATGATAAACTACATCCAGCAGCAAGGTCTCTGATCAGGAGGTTCTGAGGAGCATGGAACCACCTCTTAATTGCTGTTGTTCCAGATTCACACTGACATGGGGTAGTAGCATCTGTTAGGGTCCCAGCTATGGGCAAATAGTTAACCTCCAAACTAGAGTCAAAACACTGAAAGTATTAAAAATTTTATAGAAAAAAATGCTAGCAATACATTTTCATAGAAAAAAAAAAAAAAAAAAAAAAAAAAAATATATATAGTAATACATTTTTGTAAAGGAAATTAGTAATGCTCCTAAGAAAATTAAATTTCAGCATTAAATGACCCATAAGGAGTTGATATGCCGGTAAACAAACTTTGAAATAAAGTTATGATTCTTAAAAAAATAAAAATAAAGAAAAGCAAAGGAAATGAAGATTTAAATAATAAGCCTTTAAATGTATATTATTATTCACATGTAATAACCTATCCACACAAATTGATTTTCCATATTTAGCCATTTGCAGAGATGCATGGAACAGTCTTTGAGAATAAAAGCAAAACAAAGGATCCCAACTTGTTAGTTAAGAATGGTTACTGGTAATAAAGAGTTATACCAACATTAACTCAGTTTAAATTGAGAACAAAACAGTTTATATTGTTCATAAAATCAGAGTTAATGAAAAAAAAGATTGATTTTCGTTGCATTTAACAATTCTACAAGAGTTCACAGATAGGTTTTGTTTGTTTGTTTGTTTAGCAGCATATAAACTCCTTATGGGTCATTTAATGCTAAAATTTAATTTTCTTGAGGGCATTAGTAATTTCTTTTACAAAAAGGTATTGTTGGTGATATATAGTTTGTTTTTTTGTTTTTTTTATAAAAATTTATTGCTGACATTTTTACTATAGAAATTTATTTTTATACTTTCATAATGTTTTGATCTCAGTTTAGAGGTTAACTATTTGCTCATTGCTGGGACCCTAACAAGTACTACCACCCTGGGTCAGGGTGGACCTAGAAACAACAGCAATTAAGAGATAGTTCCACATGTCTGAAAACCTCCAGATCAGAGGACTGATCATCAGACTGTCATCATACATCATACCCAGGACAATCACTAATACATAAGGTTTATCATCCTATAAAACAAGTCTACTAGTAAAACTAAAGCAAGTAATCAAAATAGTGACAAAAAAAAAAAAAAAGAAAAAAAAAAAAAGAAAGAATTCTCTCTAGAATCACTAGTTTATTTTAGGAGATAGTAACTATTTAGCACTGCACCTTTTTCTTACCAAATGTGCTATCCATTTTCCTTTTGTCCACAAAGGTTTTGGGTCATTTTTGATTCATTAATTCATTTTCTATGACTTATCAACCTTTTGCAGGTTTAAATAGCCAGAAAATATTGTCATTTTTTTTTTTTTTTTTAAGATAATGATTCAGTGATACAAGTCTTACTTAACCCATAAGTGGGGAGAGAACAGGTGGATTCATACCTTTCCCAAGGCTATTTACACGTAAGTGAATATATCAAACCCAACTGGAATTAGAACTCAGCTCTCCAATTAACAATTCTGAGGTATTATCCATTACACCACCCACACATCCAAGCTTATAATAGCTGGTAATCCCAAGCAGTCTCCCATCTTGGTACTGACCAGGCTCAACATTACTTAATTTTGGTGATCATATGGGGAAACAATATTTCAATGTGAGTTGGCCATAAACTTGTGGCAGGCACAATAATTTTGACTTTGATATCAGATGAAAATGCTGATCTTTTAACATTTAATTTCTGAAAAAACCAGAAATCTGATAGATCCAAATCAGGACTGTACAGAGGGCATACAACAACTGTGAATGTCAGGCTTCTCAATGTTAGTGCTATTTATTGACTGCAATGTAGCCTTGCATTGTTGAAATGAAGAACAAAAAAACAGGTCTAATTCTGTAAGTGCACTGTGAGTACTCACAAGGTTTCAGCATACAACATTTCAAGGCCTAAAACTTCATTACTGATCACTGCTTTCTATGTAGTAATCATTACTAACAAACACTATTAATCAATGTCATCAAGTGAACTGACACTAAACATGTTTGAACAGAACTTCATATACTACCAAATATGTCCAGACAAGTTTTTGTCTCCATTATTATCAATGAGGGAAGAGATTACTTATCAAACAACCCTTGTATCTTAGACATTTTTATATATCCCCTGAGACTATATTGGTCTATACACATTAAATACCAAGACATTCTTACAAAGTGAACAAGCTGGGGCCTGCAAGAGATGGATTTTCAAAAAAATTACTAATCTATTATTAAATAAAATTTATTTTTTTAACATATTTTCTGAGTATGTTTTAAAATTTCAGTACTATACTTCATTTCTAAATTCCAATAAAATTCAATTGTTAAATTAATTCTAGCAAAATAAGGAGGTGCTGAAAAGTTCCGAACATAACCCACTTCCAAAATCTGATTAAAAATATATACAGATACCACCAAAAAAAATGTATCCACACTTCAGGAAAGGAAATACTTGTATAGATAATGTAATACAAAATTTATACAGACATTACAAGTTATCTTTGGACTCTACAATCACAAGAGATGCTCAAAATGGTGGCCTTCAGCTTCCAGACATTTATTAGCATAGCAAACTACTGCTTGGGCAATGTTGGCCAAAGTGCCCAGTGGGATTGCTGCACATGCATTTGAATTTCTTGTCTAAGGATTGCCAATTTTCTGAAATACACAACATCCTTTATACGCGCTTAGGCACATTTGTGTTTGTTCAACACCCACAGAGCCAACCTGTGGTTTATACTGCAACTATGCTGAGCAGATTTTAGTTACAGTTTCTGGGAGAGAGCATGTTATCTAATGTGATCAAAAACTTGAACAAGGCCAGCATGCTCAAGCCCTCAGCCACGATGACTTGTGGCTTTGTCCTAGCACAGTCAATAGTATAGACATCCCCCAAGAGTTCTGTCTACCCAACTTCACTCACAAGGCTTGGGTCAACCTGATCTAGTCTGATAACATCAGGAAGTCTCCTGACAAATCAACCATGGTGAGATTTGAACCTGGGTCTCATGGCCAAAAGGTGAACATTCTAACCACTCGGTCATGCACCTATATATTATACACACACACATACACAATATTCTGATCCAGGGGCCCTTAATAAAAACTGCAGTACTGACATTTTAAGTATCAAACTTCTATTCATGAGTAATAAATTTTCACTGAACATAGTAAGCCATTACTGACCCAATTTATAGCAATAGCTTTATTTTTACACCACACGAACATTACAAATACTATAAAATGAATTATAAAGAGAATGTGCCCCGATTTAAAACTAAAAATTATTAACTGCAGATATGTATATATATATATATAATCTCACAGTACTACTCTGTTCCAACTATGACATTACAAGAACAGTATATTTATTTTAGTTCATTCTCAAAACTACTAGTAATCTGAATAAAAGCAAAAACATGGGTCCTTAGAAATAACTAATGAAGATTTTCTTTCCATTCCACCACCCTCTACTATGCTAAAACCATATTATGTTTTTTCAGTATACAAGATAAAATTATTTTCAATCATATAAAACACACAAAAAAATACAATGTCTTCATATATTTATTGATCATAAAATTGATGTCCTATCAGTAATGAGATATTCCGTTGTTATAGTAACAGGAAGCATTTCTCCATCCTGATAAACAAACAAGGATCATGTTACTATAACAAAGGAATACTTCCTTCATAATTAGTAGCAAATCAGGGAGCATATAACAAATGGCTTGAAAATAAGATGAGGATTTACATTAAATTGAATACAGAAAAGCTGGGAGAATAGATAAATAACTTTCAAAATGAACTAAGAATTATAAAGATATAGAATAAATATTAACAGCTTTTTTTAATTCGCTCATTTTGTTCTTTTTTTACAAGCTTAGTGCAAAAAATACTAATGATTTATTATTTAAGCATACACACATACCCACATATTTCTTTCATTTTTGGATCTGATCTAGTTTCAATGAAATGAGTTTCCTATTTGTCATATGTCTTCAGAATTTTGTCAGGATTCTATATGCTATTTTATACGCACACATTATATACTTATATTAGGTACCTCCAAAAATTTTCTAAGAGCATACCATGGTGAAAAAAGTACCCAAATTTAATAAAAACAAAGTTTTAGTGTCAAAATATTTACATTATTATGAGGAAAGACCAAAGTGTTTTTTGATTATTTTATTAAATTCTTTAAACCTTTCTAGCATGTTTGAAATTTTGGATGAGCCAAAGATTAGTATATTTGGCATTAAAAAAACAAAACAAAAAAAAACAAAACATTATTTTGGAAATTATTGCAAAAATCAAATGGTCAGATTTTAATGAAATTTTCAGGACTTATTCACAAATAAATGAAATTACTTTTTCTTTTCTTTTTTTTAAGGAAGATCTCGATAAAATTTTTTTTTTTTTTTTTACATCTGTTACCCCTACTTAATTTTATGGAATTTTGATAAATTAAAATTTCAGCCTCTTCATATTATATTAGTTAAAAGCAGGATTCCTTGGAGAATTTAAATCAGTTTTGTCAACAGAAACACCATTTACCTAAAATCTACTCTGAATCACAAAATAAAAAATACAATAAAACTAAGACATTATTTAATTAGGAAAGATTTTAATTGCTTTTATAAACAAAATATATTAAAGACACTATTGCCTGAAGAGAAAGTTTCTTCAATGAATGAATTTTTACAAGTATTATTTTAATTTTTTTTTTTTTTTAAATTTTAATTAGAAAAATTTCTTAAGTTTTAAAATTCTGTATTAATTTCAGCCTTTTAGACCATATTATTAAGTGAAAACTATATTTACTAATTATAAATGGAAAAGCTTAATACAAATCATCAAACACCAATATTTCTATAAGAATTTGAATTTTTTTTTTTTTATGTATATAAATGTGTACATTTTTTAAGAAAAGGCAACCAGACATAACATTATCAGAAAATAAGAGCAATAACTATAATAAATAAAGTCTCCATAGAACATTAAACTTGTCATCAAGCTGTCAACACATCAAAACAGCTACTGTTGGGTTGAAAATACAGCAACTGTCAGGCTAAGAAATGCATTTCTATGATATTTTAAACTTAAAGTAAATAAAATTTGTTTCAAATTAGGTTAATTATGCTTTAAAATCAGCAAATATTCCTCAAGTGCAGTTTCAGAAAAGTATATTTTATTTCTGGATTGTGATGAAAGACGACTAAAGATGGGTGCTAATCAGCTATTTTAGCAAAAAAAAAAAATTTACAGACAATTTAAATTATTTTTGAAATACACCACAGTATTTTACTTATTGGAAATATTAAATTTAATCTATTAGCTTGAAATTAAAACCAAAATAAAAGCTTCAAGAAAGATTTTTTCATTTTTAAAAATTCATTTTAAACCATAGGTATGACATTTTTTGTAGAGGTCCCTACTTCTTATGTAATTGTTTTGATCTTCACCAAGTGTGCCAGACTAAAGTTAATAAATATGTGGCCTGCTTCTGAAAAAGTTTAAACTTCAATGGTAATAGGTAGAGGCTGGTGTTCAAATCAAGGTTAAAGCCAGAATTTCAAATACTGATTTTCTAACCATCCACATTAGGAAAATGCAGAATCTTCTATACCTGATTTAGCTTTGTGCTATAAAAGCTTATTAAATATAAAAAAAAATGTATAAAATCTAGTTAAGATCAAACTTGGCTGGAAAGCAAGAAAAAGAGTTTCACAGGTGAGAAGTGTGAGAAAAGAAACAGCATAGAACTTACGGTTAGATCTAGACAATTCAACTGTAAATAGTACTGCGCTTAAATTCATAAAGTCTAGGTTTCATAGTGGAAAGTTCATCGGAACAATTATCATGAAAGTATTTATAGAAAAGTTACAGAGAATTAACATTATGGTGGTAGGAAAGCAATAAAATCTGGTTGAGAGAATTTGCACATTCTTATGAGTTATTTTTTTCCTAACTTTAGAGAAAAAAAAAAAATTGTGAAATAAATCGACCACTGAAAAAGAGAACCATAGAAAACATTAAAATGAAATTCCCATTCAAAATGAAACATTAAAAATTAAAACATTTCCATTTATGCAGCCAATATAAATCCTAAGTATTTGATTGCCTAGAAATTTCTCATTTTTTAAATGCATAATTTTTTTTTTTTTTTTTTTTTTTTTAAATCATTTCATCACAAGCAAGGCAATAAAAGACACAATGGGTTACAGAGTGTGAAAAAAAATAAGAAAAAGCAAAGATTAAGGAGCAAGAACAATAAAAGAAGAGGAATCAAGAAGACATAATGATTAACATTGCATTCAAATTTTTGAAAATCAAACTTGTCTGGAAAGCAAGAAGCCAAGAGAGTTTCACAGGGAAGAAGTGTAAGAAAAATTGTTGGCATAGAATTTATGGTTACATTTAGTCAATTCAACTATATGTCAAGATGCCAGGTCAGAACCAATAATATTATCGATTCATCTTTGGATTTCATCAAGAATATCTAAATATATAGCAGGAGTGCCAGACCATATGTGACAGCAATATCCGAAGCATGAAGGAATGGTAGACATAAGATAGATTCTGAAGAGAAAAATTATCTAGCACATAATTTTAGATCACCCAGCCTAAAACTAAGCCCAATTAAAATCTCTTAAGCTGAAAACTGCAAACCTGATTATAGCATTTTTTTTTTTTTTTTTTTTTTTTTAGATACTGTCCAATATCTTTTAATAATTGCTAACAGAAAAACTTCATGAAAATTAATCCAAGCAGAAAAAGAAATGTTGGCAATTCATTAAAAAAGTATAATTTCTTAAAAAGGTTAATTACATTTGAGTAAATTCAATAATAAATTTGAATCAAATCAAGATTCTACATTATTCTAAAATTGACCATATCAAGACAATGTTGGACCAAGCCAAATTTGGCAAAAGGTCAGACTTGTGGAGCATCCATTGATGATCAATATCACTAGAAAGACTTAAAAAAAAAAAAAAGCATTGCTAACCACTGCTCTACAGTGTGATATTTGTGAGGTAATCAGTAAAGACAATTTGCCAATGTAACATAGAAAGTGCTCCTTACTAATATATAACCAACACCATCATGTACAACTACATATTCATAGTAGTATTCACATCATAAAATTGAAAAAAAAAAAAAATCTATTGTTAGGTCCAATATTAATTATAAAAATAAAAGTCTGGTATTAATTATAACTTTCTAAAAACATTTGAGTATTAATTATAGCCATAACCTATTAATGGCCATTATTCCATTTTTGTGAGTGGGGATTAATGGGTTAAAAAAAAAAAAAGAAAAAAAAGTGGGGGGGTTCACTCAAAGTGTCCCCACAAAATCAGACCAACAGTTTAGAAAGGGGAAAAAATACAAGTCCCATTTTGATAACTTTTTGTCACCCACTTCATACTAATTTTTAGATTGTATTAGGTATGGATAAAAGTTTTAAGAATCTAACAGGTTTTACCTTGATATTTCTCAGGACAACTGATTAGAAAGTTGTAAATGCAGCTCTCTGCAAAAACCCCCACCCCACCCCGGCCAGTAAGTGATTAGATTCCTGTAAAACCTTTCAGATAGAGCTTCAACAGACAATTTGATTTTTACTTTCTAAAATTTGTCCATAATTTCAGTATATTTACAAGCTGATGAATAGTCACTGACTTAAAAGCTGAAAGAAAAGTTTATGTTCTAATCCCTGAAAAGTGACCTTATGAAAGCTGGAGAATTGACAAAGTAAAATTGAAGGAAACACAAAACTTTCTTCTAAATGAAAGATAATATTGATAGTCCACCCAATAAAATGTCTATCACTGTAGAATTTTCTTCAGTTTATTTAGTTGTTTGTAAAAGGTCTAAGATATTTTATATAAATGATCTTACAATTAAAAGCTTAAGATCTGTTTAACTCCTTCAAAAAGGAAAAATGATACTCAGATGACTTGTCTTAAGTAAACTTTCTTTTAGAATAAGCAATTTATAAAAAATCACAACTAAAAAGAACCAAAGAAGAAAAACTGTTGTTTATATTAGGCTGGTGCAAAAATGTTGTTTTCTCACATAGTAACATATGTGAGAAAACGACATTATTTTTGCACCAACCTAATAGCAACCAGCTTTCATGTTAACTCAAGAGACAGTAGGATCCAACAGTTTTATTGGTAATTGCTCCAAGTTTTTATTGAGATATCAACACTCAGAAAACTGATATTACATAACCTTACTAATCCTGCCTTATAATTTATTGGAAATGGCAATTGTAATGGATTCATTAACCATGGTGCACAGTTAAGGTTTTGTGTTTCAAGCAAATCTAGCATTAGAAAAACCTGATCTTTTAAAAACATTCTCGAAAAAAAAAAAAAAAAAAAAAAAAAAAAAAATCAATGTATGTATTTATGCTCATATAGGTAAGTCAATATTTAACAAAAGAAAAAAGTGATTTTAAATATATTTTTCAACATACTCTTTGTCAATGCATTTATAATTCAAAAGTAAATGCCAAAACATAAATTGAACATTATATACCAAAGCAAATATTTCAGCTAATAACTTATTCTGCAAACCTGTTGCATACATATGTGTGTGTATGTGTATATTACATATACACAAATAAAAGGCATTATATAAAAACAATCTTTATGGCATTTTTAAACTAAGTTCTTTTGAGGTTGAGTAGATACTATTTGGTACCTAACAAGTTCAGTAAATAGATATACAGTATGATTGAAAAGTAACTCAATATTTTATGAGTGGCCAGCCAGGATTCCTGACTTAACACCCTGTGACTTTTTTTCTTTAGGGTTGGTTAAAGGAGTAAGTCTACTATACCAAACCAAGACTTTCGAAGAACTTGAAGGGAGAATACAAGAAGTTATGTCTTCCATACCACAAGAATTCCTGGTGAAATCAATTGACAATTCCTGGGCAGCTCGAGAAGCTGCTAGTAAAATCTAGTGCTCATATTGAATTTTAAATAAAATCCCATGCTAAATGCTTTCCTCTCATATTTCTTGTAAAAATTATAGTTAATAAATAAATTACAAGTATTTTAAAATGGGGAGTTACTTGTCAATCCTGTAGATGACTGGAAAAACACCCCTGCACCATGATTTTTTTTTTATGCTCCATGCCAAAATGGTCTAGAAGTACCAACTTATTTTAACCCCTTAACCTAAGAATTCACATGAAATTTCTAATCCCTGCTAGTTATTAGACTGCCTCACTAACTTATTAGGCATGAGAGAGTAGGAAGTTAACTTACATATTTATGAATCTACCATTTGGCCATGTGTCAAATATTGATGCCACATATGGTCTGCTGCTGCTATGTATTTTGAGATTCTGGAGGAATCCACAATGTTATTGGTCTTGACCTGCCATCTCAGCCTCACTTACTTTTCTACCACCGTAATGTAGCTTCCCTGTGCCTTTTCTATAAATACTTACATAACTATTCTGATGAACTTTCCTCTACAGTATCTAGTTTTTATAAATTTAAGCACAGTACTAGATTGGTAGCAAGGTCTCATTTTGCAGTTGAAATGGCTAGATATAACCATAATTTCTATGCTAACAGTTTCTTTTCTCACACTTCTCACCTGGGGAAGTCTTCCGTTTTCTTGCTTTCCAGCCAACTTTGAATTTCAAAAATTCAAATGCAATGGCAATCATTATCTACTGTCTTCTTGATCCCACTTCTTTTATATTCCTTAATAATGTTTCTTTTTTTTCTTATTCTTTCACACTCAGTAACCCCTTGTGTCTTAGTGGTTTTACTGCCTTGCTTGGGATGAAATGATTAAGAAGAAAAAAAAAAAAAAAAACTTTGGTAATGTAATAAGTTTATTAGCCGACTCAATATTCTACCAAGTTATAATTTTAATTGTTCCCCTTGGTCCCAAAGAATACATAAAGTGAATAAAATATTTTAGATTTGTTCCTTTAAACCAAAACTAATCAGTACATTAAAACTAATGTATTTTTGTTTACATCTTTGTATTACAAAATAAGGAAATAAAATAGGAAAATATAAGATTAATGCTTCCACATTTCTTTGATATCAAAAAAAGAAAAAAAAGGAAAAAGAAAAAAATGGAGACTGACAATGTTAAAGTTACATTGTATATTATCATTTCACTCTGTACTGATAAAATAGACTAGTACCATGATAGAATATATACAATTGACCCATTTTCAAAATATATGCATTGAGCAGAATTGTAACTTCCATTTTACTTTTCAGCATCTACATTTTACAAGTGCTCATTACAGTTATTACATTTGTATTTAAGTATAAATTTTAAGGAGATAAAAATTTGCAAGTTTGACAAATTGTCAAGAATATAAAAATCATCCTCTACATACAAAGATCAAAAACTACTCTCCACACATACCAGAATTTCACAATTTGATGGAGATTATAGCATAGTTGATATAGCAAGTGAAATGAATCCAGTCAAAGCCAAATTTTTTTTCATACCTACTAACAAAAAAAAAAAAAAAAAAAAAAAAAAAAATGTTCTTGGAACACAAGTTATAAAAAAATGATCCTATGATCACATTAACTACTGCTACACTACGTGTGTGTGTGTGTCCGTGTGTGTGTGTATTTGGCTGGCTTTGAAAATTCGTGTGTGTGTGTGTGTGTGTGTATATATATATATATATATATATATATATATATATATATATATATGGCTTTGAAAATTCGTGTGTGTGTGTATATATATATATATATGTGGCTTTGAAAAATGTGTGTGTTTATGCATGTATTTGGCTTAGAAAATGACTGCAATATTGACAAAAAACAAAAAAGAAACTCAAAATATAAAGCAAATTAAGTGAACTTTCTTGTCAGCATTTTTCTATGAAAATGTACATAATAGAATAAATTGCATACCAGTTTTTATTCATCAAGAAGCTAATTTTGAAAAGGCTCTCCTGGAATAGTTTAAAAATTTGTATGCAACAAAATTGCTTGATTGTCCAAAAAATTAAATGTGTGTGTGTGTGTGTGTGAATAAAAACAAATGGAAAAATTGTCTTTACCAACATGTTCTGTTCACTGATGGACTTTATCAAGGTAAATGTAAGGATTTCATTTTGTAAGTAAAATATTGAAAATATTGTTAGGTTTTCAAAATTAAGAACACAAAAATATCCTTATGGCTAACAGTGAAAGTCAAGGTAAACTATGGAGGATTCTAAGTGATGTAATTTAACACCTAATAAATGAAAGAGTAAATGTTATTGTTGAATTTTTATTTTATTTGTTTATATATATTTATTTTCTATATTAATGTAATTATTGTTTATTATTTTAATAAATTCATGTATTTGTTTATTTTAAATAAGTTTTTGATTTAACATTTTTCTTTTAATTAAAAGAAAAAAAAAAGTAAAGAAAAAATTGTGGTCATATATGCTGGCTTGGGAAAAGAGTATTTCTTTTAGGAAAGGAGATATTTGAAAAAAATCTGGGGTGCAGGCTAACATTTTGGCAAGATTTGATCAGGGCATTTTCAAGTTATTTCCATTTAACTAAGTTAATAATAAGTGTGTATTTGATAAATTGTTATAAGATCCTTTCTGTGTTCATAGATATGTTTTTAAATTTCTGCTAGTTTTCCCAATATATTGTAAGGAACAGTTATGATAAAAAAAAAAAATTGTTTTAATTTACTAATCCAACACTTTATTACTTTAAAATATTTTAGTGGGTACCCATATTTGAGTAGATGTTCTGTTTATTTTTTAAACAGTATTTTATTTTTGTCTACTGGCTGGAACATACAAGAAATCAGGAAATTCTAGGAAAGCAGCAGGATTCAAACCTGCATTCACCTTTGAAAGAGAAATCCTTATTAGGTCCAAAGGCAGTATAGAACCTTGCTTAATTGACATCACCTTCACTTTTCATGGTCAAGTCAGTTAAAAGCTCATTGAATCTAATGATGGTTTCTCCTGCAAAGGGAAGTGCAGCTTTGAATCCTGCCAGAGCATGCATTTTTCTTTAATAATACTTGAATATCCAGGCTGGTAGATGGAAATAAAATAAATCTAAAAAATAAATGGAATGTCTACTCAAATATGGGTATCCATGAAAAAATGCTTAAAGTGATATATAACAGGTGCGATGGGTAAATTGTCTGCATTTTATATTTTTAATTTTGCATATGCATGTTTGTTTTTGTCGACTGTATAGTAGGGTCAGTTGAGCACTGTGAGAAAAAGAGCACCCTGACACAATTCACTATGCCAGAAATTTGGAAACTGTATGCTGCACCGCTTGACATTCATGCTAGAACTCCAATACAAACATTCCAAAGTGTTTGGGTGTCAATCCGAGGGCAGTTCAGAGGATTTGGAAAGAGTTGGATGAGTCTAAGGGTGATTACGAAAGTGTTTGGAGTGATCACTAGTGATATCAATGTTATGCCTCCATTCATCTTCCCACAGGGTCTCACTCAACATGAAGGCCTACATAAAGTGCCTTGATGAAGTAGTGCTGTCCTGAGTCAAGAGGGTGGCTCCTAGAAGACCCTATGTCTGACAACAAGACTCTATACCAGGCCACATAAGCAGGAGAATCAAATCATGGCTGTCAGACAATTTCCATGACCACATCACCCCTTACATTTGGCCACCTAACTCCTCAGACTGCAACCCCTTTTATTAGGTGTGGTGTGCAGTTGAGCAAAAGACCAACAAAACTCCTTGTAATACCAAAGATGAACTGAAGGCAAGGAGTATGGCAGCAATCACAAATCTAAACCAGGAGACCATCCAAAGAGTTGCAAGAAATTCCAAAGTCATCTGGAGGCCATGGTTGAAGCCAATCACGAATTTATTGAATAAATTTATTCTTTAGTATTTCAAGATATTTTTGTGTAATTTTGGTAAATATATCTTAAAACGAAATGTTATTTTCATTTTTGCATAATACAGACGACAATTTATCAATCGCAACCTCCATATATGCATGTATATATAAAGTGTATTTTTTTACAATTATATTTATGTATTTTTGTGTACTTTTTTCTTCAAGTGCACAACAAGATAAAAAAAAAAAAAAGCAAAAAAAAAAAAAAAAAAAAAAAAAAGCAAAAGACAATGGCTAAAAGAACATGTATGACGATTTATTTGCAAGTACTATTCAAGAATGGTCATTTCTTTCTAAAATAGTTTGGGATGAGCTATTGATCAAGAACTTGTCTACCTACCTCCAACCACAACCAGCTTATACTCAGTCATCAGGCTGCTGTGACTGCTTACACTGTTGATAAAGTAATTTCCACAGGGACAAACCTGTTAATAAAATACAGAGATATGTTATGTGGATGTAGTCATATAAATGAAAAAAAGCATCTTACAATGTTTAAGGTTTTTATCTATCTACTGAAAGGTCTTACCATTACTGACGATCTGATTTTGGTTATCAAATGTAGTATTGATCACATTTCTATCAGGAAAGTTTATCAGATGGTTATTGCTCATTTCAGACATATCAAATAACTGTTACTAAGCAGGAGGCATAAAAATTCAGTTAATTTATTCATTTTCCTTTCTGCAATAGTAGTATATATCTCAAAGAATTTAAAAAAAAAAAAAAAAAAAAAAAAAAAGAAGTGTTTAAGTGTTACTATATAGTAAATATAAAAAAAAATTAAAAATATTCAGAGCACTGGATAAATGTATTCAACACCAATTTACAAACAGATCACCAAAAACCTAGAATATACCATAGGAGGTAACAACTGTTCATATATATATATATATATATATATATATATATATATATATATAAAAATTGGATTTTAAAAAATATTACATTTTTAAAATTTTATTTATTACAAGCCAACAAAATTTGTACCAACAGGAAAGTGACTGACTGTTCATATAAGGACACAGTCAATTTTGTAATAAACAAGAAAAAAAAAAAAAAATAGTTTAGATTTTTAGAGAAATTTGCTTCATGTCTTACTGAAATTAAAATAACTAAAAAGCAAAACCTACATATAAAAATCTCAATACAACTCTCTACGTGCGTGTGTGTGTGATAAAAATATACTTTTAAGTTATACTATATTTATTTAAGTACTCACTAACAGAGCATATATAAATATAAAAGTGGGCACTGAGGTGAGCACCAAGTTGTGACAGTGTTTCATGGTTGAACACAATCTTCAGTCTATTTTGGCTCGACTATTTACATATGCTGGTTAAATGATGCATTATGTGTAGTAAGACCTCTTGTATTATCCTAATGGTTTTTGGGTTGGCAGTAACACTTAATGTTTCAAATTAAGTTAGAGAATAGGAATAATTGTGGATCCAAATGCAGTTATTTATAGCTATTTTATAGTGTTTAACTTTTTACTCATTTATTATTGATTAATTATTATTACATTTACTTTTGTTTATGCGTGCTTTTGTAGTTTGTTTATTATCTATTTAATTTGATTATTTAAATGTTTTGTTTATTTGGGGAGGGATGATTATCTTATTTGTTTAATTTAGTGTTAACTTTATCTAAATTATGTTACATTATCTGCAATATATATGCTGCACATTATCAGCATTGTATATGCTGCACATATTTGCATTTTTCATGGTGGTATTTTACAAGGTATTCATTTTTAATTTTTAAGTAATCTGGTAAGAATTTGTTTTCGTGTTTTTAGAAAGTTCCGATTGTTTATTTTAGTAATTTCTGTTGATCTGGGAAAGTGATTATAGCTATTTTCTCTGATTGGTGCATCATTGAAATCCAAACACTGTCTCAGCATATATATATATATATATATATATATATATATATATATCTGCATTGTATATTCAGACTTGTAATTAGCAGATTTTATAATTTTTATTCTTTAAGGGATCAAATTTATCAGATTTGTTATTTCTTCTTGAAAAATATACAATACATGCATACATACATACATACATACATACAGCCGTTTTTTTTTTTTTTTTGTAAGGTAGGACTGGGATTCATCTTGCACTAAGTAAGGTGGGTCCTGCCTGACAGAGGATTTATCATGATTTGAGAGAAAGTTTTACATGGTCGGATGCTCTTGCTGACACCCAACTCAGTCACAGTAGCCTAAGTACATCAAATGTTTTTATCAAGCCACCATCAGGAAGGTTGCCATTCAAGGCTCGAGACTTCATCTTAGACATATATGTGTGTGTGTGTGTGTGTGTGTGTGTGTGTGTGTGTGTGTGTGTGTGTGTATACTAAAACACAGTAAAAATTTGTCCTCAGCTTTGAATTTTGAGAAGAGTTCTGATTGTTAATTTAATAATTTCTGTTGGTCTAGCTATTTTCTCTGATTTGTGCATCATTGAAGTCTAAACACTGTCTCGGTATACCAGTTTCTTTATCTGTTGTTTTCAGCTATTAAACCAGCAGACATAACCTTATCTTGTGTCATAAGTGCAGAAAAAATCAGCTGATTTAGAATAATGTAATCATCAGAAAACGGACAACTTGTAAAATCTAAAATTAATAAAACCTTATTACATATAATAGTTAAAAGTGACTGTTGAAATAGTGAAAAAATAAGAGTACACATCTTTGACAAGATATTTATATCTGGTTGAAAAGAAACTGTTCATGCAGTTTCTAAATAAATTTGATTTAGAAACTTTCAGAACTTTCTTTACAGTCAAACAAAATAACAGCTGTTAAAAAATAAAAAAATTCAAAGTGATTTTTTTCTTGTCCATATAAATTTCCGACAAGAATGAATATTTACATATTTGATCATATATATGCACAAATCTGACACAGCATATTTTGTATAGAAGACAATACTTCACAGAATTAGTGTTTCAAGTGTAAAATCAGTACCAATGAGATATTAATTTGCATTTAATTGTTAAAGGCTAAATGAGACAATGAGTGCACTTACCTTAAAAAAAAAAAATAACATCAGAAGAAACACAAAAACAAAGGAAGAAAAATCCCAAACTTAAAGAAATCTGTTTTGTACAGATAGACCAAACAATTCTCTAACAGTTTGAATAATTTTAATTTAGCTCTCTTAGCAAATAAGAGGAATTCATTTTTTAAGTCAGTATAAAGTTTAAATGAAAGTAAATGTAATAATAAAAATAACGTTTTTCTTTATGAAAAAATTCAAATTTACTTTTAACGTACAATTATCATTTTTAAACAGTAAATTTACTCATGAAATCCACTATTGTAAAATAATCTTATTCCTAATATTGGATGTTACAAGGCAAGAGTTTCCAGACTTTACAGTACACAGCCCATATATATGTAGCCTCCCCCTCACAATATATATATATATATATATATATATATATATATATATATATATATATATATATATATATACGTCACTTCTTGACAGAAGTCCCATCTCCACAATAGATTTTTTTTTTCAGACTCACCCATCATAAGAGTGCAGATGACCTTAAACCAGTCTTACCTTTTACAAGTTTGTAATATTTATTTTAAGCACATAACTAAACCCCCAAACTGTACTATAATTCAAATATCAATGAATTACCTTGTAATTTTTATAAGCTGCTACATAGATTTATTAAAATATTTTAGATTTAGCTGTTCTACTTCTACTAAGAAAAAAATACCAATCTTCCAATAGAAAGAAAGCACGAATTTTCGGATTTAATTGCATTAGAATCGAAAACATTTTCTTTGTAAAGCTGTATTTAGAAAAAAGAAAAAAAGGAAGCTTAATGTTATGTCACATTTCCTATCTGCTACACTCTAATCAGATTTTTAGCCCCCAGTTACAGCTGCTAATGAATAGGATTGAGGTTACCATTTCAAATGTTACCTTAAATCTTGGTGACGCCTCTTCTTAACCAAACCCAGAAAACAGACCTCAATTTTTATACAACGAATACTTGTTTGTAAGCTAGTAGGCTAGTATCCTCACGTTATACATTTAGACTGGCTAATATAAAATAAATTATTTGAAAAGTCACCTATTTTCATAGAAAACGCCTTTGGAGAGTTTTACAAATAAAATAAGATTTTTTTCTTTCATATGTATCAGTTCTAGGTAGTTTAAGTTTTCCTATATATTTCTTTTTTTGTTAAGAATGTGACAATTTGTCAGTAAATGTCATTGGGTGTGGAAATTAAGCTTAATTGTAATAGAAAATAAAAATACTGCAATGGAAACATTTTTTTTTTTAATCCGTTTAGTTTATCAAGTAAAAAAAAAAAAAAAAAAAAAAAAAAAGTAGTTAGTTTTTCTGTTTTTATTTCTCAAAGCATGTGGGTGAGCGTTAGTTTTACTTTTTTGCATGATAAAAAAAAGTTTGCACTAACAGCGACAAAAATCACTATTTTTTTTTTAAATTGTTAACATTTAACTTAAGGCTTTTCTTTATTTTAATAAATAAAAATAAAATGTTTTATGACCTCAATTAGTGTAGTAAAGAGAGAGACTTATGAAAAATCATGCATCTTTTTCTTCTGAAATTAACGAGATTTTTAAATAAACAAAAAAAGTTTGTTTTTTTCACTGTGTGAATGAATTTACAGAATTCAATTAACCATAAAGTCATTTTGCTAATCCATAAAAAATGTCTACAAAAGGGGCAAGCTATTATTATTATAATTCTAGTAGTTGCCTACTACGAAAAAGTCTCGAGAATTCTGAGCATTGGCTCTATATTAAACGTTCCACTGTTATTGAAGAAAAAAAAGATTTTTAAATGTATTGGCATATTTCCAACATGAACCGGTTTTGATATGAATACATATACATTCAATGCAATTTTCTAAGTTGCTTTTTTGACTTTTGTTGAGGCGAAACAAAAAAAAGGAAATATTTTTGCTCTACCCAACCCTAATAGGTCAGCATTTAAAAAATTAAAAAAAAAGAAAAAAGGAAAAAAGAAAAAAGGAAAAAAGAAAAAAGGAAAAAAGAAAAAAGGAAAAAAGAAAAAAGGAAAAAAGAAAAAAGGAAAAAAGAAAAAAGGAAAAAAGAAAAAAGGAAAAAAGAAAAAAGGAAAAAAGAAAAAAGGAAAAAAGAAAAAAGGAAAAAAGAAAAAAGAAAAAAGGAAAAAAGAAAAAAGGAAAAAGAAAAAAGGAAAAAAGAAAAAAGGAAAAAAGAAAAAAGGAAAAAAGAAAAAAGGAAAAAAGAAAAAAGGAAAAAAGAAAAAAGGAAAAAAGAAAAAAGGAAAAAAGAAAAAAGGAAAAAAGAAAAAAGGAAAAAAGAAAAAAAGAAAAAAGGAAAAAAGAAAAAAGGAAAAAAGAAAAAAAGAAAAAAGGAAAAAAGAAAAAAGGAAAAAAGAAAAAAGGAAAAAAGAAAAAAGGAAAAAAGAAAAAAGGAAAAAAGAAAAAAGGAAAAAAGAAAAAAGGAAAAAGAAAAAAGGAAAAAGAAAAAAGGAAAAAAGAAAAAAGAAAAAAGGAAAAAGGAAAAAAGAAAAAGGAAAAAAGAAAAAGGAAAAAAGAAAAAGGAAAAAAGAAAAAGGAAAAAAGAAAAAGGAAAAAAGAAAAAGGAAAAAAGAAAAAGGAAAAAAGAAAAAGGAAAAAAGAAAAAGGAAAAAGAAAAAGGAAAAAAGAAAAAGGAAAAAAGAAAAAGGAAAAAAGAAAAAGGAAAAAAGAAAAAGGAAAAAAGAAAAAGGAAAAAAGAAAAAGGAAAAAAGAAAAAGGAAAAAAGAAAAAGGAAAAAAAGAAAAAGGAAAAAAGAAAAAGGAAAAAGGAAAAAAAGAAAAAGGAAAAAAAGAAAAAGGAAAAAAGAAAAAGGAAAAAAAGAAAAAGGAAAAAAAGAAAAAGGAAAAAAAAGAAAAAGGAAAAAAAAGAAAAAGGAAAAAAAAGAAAAAGAAAAAAAAGAAAAAGGAAAAAAAGAAAAAGGAAAAAAGAAAAAGGAAAAAAAGAAAAAGGAAAAAAAGAAAAAGGAAAAAAAGAAAAAGGAAAAAAAGAAAAAGGAAAAAAAAGAAAAAGGAAAAAAAGAAAAAGGAAAAAAAGAAAAAGGAAAAAAAGAAAAAGGAAAAAAAAGAAAAAGAAAAAAAAAGAAAGGAAAAAAAGAAAAAGAAAAAGGAAAAAAAGAAAAAGAAAAAGGAAAAGGAAAAAAAGAAAAAGAAAAAGGAAAAAAAAGAAAAAGAAAAAGGAAAAAAAGAAAAAGGAAAATTTTGATTTTTGAAGATTTTTAAATGCTATCAAATTTTTAACAAGTTTTCCCTTGAGGTCATAGAATAAATAACATAGGCGTTTTTTTTAAGTGTACAGAAAATATTTTCAAATTATTATGCTGTAGGTAGTGTCGTTGAACAGCAACTACACAATCCACGTGTAGACATCGAGTATAAACACCTTCCAAGAATATGGTTTGTAACTTTAGTTTAAAAATCATTAACATTCCAACCTTTTCAGGTTGGTATTTCTCTTAGTCACAGTCCGGTGTATTTGATCTTGTCAACACAATGTTTCGGTACAGAAAGAGCGGATCTCTTCTTCCGGTAATAAAAGTAAAAAGGAAAACATATTAGTTAATAACCAGCAATGCTTATATAAATTACTTTTATTTTAAATCGCGCAACCTGCTTGTTCCAATTACGTGGAGATGTTCTCAAATCTTTATTCACCAAACACCTTTGAAGAAGAAGAAAAATATATGGTGTTGAAATCCATACTAGCTCGACTTATTCACCAGACAGATATGCCAACGTCTTCTCTCTCCAACGATGATCACTGTCAATTATCTGAATATCACGTGTGCCCTTCTAACTCCAGATGTGGTCCGCCATATGAGCTGAAACCCAGATAATTGACAGAAACATCGTTAGAGAGAGTGGGGAAGTTGAAGGAGACAGCACATATTTTGTTTGCCCAGTGCCGGAGTCAAACTAGTACGGATTTCGAAACCATGTGGGTTTCTTTGAACAACAAAAGGTGTAAGAGAATTTTGCCAAGATATCTCCACGTAATTGGAACAAGATGCACGCATGCATGATTAATTTAATAATAAATAATAAAATAATTGCTGTTGTTGGAAGCATTGATTACTACTCACTCTTCAGCTTAATTTTTTTTTTTTTTTAATGTTTGCTACGATTTTTCATCCGATTTTTTTTTTCACTGCCAGAAGAAATTATCTTTCAATATGCAAAATGCACATGAAATTTACAGACACCAGATCGACCGAAATGTTGTGATAGCAAAATCAAATACACAAATGTTAGAAAAAAAAGTGGGAAAACTGCCAAGAATTTTCACGCGTTTTTTGGGGGGTTTTCAACACGATAAAGTTAACAATGTTGCCTATATAAAATATGGTTTTAAAAACAATTTATTACTGTCTTATTTTCTGTATTAATTGCTTTGTGGGGCACAGGCAAAAAAAAAAAAAAACTGCTTTATTGTCCCCCTCCTCACACAAAAATGACATTATTATTTCCTCGGCGTGTTTAAGGCTGATAAATACAAGAGAATGTGTGCCAAATTTACAGTGGCATATAAAATTCACGCTTCACAGACAAGGAATGCATTGAAAATATATCAAGACTTGAAAAAGAAAAGGATTTTTTAATTGATATTTGTTTAAAGTGTAGTCGTCAATTATAAAGGAAATGGAATGTTTTATAAAAACGATACTTCTACTGCTAGAGAGAAAAAATGCAAGCTTTAGCAAGCTGCTTTAGCTTTGTCAATGCCAGAATAATTTCTTTGGTTAGACTCATATCTAAAATATAAATTGATTTTTTTTTTTTCGTTGAAAAATGTACAATGCAAAATACTTAAACAAAAGGTAAAACATACAACGAAGTGTCTGAATACAGGGACATATATATTTTTTAATAAAACGTTAAGTACATTGTAATGTAGGTTAGGTCATGCGATCATGCTGTCAAACGAGTTTTTTAATCCTTTAGTTAGTGTCCCCACTAATCTGCTATATAGCTTATTAAATAAAATCAGTTCAAACAGCCTTATCTTTCAATAAGCCAGAAAAAAATCCGTTGTCAAGTCTTTACTTATATAAATGAATTTTCGAAATATGAATCTAACGAAAGAACAAACCCACACAATCGAGATCATCAAGCGGCGCATACTTTTTTTCCTCTTTCTTTCTACAACGACCTAGAAAAGAATAATGGGCTAATACTTCAAATTATAATTAAAAAAAAATGTAATAAAAATATTATATTATCCGATGAAAGAATGACCCACAGATTTCTATTAAATTGTGTGTAGTAGTACAAAAACAGCTCTCTCCCCGGGTGTTCCTGAGAAAGTATAGCTTCATCATCGATTAATTTAAAACATTTCTGTAGACTGGCTTTTTTACTTAACTTATAGATATATAATTTTCTTTGTAAACTTTCTCTTCATACTGACAGTTATAAATCTGTATATAAATACCCTTTCTTTATTCCTATTCATGATAAATATTTAAAAAGAAAAAAAATAATAATGATGATTCACATATTCCTGGAGTTATTCACCCCCCACTTTTTTTTTTTATTCGCCGACAAACATATGTATTTTGTCGAGGTTCCGACATGTACTTTTTTATTTTTACATATGTTTGGTTAATAAAACGATAATTTTTTTTCACTTTTACTTTATTGTATTTTCAAAAGGTTTTTTTAACTCATGATAATCTACTTATTTCTACTTTTTAGACAAAGTGTCATTTTTAAGCTTTTAAATAACTATTTTTTTTTTTTTGATATAAGGGCAAAAAACCAAACTGTCCTTTGCTCTTTAAATCACACACAGTGTAGTGTAGGGCCTCTACTACTATAAAATTATGTGTCCCCCCCCCCCAAATCAGCTATTTTGTAAATAGAAATCACGAGTTGAGAAAGCACCATGTTTCCACTCCAGGTTAGGCTAGAAAAGAATTTATACTAAATTTCTTTTTTTTAGAAATGAATAAATAAATGACAACTGCACTTTTTGAAATATGTTGATATTAAATCTTTGACAACCGACTTTTAATCGCGATAAATTCTCAGTTTTAAGAATTGTCTTTTTAATCTCTAAATATATTCACGTTCGTCCTCTTCCTTGTAAAATGTGACAACAAAAAAAAAAAAAAACCCACAACATACACACAAAAGAACAAACACATAAGGTCCTTTATATATGTGTATAAATATGCATATTCTTTTAAGCCACAGCTCAAAATAAAGATATTACACAATAAATAATGAATCTTAAAACTCACTAAACCAAATACATACCTTATAACATCCGTCCCTTTCTCCAACGATGTGTTGGTGATTATACGCCAACTTACTCCACAACTCAGGTTGGGTTGTCTAAAAATACTACTACTACTACTATTATTATTAGTAAGATTATTACTACACAAGTATTTCAAATAATAACTACTTCCTAAAATTCCACACAATTCTCGCACCGTTAACTGTCGTTGAGCTGCCACTAAAATCTTTCGTTTTATTTATTTATTTTAAATATATTTATTTTTAGATTTTGATATCTCGAAAATAAACACACTGCTAGAGAAATTAGATGGCAGAAATTTCGATCGTTAAAATGTGACTTTATAGTAATTGTCTCCACCGCAACCGTTTCATTTATGCCTGGAGTCGTCCTCAAATCAGTTTGTTCCAGTTTCTGTCTCACTTATAATCTTCCGTTAGTATTATTTTTTTTTTTCCAAACACTCACCACACTACTAACAGATATAGATAGATGTGTGTATAAAAGGAGTTCACGCCCGTAGAAAGTCGATTTTGTAACTCCTCCAAATGGGAGCGGGACCTCAAAATGGGGAGGTAACCCCGATTTGCGAAACGTTCAACCTCATAGCCAAATTGGTCAACTGACTTGAGATACTATATGCAAACTAAAAGGCATACTCTGCCATTTTAAAACCATTGGTAGCGGTTTCAATTCTTAGTGTGCTCTATTACTTGTATTACTGTTGGCTTCATTCAGATAAACTCCACTTTAAGTGTAAACTCGATTTAGGATCACATAATGCTTGGTTGACAAAAAGATTAATTTTTGTTTGATTTATTTTAAATCAATTTTATTTATAAGAATCATTGCAATTTGGGCGCCACGGTTATTGGACGACTACACAAGTAAGAAGTAACTAACAAACTAAGAAGGACGTACTCCCCCCCCCGCACGTATTTTTGTCGATAAGTGAACACTAAACTTTTCAAAGTTACTGAATCAATCAATCAATACAATTTATCATTTATGGAGAATGAAAATAGTTGAAATCGACAGTGTAATAATGAGGGTAATAATTTAAGCTGGTTTCATTTTTTTTTAAATCAAACATTTTTTTTAACTTGCGATAGAACTTAGAACTCTCTTTAAATGACTCAAAAAAAAACTATTTCGTTTAGTTCCGAATCAAGGAAAAAATTTAAAACGATATTATTCTTTTTATTTTATTAACGCGTATTTATGGGTTTTTTTATTTATTTTTCACTTAATGTTAAAAAGCCTACATTTGTTGTTACTATGACTTGTTAAAAAAAAAATTATTTTCCCAAAAATGCCTCAATCAGAAAAATTATGTAACTTGAACAAATTTTTTAAATGTTAATTAATTTATTGCTTGTTTTAGAGTGGATTATGAATAATAATACGTTTTTTCAGTTTTTAATTTCTGAGATAAAAAGAAAAGTTAATTTTTTAAATTCCGTTCATGCTTCTCCGAGAAAACCTTTTCTTTTTTTAAATCTGACGTTGATTACCGCTTCATTAAATTTAAATTAAGTCTACTCTGTAAAACGTTGTTTTACGGTTTGTTTGTTGTTTTAAAAGCTAAGCCTTCAGTATCCATCATTTATTTTAAAAACAGAAAAAAACATTCGACACGGATCAACCAAAATCTGTTATGGATGGAGGAACACTGAGATTCAGGTTTATTTTATTTTTTGTTTCAAATTGTAATGTATTTATTTTTATTTCTATGTAGGATAACCGTTAGTTAATGTAACTTACAGCATTTTACTGGTTTTGTAGATTTTCCTAGTGCAAAAAACAAATGTACTGGTAATAATAATTGTCGATATGTGATGAGTGTCAGGCTCGCTGAAAATTTAAATTGTAATGTCAAGAAGCTTGAATCAAGCTGCTTGATCTCAAACAAGTTGCAATTTTTATGTCTCAATTAAAAATAGCAACTTCATGACTGGCAAAAGGTTGGCAACACATAAAGACACTGTTCAGCAGCTTCGTTAAATGAGCGACAAAAAGACAGTTAAATTCCAACTCTAGAAGTCTGATATTAATTATTTCTTAAAATGCCAACATAAAAACTAAAATGTCGCATGGATCAACAAAAAAAAAAAAGAAAAGAATTATTACTACTAATTGAATTTGTTTTTATTTTCTATTGAGTATATTGATTGACTACGATAATGAATTTTACTTTGAAATTAAAATGTTATTCATTAAATTAAATTGATACTTTTTTCCTTACTATTTGTTTAAAAAAGCATATTTTTTAATCAAGTGTGTACAATTAAGTCATTTGCCTTAAACATATTTTTCTTAAATTTGTCATCAGAACGAGTTTTAAATCAAGCATGTTTTTTGTTTGAATGTTCTCCTCCACTCTCGAGCCTTTTTTGAACATCGCCCAATCGTCCTACTTATGTGAGTTGTCATAAATAAAATACACTTTTTTTCATATTGAATAAACCTTTATCATTTTCAAACACCTATTTCTTTGTTTAAGACACTTCCCCCACAGCCGTTCAAAAGGGTTATTTTGTGTATACATGTATGAAGAACGTAACGCACAAGAAAGAAGAATAAGATAAAGTTTTTTCAGTGTTTGACATGACAAATATATTCAATTCAAGTACAAATTTCTCTGTGCTTTTACTTTACTTTATTTATTTATTTTATTTTCCAAAAATTTTCAAAAAGCATACCATGATGAAAAAAGGTCCCAAACTTGATAAAAACAAAATTTTTATTTATTATTTTCTGGTGAATAACATTGGCGTTCAGGTACGGTATGTAAAAGTCCAATATAAACCCAAATCCATTTGACTGCCTGTTTGTGTTCAAAGAATCCTAAGTCACTATTTTTGTTTAAAAGAGAGTTGATTAAAGTGGGATGAGAATATACATTCTCTACCAATGTTGTGAAGATATCTTCCTTTGCTCTGAAAAAGTCAAAAGTAAAACCGACCAAAATATCATTGTATGATAATGACGAATATTGAAAAAGTTTCCTTTAACAGTTAAAGGAAACTTTTTCAATATTCGTCATATATATAACATAAGTAATAATATTCGTCATATATATAACATAAGTAATAATTTGATGATCTTTATAGAGTTAAAGTTACATCATCAAATTATTACTTATGTTAATTTTAAAAAATGAATTTATTTTTACGTACATCCAAAAAGCAATATCTAAGGTTTAAATGCATTTTAAAAAGGAAAACCTTTTTTGAATCTTTTTTATTAGTTTTAATTCCAAGCTACATTAATAAATTTAATAAGCAAATTTCAATAAGCAAAAAAATACTTTGCTGTATTTCAAATCGATTTTTAATTGATTGGAATGTTTTTTAAATCGCTAAAAATCGACCATATTGACAACATAATTCTCCTTATTAAAAAATATTTCATAAGTAAAATATACTTTACTGAAACTTTATTCAAGGAAGATTAACTGGTTTAAAAAGTTTAAATCCAAATTAAAACATATTACTCACTGTTAATGTAAAATATCGGAGAATAACATTTTTTTAACACGAAGTTGGTTGTTTTATATGAGGTACTGACAGATCTGTCAACTTAATGTTTGGCAAATTTAAGTAAAAAGAGTATATAACTCTAAAAATTACTTGAATACAATGTAACCCGGATATAAGAGAGTTGTCGGGACCGGAGAAGTCTCTTATATCCGGGTTTAGTCTATTTTGTTTAGGTAAGTATGGCTCTAATTTGGAACCAGAGAAAATCTCTCTTATATCAGAGTCTCTTATATCCGGGTTACACTGTATATATATCAATTACCCAGTAATCTAACTCATTTAGGAAATATTTTATTGAATTTTAAGCACCCTAAGAATATAGTCTTACATACAAAAACGCGTGTTGAGGAAATGTTAGAAAATTACAAATAAATTCTAAATTCACTATTGTTATCAGTCTTCTGATAACGTTGTGTATGAACGTCCGCATTTAAAATCGGCACATTTATTCACCAAAATGAAAAAAAAATTCAAATTTTAAAATACTGATGGTCGCTAAATTGTAGTAAGCATTTCCATTTATGAATAGTAAATATATATTTTTTATATATTAGGTTGGTGCAAAAATAATGTCGTTTTCTCACATATGTTACTATTTGAGAAAACGACATTATTTTTTGCACCAACCTAATAATATCATCTAACCTCTGCAAATTAATACATCATTTTAAAAGATTTAAAACTTTATTAATTATTATAATTAAAATTTAAAAATAAATAAAAACAATTCTTATAAACATTCATTATTCTTCGATTTTTTTTTCTTAAGACAATAGTGTTTATGATAAAAGCAATTAAAAAAGCTTTTCTAATTAAATAGTGTTATTCAATTGTATTTTTATTTTACAATTCTGAGCAGACTTAACTGGAGGTTCTGTTTGACAAAAAGAAATTTGTTAAATTCTCCAAGGACTTGTCAAAACATTTTTAGCGCTATTTCTAAAATAATTTAATTCATGAATAAGTCCTGGTAGTTTCATTAAAATCTGCCAATTATTTGGTTTTTGCAAGAATTTCTAAACAATGCTTCTCACCGCAAAAAGACGCTTGAATTTCCCATACTAATTTAAGGCCGCCCGTTGATGCAAAAAAGAAATTAACACAAATTTCGAAAATTTTTAAAAACATTAAAAAAAAATAATCAAAAAATCCTTTGTTTTTTTTTTTTTAATTTTAAATTTAATAACAATATAAAGATTTTGTCGATAAACTGTTTTTATTAAGTTTGTGGCATTTTTTCATCATGTATGCTCATTTTTTAGCAGATCTTTGGAGGTGCGGAAATAAACAAAAATTTAAAAGGATGAAAAATATAAATAAATTCGACACCCAACAATACTTTTCACTTTGACCAGCTATTCAGGTGTAATGTCAATCGACATCTCCAGTTGCCTTGATCTATCCACTACCGTCATCCTTTCTTCTATCACTCCTATCTGATCTTGCTCTAAATTTTCTGTAACCCCTTGCGTCCTAGTGGCTTCCCGCCTTGCTTGGGGTGAAATGCTTAAAAAAAAAAAAAAAAAAAAAAAAAAAACTTCACATACAAAAGTTCCTCCTGACCGTCCCTAAGAGAGTTGTAAATTTATTTTTTGGTATACCAATGCAGCAAATATTATTCGTACAACATCGACACCAAAAAAACTAAAGATTAAACTTTTTTTTACCTCCATTTCATCTCGAAGGCAAAAGAAAAAAAAAAAAAAGAAGAAAAAACACAAAATATCTTAAAATATTTACTTTTTTTTTTTTTTTTTTTTTTGAATGTCAACGTATTCTCAGGGTCCCAATCTTTGAATAGCCCCATTCAGTTAAGGCTTAACTGTTAAGCTGTGATGTTGGAATATTTTTTTCTTTTTGTCTTTTTATTTATTTCTGCAAAAAAAAAAAAAAATCTAAAGTTTCTATATTTCCAATGATTAAATGACACTTTCATTTCAGTTTCTCGTTAAACGAGACCACCCCTCCCCCACAAACACTTTTACTAATATTCATTAGATAAGTTTTCAAAAAACCTTGTTTAGAGAGAATCGTCAATCCTGCCGCATTTCGAACATTCAAAGTAACCGTTTTGTTCTTCAGAGCAGTTGTTTGTAGATTGAAATTAAAGCCGTTTGCAAAACTCAAAAGAACCATTGTTCACATCCAGTCAAATCTTTGTTGATATTCCACCACAGTAAAGATAACGATGGCGGGAAGTGGGGCATCTACCAAATGATCTGAGCAATTCAACACCTTTTCAATATCCTCACAACAATATTGTTTTCTGTTCTTTATTTAGATTTCTTTCATTACAGGACATTCGGGAGTCGGGACTCTGAACTCACTAGCAACTTTTATTTTGCAGGAAGTTTAAATCTTTTAGCGATCGGTTTTAGAGTTTAAGTATAGTGTAACCCGGATATAAGAGACCTGTATATAAGAGAAAACCCGAATATAAGAGAGATTTTCTCTGGTCGCAAATTAGAGCCATACTTACCTAAATAAAATAGACCAAACCCGGATATAAGAGAAACCCGGATATAAGATACTTCTTCTCCGGTCCCGACAACTCTCTTATATCCGGGTTACACTGTATCACCAAAGGATATCTTTTTTCCGAAATGAAAGGAGAAAATCACTACCCCGTTTAAAAAAAAATGTCCCTAATCAGGAAATTATTCGAGTCAAACGTAATTTTCAGTATTTTTCTTATTTTTATTTTTATTTTGGACAATGATGTTCACTCTGTACAAGGCCCAAGAAGATCCACTCGAGGTAGAGGGTTACAGAGTAAGAGGCACGTTTTATGAGGATATGTGTGGAAGATAACAGTTGACCCTAGACTTAGACAGGTTAAGATTGTAGTCACTGAGGAAGTATTCTCTTGGGAATCGGTTCCATGAAACAGCGGTTCGTGGAAAGAAGCTGCTTGAGTGGAACCTAAATCTCACCAATTTATATGAAGGGATTGAGGGTGGTTTGCTACAATATGCGTGCGTTGCCTGATGGGTCTTAGTCATGAAGGTTAGAACTGGTGGAAGTAAGGAATGTAGTTCGTCTGAACACTTTCCATAGGAATAGCGATAGAATAGCAACGTTTCGTCTGTGGAAAGGGGTTGCAGGGTAGAAAATAAATTCATCAACCACAAGGACACTTATTCATCAATATTATATACTGAATAAGTAATTTTATTATAAAATTTTGTGGAAATATTTTTTGGTGGAGTATGTTTTTAATTTGTGGGGGTGTTCGTGAATTTCTTTTCTAAAAGAAAAATCTATGAAGATTTTATCTCAATAAAAAAAAATGCGATGGCAATATCAAGGATGAACAAAAAACTGGAAATTCGTCCTGAACCTACACAAAAAATAATTCAATAAAACTCAAAGAATAATTTTTCTGAGAGATGAGGCCTGCATATTTTAATAAAACACGTCGTTTTATTTAAGATATATAACAGAAAAAATATACACTTATATTTAATTTATTTTATTTTAAAAAAAAGTCCTTGTAATTTTTCAGTCCGATTTTGAAATTCATTTCATTGTTGTTCGTAACATTTTTGTAATTAGATAAAAACATGTTGGAGAATCGAAAAATATAAAGTTTAATGCTATTTTCGAGCATGAACCATTTTAAAAAGAATTTAAGTTTGTTTTTGTTTTTTTCATTTTAGCAACTGTTAGATTATTTTTTTTGTATGAATGTTTAAAAAGGGAATAATTCTGAACTATCGCCTTTGATTGAATACTCATGATATATGATATTTAAATAATTTTAAAGGCAGAATATTTTTTTTTAAATACGTAATGGGTACTATTGTACGGCAGTTAAAATAATTAAAAAAAATAAAATCAATGTATCAAACTTTAAAAAAACAAATCTTCTAAAATCTAAATGTAGTATGAAAATATTCATTCAAAGTTTCGTAAAAGCGTATACTATAAATTATATTCTTAAACTATTGGTTAAAGGTTAATAAAGATAAATTATCTTTAAAAAATAGATACCAATTTCTTGATTATTGTGCTACTGGTGTTCCGTATCTTTAAATATTTTAAACTTTTTTCGCGTTCTTTTCAATGGAGGGGTCTAATTGAAGTAGAAGTCGTGACCTATGGTATGACAGGCGTAAATAAACGTTATTTTCATTGTTTTTTTTGTTTTTGTTTTTTAAGCAAAACGTAAACATTACGTTTACAAAATCCAGTTATTGAATCCTTACATTTCGAAACATCTCTAGGACAAATATGGATTTTAAAGAGATTTTAAAATTTATTTGTTGTTTACATTTTTCGTCTATAATGGCAGTTCAGTAAATCGATGAATGACGAGTGAATGTACTAAAAAGTTTTAAAATACCTAAAAACTTTTAGAGATATGGAAATTAATTTTTCTTTTAATATGGATTAGCTTTAGGAGGATATTAATTATTATCTTTAAAATAAAACCCAAATTTAACGTCAAAGAAGACATTTTTAAAATGCGTTTTTCGGTACCTAACTAAAAACAGCTTAAATAGCACAAGGACGTAAGTATTGAACACCCAGTGCGGACTAAATTCACTTCTAAGTCGCAATTGATCTAGTGAAACAAGCTTGCTAACCATTGCTTGGAGTGTCCACATAGTGATTTACAAATCTCAACTGAAATGTGGTACAAGGCCGCAATTATAAAGTACTCACGGCTCAATCGTAATTGATTAATCGACTGATGCAAGCTTGCTGGCCTTTACACCACAGAAAAGTACCCCCATCCCCAATTCTAAATCTTTTAGTCAACAATAGTCTTTTTCTAATAATTAGTGGAAGTCGACTCGTGACCGAGTAAGACCACGCCTAAGATAACGAACGCTTCAGAGATGTTTGCCATGCCGTTGATGACGTCTTAGATGGCTCATAAGACCAGCAAGACATTCCACATTGAGTACAGACGAGTCTTCCTACAGCAAACTGGATGTTTAGTTTTATGATGCCGAGTGAATCCACTGGATGGGGGTATTTCTGTATCCACGTTTGTGGATGAGGAGTCGTAATATTTTTATTTGGGCATATATTTAGTTTTTCCAATATTACATTTTTTTCTGTTTGGTGGGAGTAAGGGAGTGTAAACATTGTCCGTATTGTCCATTATTCCAAGCGACCTCGGACACATCTTTAACCATTTCTAAGGGGGTTTGTTGGAGATGTTGTTAATTTCTGTTTTTATGCTGTCTTATTCAACGGAACATATAAGTACACTTTTGAGTTTCAAATAAATGAGCCAAAATTATTCTTTTCTGGGAGAAAAAAATCTATCGGAAACAATCTTCTTAGTCGTATTCCAACAATTCTTTTATTGAATATTCAGGAAATCGCCTCCCACGCCTTAATCTAGGCTGCGAATATCCTGAGACAACGCGTATCATTATTATTGTCATTAAATGATTATTCATTATTATTCGGAAAATTTCCAGTCACCCATTTTATTCCAACCTCTTGGTCTATTTGAAACTCATTTGTATACAGTACGCCAAGTATTTCTTTAGCTCTCTACAAATGGAAGACCGTATGACGTAATGTTACGCAGCATATGCTAAATTTTAACATGATTGTTTTTCTTTTAGAGACTTCACTTATCAAAGCAAAAGTATCGACATAGTAACTTCCGATCCAACAAGGAATGAAAAAGCGCATAGTGCAAATTAATAGCAATAGTCGCAAACTTCAGCGACTCGTGGAGATATGGTTTTTTGAAAATTACCAGGAACAAGTGACTTTGCGCGGACCCCACGGAGGTGCTCACACAAACTCATCTGCAATGATCCCGGAAGTTGAGTTCTGGATCGAGAGTAGCTGTGTATATGTTCCAGTAGAAATTTACTCCCACCCACATGACCTAGGTTGGTCGAGAATTTTCACTCATATTGAAGACAAGCGAAGCAAAAGGAAACAGTGAATAAGTTTGTGTGAAAATAGCAAAACAAAGACAAAAAAGGAATAGTAAAGAAAGCGTCAAAGGAGGTTACTTAAAGTTTTTTAGAAAGTTACGATCATCCACATCTACGGTACATAAAAGTCATTATTGGACATTTACAGCTAAGACCCACTATATTCCATGTACACAGAGGCGAACCATTCTCATTCCCTTCATATTCCATTAGCAAGAAGGAACTCCCATTCGGACAACTAAAAACTTATTCCCAAGAACATTACAACCTAACCTCTTTGTCTAGGTTCAACCGTTACCTATTGTACGTATCCTCATAATGTGCACTTACTTCGCACATACGTCCATAACAACCTTATTTAGTAAATCTCTGTCTTGGGTGGCTCTTGGGCCTGGTATTAATGATATATGGTTTCCTTGCTCTTCTAATTTGAACTCTAAATTTGGGACGAGAGAAATTAACCAGCAGCTTCGTTAAAAATATATATTTTTTATTTCAATACCTTTCTCATTCAGTGTGATCAAATAATTTTATCCTCAAATTATAAGCAAGTTTTTCGAATTTTATTTTTTACGCAATAGTCATAAAATGAGAGAAGAAAATGGAGTCAGCTTGTCAATGTGTTTGTTCCTCACCGTAAATCCAGAGGAATCGGACCCCTCGACGACGTGGGATTGACCATTACAACTGAGTCGTGAGTTCGATTTTTGGTACCCTAAAAAGCTTACTAAATGAGGGCAGCATGGACGACCCCTTCCCTACAAAAATATGCGTCCTTTAAATTCACTAAAACTTTGTGGCCTTTATCTGCCCTGTTGACAAAAATCACACAACACCTTTGTAAATTTAGTCATGGCATCTACGCTTTTAAGTCCTCATTCATTTAGTTCTGTTCCTCTTTTTTCTTTTTTTTCTGGTGACAGATTTTTGTCCTTATTCTCACATATACGCAGAGACACGTTTTATTTTTTACACTGACTACACAGTGATATAAAGAAATTAAAATTCACACAGTATTTTATATAGATTTTAACTTCATTAAAAAGTGTATGAATTTTTTTTTTATTCATAAATTCATTCATTGTATGCAATTTAAAAAAAAAAAATAATTAAATTTTCAAATATTTTTGAAACTCAAAATACTTAGTACTAGTAACTATGTTTTCATTGTTTAACGATTTTTTCAATGAGTTTTCAGTTTTCAGAACAAATTGGCAACATTTATTTTTGGAATATGTGATTTCGTTAAGATCTTCCCTTATTTTTGTCAACAACATAGATAAAAAAAATATATCAATCAAAATAATTACGATTTGTGCTTTCAAACACTTCATATTGTTTATAGTTGTTGTTGGAAATAAAGGGGTGTTGAAAAGTTATCGGTCCGACCTCTCAGAACCTATAACCAAACACCAACATTTCTAAGGAATCCCTTCTTGGTAAGACCAAGAACTTTTCATCACTCCCTGGTACGTATGTAATAACGTGTTTTAGTGGATTGAAAAAAAAAAATGAAACTTTAAAAAATTCATGATTGAAAAAATGAATGAATAATAAAGAAAGGTACGATGTAAAAATTGTAAATCATTGTTTTTGATAATTTGAATAAATAAAACAAATGAAAAACAAAACATTCCCAAACCAAAAGAATTCTTGCTCGGATAAGAATTTGCATGCTTTCAAAATATAGCAAGTAACTTACTATATATTTTCAATTTTCAAAGCATGCAACCAGTTTGAAACACAAAAGTGAGAGTCATAGAGAAAAACGATTTTAAGAAGATGCTGATATACATTGTCTAATTTTAATTTTTTTTTTATCATTACTTTCCGATAAAAAATCTCAAGATTGTATGCAGCAATGTGGCTTCTCGTCAAAGAAAGAACGGGGAAAATAAGTTATTCTCACCCTTTACGTGTGAAAAAGAAATGACTCCTTTTCCTGAAAGAAAAACACTCGCGGGGAAGCAGTTCTCATATTGTGGATACGGTTAGAGTGCAAGGGTAAAAAGAGTCTTTTTAAAATACTCATACGTTTCTTGTTAGTGTCATACAAAAAATGCATGTTAAAAACCTCATGTAAAACCAATTATTCATTGTTAAAGAATTCGGTAAAAAAATGTTTTGAAACCTTGGTCAACAACTCTTTTTTCGAAAATAGTATTTCTTCACTTGCGGTGGTTTTCGGATATAACCACCTGACTATTTTTAATTTTTATGCTATATATGTTTATTTTTTAAAAAGGAATATTATTGATAAAATGATAAGGGCAAGTTTTAATTTGAAACAAAAAAACTTTAATTTTACCATAAAACACTGTTTTTCATTTTATGGGGGGTAATAAAATTTACTTTTTCTTTTTTCATGGATATTTTTTTAAAACCGAAATAAAAATTACTTAGATATTCTAAAAACTTAAATTCAGAATGTAAAAGTGAATAGGATTCTTTCAAGTTTATATTTGTTTAATGAACGGAAGATATTCGAATCCTTTTTTTTTTTTTTTAAAAAAAAAAAACAAATTCATTGAACATTCATTTGATTTAAAAAGGAAAAAATCTTTAGTGATTTTTATTTTAGCTTTTACATTATGATAAACAATTTTTATTTGAAATTTCCTTATTGTTTCTTCAGTCAACAACGAGAAAATATTTTAAACTTAATTTTTATTAAAAGTTTTACAACAAAGTCACTTTCGGATAAGGTTAAGAAACGACTGGTTATGATATTGAACGTGTCACTATTCAAATAAGGGAGACAACCTCTTGTTGTAGCTGAGCTCTGTGTGACACACATACATACACATAGACTTACCAATATACACACTTAATTTGCATATATCCATGCCAAACTTTACGTATATACCAATTTACAGTTGCAAATATGTACACCACCAATACATTCGGTTCATGCGAAAATGAACCCATCATAAAACATTTTTTTTTCGGTTCCTCCTATCTCGGAGACAATGTGATCCCATGCGATATTTTAAATGACTGCATGCATTACGAGCGCTCGTTGTTGGAAGTGATTCGTTGTATTTTTGACAATGTAGCAATAGTTGTACTATACTTCAATAAATGTGGATTGATTTTTAGTCACATGTTAATAATCTACAAAGCAATGTGCGAAAGGTTTGTTGATAGTTTTGATTTGAATCTTTAAAAAATAAAATAAGTGGATGATATCCATTGTTTTGTTTGCTTCTTCTTACACTTATTTTTTTTCAATTAAGTTAGCCGTAGCGCAAAAAAAAAAATTACGACCTGAAATAATTATTATTCAGAGGAAAATTAATTGTTAAAAATATATTTATTTATTTTTTAAAGCATGAGAAAACCAATTTTTATTTTTCATGTTATTTCAAGATTTACTTCCAGTTCTCTCATCGTCCCACTTTATAACTATTTTTTAAACTTGTCTAAAAAAATGTAAGCTACAGAAGCGCTTTATAGTCCAGCAGAAATCTTTTTAATAATTTTATTTTTAGAGTTTCTTGTCAGTAACTTAGTAACTAGTTGTCATAAGACAAATGTTCCAGTGTCGTTTCGAATAGTGATTGTTTTACAACTACTTAAAAGTAAAAACATAAAAAAAACAAACTTCAATTAAAAAAAAGTAAAGAAAAATAACTGAAAAGATAATTTTGGAATCTCACAACTTTATTGTAAAAAAAAAAAAAAAAAAAATAAATAAAAATAAAAACGGAGTGCTGAAAAGTTATTGGCTTACCCGACTTTCCAAAATTTTGTTTGGCAATAAAAATACAGATTTTGGTAAGTGGTTGAAGACGAAGTTTTCAGCACTCTCATTGTCATAAATTGTTCTTCAAAACTGAAACAAAATCATGGTTGAATAAATAAAATTTAAAAGTGGTTAAATCTCAGTCAAACTCATAAAAAGCAAATGTTTTTAACCTACTTTTTAAATTAAGAAAAAAAAAAAATTAATCAATTACAATTTTTTACAATGTAACCACCTAGTCCTAAAACTTATGCATGGTGTTCCAGACCCTCTCGTGCAATATATAATTTATTAAAAATAAAAACCTAATGGCTTAAAAAAATATTTTTCTTTTCATTATCTTTTTAAACCGCCATCTTTTACAGTGGACACGGTCCTTTGGGGTAAAGGGTTAATTGTTTTTTGTGTCTTTGAGAAATCAGTGAATTATAAATGTTAGTTTACATTTTCAACTTGTTAAATCATGTGAATCAATAAACTAAAATGTATAAATTTAATAAGTTATTATAATTCTCACGTGTTAATCAGGGTTACTTTTTAAAATTAAAACAAAAAAAAAGGCAGTTTGGAAGATAAATTTACCTGAATTTATTCAATTGTCAAATTTTTTTGTCTGCTTCCTAGTAACTAATTATTTAGTGTTTAGTTAGTAAGTTATACAATTTCTTTGTTTACCCTAGAGAACCATACATTATTAATTTTATTTATTTTTTAGATGAAAAAGTCTAGGCATGATCATTAGCAAGGTAAAGGAAGGCGCACATTCCTTTTTTAGTTTTACTTTTAAAACCTTTCAAGTTGTTTAAATTTGAGAAAATGCTTAGGCAATAAAAAAGAAAGATATACTTAATAAATTTAATTCGTTTAGGAATGAGAATTTTTTTAACGATTTTTAAGAGAGGGAGATGAAGATGGAAAAGAAAGGAAAATTGAAATATCGGAATTCATTTCATTCACACCATTTTCGAAAAAAGAATTAAAAAAAAGAAAGAAAAAGTGGAAGGAAAATGACAATTCCTTCAGTTTCTAGAAGTTTAAAAAATAAACAAATCAAATTTGTATATTTTTAAACAGCCCGAAAAGAGTATGAAACTTTTTGAACAGTGTGGTACTTCGGTGTGAACAACGATTAGCGAGCTAGTCTGGTTGACAATTATTAATGAAGGAAGAGTGAATTCGCTCCTCACTAGATACCTTAAGAAGGCCTTGTACCAAAACAAAGCTAGGATTAATAAACTTTTTGGAGTCAGTGTCAATTCCTTTTGGTTTCTGTACAAGTACATCCAAATCGAAGTTCCAAATTCTCTTTTTATCCAACACACACAAAAATATTATCATAAAAACACATGGTATTCCTGGTACATTTATTACCAGGTGTGAATGTTTTGGCTTTTTTTTAAAGTAATTCTGATTGCTCGGGAAAGGTCACTTTGCCCTAGTTTAAATTGGAAGTTTTTCCTCAACTTGGATTAACTAACAAAAAAACCCTTCCATCACTGATTTTTCTCTCAGTTCCAATTTTCTGGTGTTTAGGAGTTTTTCCAGATCTTGAAAATAATTGCAAATTTCATAATTCCCCGTGTCGGAGAACAACTTCCTCATTCATCTGGTGAATAAAATATTTTCTAAGTACTATTTGCAAAAATAAATACGTAATAAAAAATAAACACATTCAGTTAATATTATTGCTTATTGTCAAAGTTTTTGTTTCTCTCTCTCTCTTTGAGAAAAAAAAGTTTTGTGAACAATAAACTTTGATACATAACTGAAAAACGGAAAATAGTTTCGGGTCTTTAACTAACAGGATTTTTTACGATTTTGAACCACTGAAGTTGTGAATCCGAATTATGACTAATCATATTTTAAATGTTTATAAAACAGTTCTGTTACACCAGTACAAATATGGATTATATTTATGAAATACTTATCCATGTATTTCAGTTCACTAACACGGTAACTAACATTGAACTAAGAATGCCATATGCCTGTTCTCAAAAGTGTTGTTTTTTATTTTGTTTACACTACACAGGAATCGGAAAATAAAATCTCAATTTAAAGCTGAGAGTGGGGAAAAAAGCTCTGCCATAGTTATTTCTGCATTTTTAAGTCTGCACTATTCAAGTGGTAAAAAAAAAAAAAAAAAACTAAAAGAAATTTAAATTACTAAATTTGGAGTTTGAAAAATAATCAGGAAAACATGAGCATAAATAATTTAATAATTAATCTGATTTTTAAGATTGTTAAATGTTATTGTTAATTAATATTAATAATATCAGATTTCTTTTGCGGTTCACATTGCTTAAATTGTCAAATAAAACATGAAATGTCAAGAATGCGGTTTTTATTTATTTATTTATATTTCGTTTTTACGAAGAGTTACGGGACCAGATGAATGAAGAGAACAATTAAAAAAATTACTTTTTTTTTTTTTTATGAAAATATTCACATTGATGTCGATTAATGAATGAGTATGAAGTTAAAAACTGAGTTATAGCAGCAAAGTGCTCCTATGAAATATATTTCTGATGATTCATTCCAACTTATCCTTCACACACACACACACACGTTACGTGAGTGTGTATGTGAAAAATGTGAATATTTCCAAATTGACGAAGCTTGTTACGATTTAAATTCAGTTAGGAAAGAGCGGTTGCGGTGGGGGGTTTAGTAACTTTGATTTCGAGTTGAGAAAATTAACTGCCCTCGACATTTTGTTTATATATTTATAAAAACTACGTTACTCAGAGACTCTAATAATTAGTATTCAGTATTTAAATTTATTTAGTTAGCACTTTTTTTTAAAAAAAAAAAAAGAAAATGACAACTGGAGTAATAATAATACTAAGCGACTAGAGTAGTGTTTTTTTTAATATGGACTTAATGGTTGAATTTAATTTCTGTATGCCTATCTCTTGCTAACAATTTATTCAAAATATAAAACCTGAACCCAATAATATTTGCAAGTCACATCACTCGAGCACATGACGTGTGCGCTGACCCACGTCTCCATGGAAAATTCACATATTTTTGGCGAAATAGCAGGGTGTCGTCAATTACATGCGTGACTCAAATTAACGTCAATTGGAAGAAGCAATATTCAGTGTACAAAATAAAGAAAATGTCAGTTGATCAGTGAACGTGTTATTCCTTTAGCGGGTGTATTTGTTTCGTTTTTTTTTTATCTTCTTTTTGTGTGTTGAAAGAAAAATAATAACACAGCCGGCGTTTACATAGCCATTCATCCATTTTCTCGTTAAAAACACGGTAGAAGAAAAACCGGTCAAGGTACGTCATATCCGCTCCGGTAAAGACAAATACCAAACCGGGTTACGAAGAAAAGTATATGAAGCCTAGGTAAATAAGTTGATTCCGTCATCGCTCAGTTATATACTGCACATATTACCCCTTTTTGGTTTTAGCATATGCTCATTGTTTTCGTTGCAATTTTTGTTTCTTTACTAATACTGTCTTTGTTATTTCATTTTCAGTAAGAAATCCATTAACATTTTTTAGTTAATTTTTTTTAAAGTCATTTTTTTGATTTTGAGTTCGTAGAATTCATGGCATTTTTCTTAATCTTCAGTTGATTCACTTATTTCATGAATTTTAAATGTACTGACCTGATATATTTGATTCTGCCATAATTTTTTTTAGTTTTCAATTTTTATTATAGGTTTTTTGTAGCTAATGACCCAACTCTTCCAAGTTTCAAGGTTGAAATCTAAAAGCATACAAAAACGAATATTGATATTTTAACAGAACTTTAGCAAAGCAAGGAATATATGAATTTAATTAATCCACTAACTGAATACTTTCTTTTTTTAACCATTCTTACTTTTTTACTTGAATAAACTTTCATCAAAGTCTGTTTTCTTTTTGTTTTCTTTTTATCCATTACAACTAAATTCAGTAATGAATAATTAGTAAATGAACAATCAATCATATTGTTAGCTCAGTGACAATATGATAGTTCATCTACTCAACTGTTATTTCTTTCATTTACACTTTATTACCAAATTCTATTCATCAGAGGCAGAGTTTGGTAAGCAAAAATTGTTCTCCATAATCTTTCCTGTGATTTGGTAAAGAAATATTTTACTTTTTGATGTTGTTGAAAAGTTTGAACCATTTTTCTTTATAATGTATTTCTTTTGCTGCCACTTAACACATTGTTATGATTACAAAGATTTAGAAGGTACAAATTCATAAAATATTTCAGTATTTCCAAGCATTTCATGAATTTTTGTTCAACAGTTGCTTCAATGTTAGATCTCCAAAAACACTTTTACATCTAAACACAATATTCCTCACTACCAAAAATGTTTTCTCCAAAACTCAAAATAAGACCAGCAGCAATTGTAAAAACTGGTAAATTTTTTTTTCTAAATAATATGAGAAATAAGATATATGATTATCTGCCCTTGGCAGTTTAAAGTTAGTCAAACAGATCACAGTTGCTGATTGGCATGCTTTTTCTATCTTTTTTGAACATCTCTTTACTCTTGGTACAACCTTCAAAATGACCACATGCTGAATGGGTCATCTCTAAACCCTTATCATCAGAGTCCGTAGAGGGCTAGAATATCAATTCACCCTCAGGAGATAAATTTGATCGCTGGCACCATTAAGTTTGCAAGGACCCATCTGTAATATGGATTAATATAATTTGTACAAATCATAAGTCAGTTGCATACTATTCTTTTATTATTACTAAATTTGCATCCATCATGTGGGAATCTTATAATGGAGCTCACACCAATTCCCATAATAATTAAACCTGACATTCTTTCTCTTCTAATCCACTGAGTATTTTTTTATTTATTATTTTATTTTTAAGCCAATAAGAATAAAGTTGTTATATCATCTTTTCTTCAGGATAGTTTTCAATTGAAGTTCAACAACAATATTGCAGTCATTTTTTTTTTCTATGGTTAAAATTATTTTGTTGCACAAGCTTGGTTGTTCATGAATGACTTATAGTTAGATCTTTCCATATTTACTCTTTTGTACCAAATAAAAATGGCATCTGGAAGTGTAGCAATATATAAATGACTGCCTAATCAACATAGACTATATAAATGGCCAAGCAGCAAGGATAGAGCAGCTCTCAGTATGCCAGATAAACAGCTACCACTGGACAGATAAAATACAAAGGAAAACCCAATTCATAACATGAAGAGTCATGCCAGTGGGTATTTTTAAACATAAAATAAGCATACCACTTCAAATAAATGTTCTGCTTGGAATTTTTATATAAATTTAATAAATGTAAAACAAGATAATAGTGCTTCAGAGAAAATTATTTGAAAAATAAGTGTTCTGTACCAAATAAGAATGGTGCTGGTGTAAAAATTGAAGGAAATAATCCAATTAAACTGGCAACTCTTAAAATATCTTTTCATCAGCAATTGACACTGTTTTTGTGAACAAAAATATGATTTCAATCCTTCATAACTTTAGAGAATTCTCTCAATAGTTGATGAAACAAAAGTTGCATATTTCCATGCAAAATAATGTTCTTGTATTAAATTTCTATAGCATTTCAAAATTCCTTTTAGCTATGTAATATGCACAGCATAAACCTAGAAATTTTGACCACTAAACTCTTCCCTGCAATAGCCTACAGTCAAATCATGTTGAAAATACTGCTCTCATTTGATCACTGAAGTAAAGCTGTGTCAAGCCTGATTAGTACTTAGATGGAAGACCACTTGGGAACACCAGGTACTGTAAACAACTTCCTACAATCAAGATATATTTTGGCTTTAAATAACCTGTAAAGAGTTTATAAGCTATAAAACCCAAATCATTCTTCATTCTGGCTGAGCTGAAATTTGGTTCAAATAACTATCAATTGGGAGGAGTAATCAGCAGTTTTTAAATGTGTTGTGAACAATTAAAAGAATCCACTATATATATGTGTGTGTGTGTGTGTGTGTGAAAGAAAGAATATGCTGATAAGAGGTTTGTTCTTGTTAGTGGTTTTTAGTCTGCAGTTGGTAGTTTTGTGAACCACTGGCAACCAGGTTCCTTAGAAGTAGTTGCAGTACTAGTTAGTCCTTTTGGCACAAGTGAATTTTCTACTAGTAACTTTTCAGATTACCAGCTCTCTTTTTTTTTCTTAGGCGTAAGGATTTTGAAGACTAAATAGAACCTTTTGATTTATTAAGTATTTTATCTGAACAAACATGACATGTTCTCTACTATGATCTCTAAAACTTCAAGCAAAGATCATTTTTTTTCTTTCTTCTTGAAGCCAGGGACGAGCTTTAGATTCATGTTTTTTTAAAAGCTATGATTGGTTGTTAATTATAATGTCTCTTGCCATTGAGCAATAGGTAGCTTTCTATTTTTTCTTTTTTCATGTTATTTAATCAAATAAGACAACACCCACCCACCCCAAAACTAAAATAATTGATTTTGTAACAGAACAAAGCATAAAATCAGTTGGCACTTATTGTATAATTGCTGTACACAAATTTGAAACATTGCAGACCAAGGCCTGAGACTCTCAAAATTGAGTATCTTTGCTATACAAGAAGTTACAATTTTCCTTCTATTTTTCACTTCAAATCCAGCATTTATACAGAAATCAGAAAAAGATGCCATATTTCTTTAACACTTGTTTTCAAGTTATTGAATAAAGTTTTGAACTGACATGCATCATCAGCAGATTCAAAGTCTTTCTTTCTCTCAGGTTATATTTTTTTGAAGTTGTGCATAATTTTTAATATGAACTCATCATCCAGTAAAAAAGCTAATAAACAAAATTCAGTGTAAAACTTTTATTATGGTCATAATTGCAATAAATCAGGCTTGTTTCATATTCTTTTAAAAAGACATGAAGCAGAAAGTTTAGGAATGATCATACTGCATTCTGTTTACTAATAATATTCTATCAAATCCAGGCAAAATTTAACTATTTCTTCTTTCTTCCAAATAAAGCAAATATTTTGTTTTATTTGTTCTAAAGCTTTGTTTCTTTTATTAATATTAATGCCATGAAAAATTTCTACAGCATACATTTATGTAAATATCTAGGTTCTGGCAAAAGGTTACAATAGTGGGATAGCCAATGATGAACAAATTCTGGCATTGAATAATGAAACTAACTTAATCCTCACTCTATAGCAGACATTTTATTAGGGAGACCAGATGTCCAGCTGTAGACGAGATGTTCATCTTTTGAGCATTCTCTCTTGTCTTTAACAAGATGTTAATATACTACAGAAAACTTCAACAACCATTAAATGGTAATGGTAATATTAGCTGTTTCCTTATAAGGAAACATTCAGCAGTCATTGACTGATCAGCCAGTACTACTGTTTGTTGAAATTTATCAAATCTTTTTCTTTTCAGGAACATGTTTCTCAAGTTCAGTAGCTGTTATCACTCTTTCCAGTATAGATGGAGACTACCTTCCTAACCTTTTCAGGAAAATAGGTTTCTCAAGTCCAGTAGCTGTTATTGCTCTTTCCACTATTGATGGGGGTTTCCTTCCTTGCCTTTTATTTTAAGTAGTGTGGAAATGTCAGCCTCTTGATTACATCATTATTTTTTCTTCAAGTTACACGTGATATCCATTTTGGCTGTTGCTGCTGTTGAAAGTTCTCAAATGATGTGGTTTCAGTTTTTCAGTACAGTTCTTTCTTTATGATTTCGATAGTGCCAGTTAACAAGGTTTGAAGAAGGAAGATCTTTGTCAAGACTCACAGGTTTCACTCACTAAAAAAGTTAGAAAGTGGTTATATATAGCAAACAGATATTTCTGAATGGGTTTGGTGCCTTGCATGATGTCCATATGAAAGTCTTGATCTGACAAAGCTTTCAATTCAATATATACAGTTTTTAATGTATGTCACAAAGAACTGTTGGAACTGCTCGTTAACTTCAACATATTTAGAAAGGATATTAGAATAATTCAGAACCTATACTGGCAGTAAAATGCCTGCATACTGATAGAAAATGAGTTCAATAAATATACAAAAATATAAAGGAGTGTAAGACAAGGATATGTTTTCTCATCAGATCTATTCAATCTATACAGTAAGGCAATTCCGAGAGAATTACAACTCCTACCAGAATTCATTATTGGCAGTCACAATCTTAACAACATAAGATATGCAGATGACACAGTGTTGATGGCAGACACAGAAAGGAAACTGCAAGAATTCCTACAGAAGGTAGTAAAGGAAAGTGAGAAGAAAGGACTAAGTACCAATTGCAAGAAAACTGAATACATGGTTTTCAGCAAAAGGAACAGCCAAACATACAAAATACAAAAAAGGTACTGAAATTAAGCATGTGTAACAATTTACATATCTAGGAAGTGCTTTAATAGAGTATGAAAAATGCAACAATGAAATTCAGAGAGGCATTGGGATAGCAAAAGATGTCTTCCAAAATCTAAATAAAGTATTAAGAAACAGAAACATTTTATAAGAAACAAAGAAAAGAGTACTGAATTGTTATGTAATATCAGTCCTCCTATATGTCAGTGAATGCTGGACAATTTCCTCCCAGATGAAGAAGTAATTTGAAGCAACAGAAATGTTCTACAGAAGGATGATGTGCATACCATAAACCTAGCATGTGAGCCACGACAAAGTTCTAAAGACAATGGAAACAAAAAGGACACTTTTACTTAACATCAGGAAGAGAGTTGAAATTTCTTGGACACATTTCTGCAGTATGGAATCTTTCCTCACTGCAAACTGCCCAGATATACTGGCTCTGTGTGAGACAAACCTTGTCTTGTCTATTCCCTCCTCTGATCTCTCGATCCCCGGCTACCTTCTTTTCCTCAGGAAAGACTCTCTAACCCACATGCACGGCCTTGGTGTCTATGTCAAGGACCATCTCCCTCTGGCCAGAGAGTTGTCTCTCGAATCGCCAGACCATTCGTACATGTGTCTTCGACTATCTCTCCTCAATGCTGTAAGCTATCTCTTCTTCCTCTATCACTCTCCATCCTCTCAAGACTGTGGGATACTTGATAACATATCTGACAGCATAGACAAGGCTCTCTCTCTCCACCCGTTTGCTCACATATTCGTGTTTGGTGACTTTAACGCTCATCATACCAAGTGGCTCGAGAATGCTACTACTGACCGGGCAGGCATCCAAACACTTAATTTCTCAATTTCTCAATCCCTCACGCAGATAGTTAACTTCCCCATGCATTTTGCCCTCAACCTGGTAGGTAAAGCCTCCCTTCTCGATCTGTGTTTTACCTCTATCCCCGAATCTTGTAGCACCACGCAGCTCTGCCCTCTTAGTAACTCCGATCATGCTGTAGTATCTGTTAACATTACCTTCAACTCCACACCTAGCAAAGAACCTCCTATCACTAGAACCTCGTTCTACTATCAACAAGCGGATTGGGACTCATTCCATGACTTCCTCCGCGATGTTCCCTGGGATGTTGTCTTTACACTCCCTGCCCAAGAATGTGCTTCTGAGGTCTCATCCTGGGTTAAAGCTGGAATCGCCGCTTTCATCCCCTCAAGGAAATTTAAGGTCAAGTCGCACTCCTCCCTTGGTTCTCCGCTGCTTGCTCAGCCGCCATTGCCCATAGGAACCACTTCTTTCACCTATTTCGTAGTGACATGTCGGACTGCAATAGACGTCTCTTTGCCACCGCCCGTAACGAGTGTAAGCATGTCCTCAATGAAGCTAAGTCAATATTTGCTGCTCAGATGAAGGAGCGTATTGCATCTCGCAAATTTGGCTCCAAAGATTATTGGCGGCTCTGCAAGAGCGTCCTGAACAATAGAAAACCCTCCATACCTCCTTTGTTCAACCAGTTCGAGGTCCTGACCTCCTCTACCAACAAGGCTGAATGCTTTGCTCAGAAATTCTCATTTAATTCAACGCTCGACTCCTCCAGTGTACCCATACCAGACTTCCCTCTAAGAACTGAGGCCCTATTGAGCGGGTTGCACATAACCCCGTCATTGGTATTGGGCATTATTACCAATTTAGACCCCAACAAGGCTAGTGGTGGAGATGGCATACCAGCCATTGTCTTGAAGAAATGTGCGCCTGGGCTAGCGCCCACCCTCTCTAAACTATATAATTACTGCCTCAAGGAATCCTGTTTTCCTGACTGCTGGAAATCCTCATCCATTGTTCCTGTCTTTAAGAACTCTGGAGACCCCTCTGACCCCTCTAATTACTGTCCTCTTAGTCTCCTACCCCTCTTTGGCAAAGTCTTCGAAGCCCTAATCAACGCTGAAGTGGTTAACCACCTTACCTCACACGACCTGCTCTCAGACAAGCAATATGGTTTCCGCTACGCCTGATCTACAGCTGATGTGCTTACGGCCATCACTGAAACCGTCTACCAAGCCCTTCAAAATAATGGGGAAGCTCGTGCCGTGGCCCTAGACATCTCCAAAGCATTTGATAGGGTTTGGCATGCCAGCCTTCTTTGCAAGCTCCAGGGTTACGGTATTACAGGTTGATTGTTTGACCTAATACAATCATTCCTGTCAAACCATGAATTGAAGGTCATTCTCAATGGATTCTCCTCCAGTTCCTATCCCACGAATGCAGGTGTTCCCCAAGGCTCCATTCTTGGCCCCACTCTATTCCTTATTTTCATCAACGACCTTCCTGATGCCATAGATTCCCAAGTTGGCATCTACGCGGATGACACTACAATTTACTCCTGCCTCAAAAACAAATCTAGTGTCGGTGACAAAACTAACCTGGCTGCTCGTCTAGAAATGGACTTCCAATCAGTTGTTAACTGGGGCAAGAACTGGCTGGTCAATTTTAACGCCTAAAAAACTAAAATACTCTCTATTAATCACCATAGAGATCCTTCCCTGCCCCCCCATTAGAATGTCTGATAGTCAACTTCTTGAGAGCAATTCTTTGCGTCTGCTCGGTCTCACGTCGACTGCTGACCTGAGATGGAACAAATACATTGAGTCAATTGCATCGTCCACCACGAGGAAAGTTGTCTCTCTGTGCTGTGCCAGGAAATTTTTCTCCCCGGAATCGATACTTTAAATATACAAATCAACCATTCGCCCTTGCATGGAGTATTGCTGTCATATATGGTCTGGGGCACTTCTGTTTACCTCGGAGATCTTGACAAGATCCAGAGACGGATATGTAATATAATTGGCCCTGATCTGGCATCTTGTCTACAGTCACTCTCTCACAGATGCGCTGTCGCCTCTCTCTGTCTTTTCTACAAATACTTTCATGGTAATTGCTCCGCTGAGCTGTTTTTACTGGTTCCCAGACTCCATGAACTCAAGCGCCCTACGAAGTTGGCATCCCGCTCTCACCCTTACACTGTAGAAACTACTAAATGTAGCCGTCTCTTCTACTCCAATAGCTTCATACCTCACACCTCTTGCCTGTGGAACACCCTTCCCAATTACTGTTTCCCTGAGAGCTATAATCTCCAACTATTCAAATGTAATGTCAATCGACATCTCCAGTTACCTTGATCTATCCACTATCCCTCTCCTCATCCTTTCTTCTATCTGCTATCTCTCCAAATCTTTTGCCAACCTCTGCATCCTAGTGGCTTTACGCCTTGCTAAGGGCGTAATGCTTAAAAAAAAAACGTAATGAGGAAGGAGGTGTTCAAAAATTTAATACTGCCAGGATAGATTGAAGGCAAGAGAGACAGAGAAAAACAATACATAACCTGCCTGGAAAGCTTGAGTGAATGGATGCCAGAGCAGGGTTTGGGAGAGATGGTGAAAAGATAAAATTTATTGAGAGCTACAAAGGACAGGAAGATGTGGAGAGCCATGATCGCTAATATCCTGAAGGGAAATTGCACATAGAAGAAGTTGCCATTGTCATGTCTGAGAGGATCAGTTTGCACAAATTCTTTTTTTTTCTTTCCCTTTTTTTTAATAGACTTTAATAAATCAAACTCAAATTCAGGCTGTGACTGCTCATGTTGCACTAATCCTCTTGGAAAACACATGGTTCCTCTACTTCTTGTTCTATGTCCTATTGCCAGATATATAAAGGTCTGACTTGTCACAATGATAGAGAAAAGAGGGATGATTGGGCAATTGGGCTGACTATTTTCTTATAACTATATCGATTCAGGCAGCTGCAGCAAAAAACTTTGAAAACTCCCAGTCAAACTTGATAGGGATTTAATAAGGGTGGTTCAATTAGTCTATAGTCAGACATGAAGTTATTAGTTGAATTTTTTATCTGAAACTTTCGCTGTAACACATAGGATTAATATTCACACCTGAATTTGGTGCATCAACAAGGAAGGAGATTGTGTTGAAAAATAATGTTTAATATAATTGCATTTTTTTTATCTCAGTTATAAGCATTTAAAATAATGTAAGGTTTTATTATAAAAACGAAAAACCAATCCATAATAATACCAGTTATGAACATGGCTGCAATGTACTGATAGTATTTGGGAATTAAGAATGTCTACTTTTCAGCAACGATTAGACTGTCTGCAATAGTACTTACTTACCATTTATTATAGGAGTATAACTAAAATCATTGAAAATGATTAATAGATTAGCTAAAAATGTTTGGAATCAAATATTTGGACAATTCTATATTCATTAAGCCCAGAAAAGAAAATGCTTGTTTGCATACAAGAAAAATGTAATTAAAAAGAACCTTGTCAGCTTTGTTAAACAAAATATGTATTAAAGAAGAAAAATAACTTTCCAGTCTTGATAGAGTTCAAAAGTGTCTCCAAGTCATTGTTGGAAAAGAATTATCTTCCACCCTCTAATCTCTCTCTCACAGGTATGATATGGCGAGTCTCTCACTGCTCTATCCCTACTACCATGGAAAGTGCTCAGATGAACTACATTTCTTGGTTCCGTCAGGTCTAACCTTCATGGCTAGGACCTGCCATGCCACTTACATATTAGCAAACCACCCACATTCCATATGTATTCTATCAGCAAGAAGTAAGTTCCACTCAAACAGATTCTCCCTGTGAACCACTGCCTTGTGGAACAGACTTCCAAGAGGATGGTTCTCCGATCACTGTAATCTTAAATTGTTTAAGTCTAGAGTCAGCCCTTATTTTCCCCTCCTATTCATATTAACTACCACTTAACTCTCTACAACAAGTGGTTCCCTGGGCCTTGTACAGGGTGAACCATATTGTAAAAAAAAAAAAAACCACAAAAAATCCATATATATATATATATATATATATATATATGATAAAAATTTAGTTTTAAGGGATACTATGTTTATGAGTTAAAATGCTCAATATCAAGGATAGAGAGTGTGTAAATTTAAAAACGTTTTTTGATTTTGTCAACAGCACAATATATAGTAGGATCAGTTGGGCACTCTCTGTGAGGAAAAGAGCACCATGACACAATTTACTCTGCCAGAAATTTGGAAATAGTATGCTGTACTGCTTGGCATTTGTGCCAGAAACTCTAATATGAACATTTCAGTGTGTTTGGGTGTCGATCTAATGACAGTGCAGAGGATTTGGAAAGAGTTGTATGAGTCTAATGGTGATTATGAAGGTACAGCAGCTCAGAAAACTCACTCTGATTGTTCTGATGAGAAAAGAACTCCTGAATTTGTTGGTGAGGGGCTCAACATGGAGGCCTATATCAAGTGCCTTGAGGTAGTGCTGTCATAGGTCAAGAGGGTGGCTCCTGGAAGACCCTATGTCTGGCAACAGGACTCTGCACCATGCCTCACAAGCAGAAGAACCCCAATCATGGCTGTCAGACAATTTCTGTGATCACATCACCTTTTACATCTGGCCACCTAACTCCCCAGACTGCAACCCTCTTGATTATTACGTGTAGGGTGCAGTTGAGCAAGTGACCATGAAAACTCCTTGTAATACCAAAGATGAACTGAAAGCAAGGATTATGGCAGCATTCACCAACAAGGAGTCCATCCAGAAGAGTTGCAGTTGATTCCAAAGTTGTCTGGAGACTGTGGTTGAAGCCAATGTTGATTTTATTGAATAAATTTAGTATTTCAAGATATTTTTGTGTAATTTTGGTAAATATATCTGTTAAAATGAGATGTCAGTGTTATTTTCATTTTTGCTTAATTTAAATGACAATTTATCCATCTTATAGTGTCAAAAGATGGAAACACGTGTAAGAGTGGTGTGGAGATTCAAGAGAGAGTTTCCTAGCCAGCAGGAGATGTTCACAGACATAAACTCCCAGGCCATGCATGTGAACATGAGTTCTTCCTAAGGAGAGGAAGATAGCCAGGAATTAAGAAAATGGAGGAAGAGATTGAAGAGTTGATTATTATGTGAAGGGCACAATTGAGAGAGAGAGGGAGAGAGAGAGAGACTAACAAAAATCATTGTAATACCAAAGATGAACTGAAGGCAAGGATTATGGAAACATTCACCAACTTAAACAAGGACACTGTCCAGAAGAGTTACAGGAGATTCTGAGGTCATTTGGAGGCTGTGGTTGAAGCCAATGGTGATTTTATTGAATAAATTTACTCTTTAGTATTTCAAGATATTTTTGTGTAATTTTGGTAAATATATCTGTTAAAATGAGATGTCAGTGTTTCATTTTTGTGTAATTTAGATGATAATTTATCCATTACACCCTGTATATATACAATTTTGGTTAAAGACCAGCTAAAGTTCTTTGCTATGGGATTTTGAAAAGATAAGCCAACCAACAAGATCTATAAAATCAATGGATGGATCACTGATAATAGAAAAAGAAAATATGTAAAAGTTGAAGCAAATATGTCAAAGAACTTTTTTTACAATGTGAGAGAAAGCTATGCTGGAAATTACAGAAAGATCAAGAATACTAAAATGTGAAGTAAGATCAGCACTGGAGAAGATGAAAAGCAACAAATCAGCAGGGTATGAGATGATTTTAGCATTGACAAGATCACAGAACTAATAACCAAAATATACAACAGTGTCTACCAACTGGAGGACCTCATTAAATCCATCTTTGTAACAATATCTAAGAGACCAGGTGCAAACGAATGCAAGCTTCATATGATAATTAACCAAACTAATGATGCAAATCCTGATTAATAGAGCACAAAGCAGAATTAAACTGGAAATAGGACAAGGACTGCAACTTTGTTAAGGACACCGGAACAAGAAATGTGATATTCATGATTAAAATGATACCAGACAGAGCAGCACAAATATGGAAGGATAGTCACTTATGCTTTGTAGATTATGTAAAAGGTATGGCACAAGGATCTGCTAGGAAAAACTAGATCTATTTGGAAAATATGTTAGAATAATCGAAAAATTATACTGGGAGGTAGAAATGAATTGAGTAGTTATACAAAATACAGGGTGTCCCAAAAGTCACCAAGAGATTTAAAAATTTAATAACTCCTTTATTTTTTAATGTCACAATACTTTTTTAATTTTTTAAATTCATAATACTATAAGATTATATAGAGTAGATATGGGAAATAAATTTACACTAGTTGAGAAAGATTACATCTTTTAAGTGGTGTCAACTTTCAGCTTCACACAAACACGCCCTTTCTAAGGCATTTTCCATCATAGCTCTCAATCTTTCAGGCTCTAGTGCTTTGTTGTCTGTATGAATGTTGTCCTAACAAGATTATTGCTTGTTGACATAAACTTTTTATTTTTTTTGCATAGTCACATACAAAGAACTCAGGGTTTGTCAGTTCTGGGGATTTATTATGATTTTTTTGTATATATGATTATTATGCTTTTCTACTGAGCATTGGAATGTAGTATTTGCCCAACAATTGGCCATTCTGTCAGGACATTTAAGCTTTCTGGCCAAGAAACATATATAATAATAGAGAAAGTCAGTGAAATATATGGTGTGAAGGAACAAAGGAAGGTAAGAAAAATGAAAACAAAACCAAGTGAAAGAAAAAAATAATCTCTCTCTCTCTCCTTCACTCTCTCTCTCTCTCTCTCTCTATATATATATATATATATATATATATATATATATATATATGAGGGCTTGCTAAAATGTTTTCAGACCAAGACATTCTTTAAACAAATCCTGAAATTTGGTCAGATTTTGGGAAGTCGATAAGGCTAAGAATTTTTCAGTACAGTGTAACCCGGATATAAGAGAGTTGTCAGGACCGGAGAAGAAGTCTCTTATATCCGGGTTTCTCTTATATCCAGGTTTGGTCTATTTTGTTTACATTAACACAGGCTCTAATTTGGGACCAGAGAAAATCTCTCTTATATCCGGGTCTCACTGTACTACCTTGTCTACAAAGATTAGGAAGAGAGACAAAAGAAAGACAGATGAACAAGCTTGCTGTCTGATCATGAGACAATAAGTAAAAAACTAAAAGTGTTAGAAATGAAATGATGTGAAAGTTGGGATACATTAAGATTCTTCATATAAACAAAGATCAAAAGAAAGATTGAGAGGACACAGTAAAAAATATTTGTGTATTTCTATGTCCTTTTTTATATGATTATAAATCCATGTCTGTACAAGATTTAGATAAAAACCTGCACAAGTACTGAAGATTACACAGAATAAAGAAAAGAATGTGAAGATGCAAGTCAAAGGTGAGCAAAGAGCAGAGACATGAGATACTACAGGGTTGCATGGTTCTTTGAAGACATAGCTCAAACTCATTTCTAATTATAATTTCTTTTCAGATAAATGATGGCAAATATGAAGCTAACTCAGCAAATGAAAAGACACATTGTAATTGTGGCCTTATAGGCAGAGCATAGTGATTTAGAGATTGCTAAAGATCAACATTTACAGAGAACTGGAAGCTTCTGATGAGGATTTTACAGCAGTAGCCAAATGTAAAATGTCTGCCAAGGGTCCTAATAACATCAGAACACCCAAATTTGTGTGGAAGGTGCAGAAAATTATTGATAAGAACCCCAGAAAGTCAACATGATTGCTAAAGAGATCAAGACTTCAAGGCACTCTATTGGAAGAATTGTGCACAAGTCATATGTGATACAGAAAGGCCAATATATCTGTGTATATTTCTGAGATGAGATATTGTAACTATTTACATTTTTTTGGACTTGTCCTCATCTTTATTGTCATATTCACAATTTTGGCTCTTGTAAGCTTTGGTCTTCTTCAGTTGATATATGTTGGAATTTTGAACAAAACCCTTTATTTTGTCCACCATCAAGTTCTACGCCTCTTCCAGATACCCCAGTTTCAGTTATTTCCCTTTAGTAACTCAACTCTCCATGTTTTTTGTTCACCTCTGCTGTGGCTAGGTATTGAACTTTTATCCACTGGACCATGTATCCTTGAAGACGTCAGTGTATGAATTTTTGGGACTTATGAACCTAATCTTTCAGTAACCTATTTTTTCTATTTTTTTACCATAGTTCATATTACAATTTCTTATTATTGTTTTTCTCTATCACTCTGTATTACTGGTTCCCATATTATAATTATATCTATACTTGGCTAGATTAGGAGATTTTTGTGGCCTAGCATATGTGTTGAATCTTTAAGTTTTGATCAGATCCAAAGAGTTATGAGTTCAATACCTAGCCACAGCAGAGGTGAACAAAAACCTTGTAGAGTTAAGTTACTAAAGTGAAATAACTCTTAGGCAAGTTGAAACATTAAGAGCCTGGAATGCTTTGCTTTCTTTCTAATGAGAAAAACTTTGATTAGGACTAACAGGTCAAATGAAAGAATGACAGTTATACAGGACCCTAAGGATATTCCAGTGATCATGCATATAAAATCTTTGGCTATTGTGATGGTTCTGGGACTTATAATCAACAAGGGAGATGCCATGTCTGCTCACTTCTTTCCTTATATCCTAGGGTCAATGTTGTTGACTATAAGGATGTTACCTTCAGCATCCCAACTCCTGAGTTTCGTAGACAGACCTGTCTATCCACTCTTCAGCAGGTATCAGCAATTGACCGCTTATATTTCTCGACTTTACTTTTTTATGCACTTAACATTGGTGTAAGTTTTTTCTGTTCGTGTTCTTGTGTGCATTTGCACTCATGCTGCCATGCACTCGTCTCTGCTGCTGTGCACTTGTGCACATGCACATGTCTAGGGTGTTGTGACTATTTGTCCTTTTCTTCATCTTTTTTTTCAACTTTATACTCACTCTTTAGTTTTTACACTTTTTTTCTTTTTCCACTTTTCTTTCACTTGTAGCCATTTGTAGCTATTTATTTCCAGTTTTGCTCTAGACATGTTATCGTTTTTAATTTTTGAGTGTTCTAGTCTTTTCTTGGACTAGAAAAGTTGTATTTTATTTTTTTCATAAACAATTGATATTTATGCTTAAATGTTAAATATTTTTATATGAATTCACTTTGTTATTAAGTTGTTTTCTTATTTGGTTTGGTGGTATCTTAAGTATTAATTGTAGGTGGTTAGGCTTATAATTAAATTTTTATTTAGTATTGTTTAAATTTTTAAACTCACTAGAAGTAAATTGAGTTCCATTATCAAATACCACACTGTCAGGTACTTCAAACCTTGTAAAAAGTTTGTGCAAGAATTTAATTGTTATTGCAGTAGTAAGTTGTTTACACTTCAATATCTCAAGCCATTTTGTGAAACTGTCAACTACAATTAAATAGTATGAACCATTTAGTGGTCCAGCAAAGTTCATATATAGTCTTGCCCACAGTTTATCAGTGCTCAGCGATGCCTGATAATTTATAGGTGGTGATTTTGCTGTTGAATTACAATCATTCCATTTTCTAACTGTATTCTGAATATTTTTGTCTAACTTTGGCCAATACATATAGCTTCTCATCAACTTCATTCTTACTACTGCTGGATGTCCTACGTGGAATTGTTTTAAAATCCTTTTTTGTAGTGATAACGTAGCCCAACACTGTAGTTTGTTTATAGTATGTGTAGGAATTCCTTTCTTAGAACTGAATAGACATAATAATGGATGATAATCAGTTTGCAGTATGAATTTTCTTCCTAATATCAATTTGTGTAATTTCTTTACAGCAAAAACTATAGCAAGGATTTCCTTTTCAATTTAACTGTAGCATTTTTCCATATTTGTCAAACTGATTGAAGTGTGAGTGACTGCTTTTACTGTACTGTCTTCAAATTTATGGCCTATTACCGCACTTATGTCATATTCACTCATGTCTGACATTACTATTATCTGTCAGTGTGAGTTGTAATGTGTCAGCAATAACTCTGAAGTTATAAATTTTAATTCCTTTGAAATCTTTTTGACATTCTACTGACCAATTCCATTTTGTACCCTTCTTAAGTAAATTATTCAGAGGTGCTCACAATTTGTACATCTCTGGCATAAAAATATTATAATAATTTGGTAATCTGAGGAATGATTGTAGGGTTACCAAATTTGTTGGGAGAGACATGTCTTTAATGGCACTTGCTTGAGCGGGATCTGGACTTCTTCCTTTTTCGTTCATTATCTGACCTAAATATTTAATCTTGTCCAGAAAGAATTGATATTTCTGTTCACTGATTTTGAAACTGTAATCATGTAGTCTCTGAAATATTTCCTGATTCAGTTTTACATGCTGTATTTTCATAGTACTCTTAATAAGAATATCATCTATGTAAGCGACTCCACTAACATCAATATCATATCCATTATTTGCTACTTTTACACCAAAGGGTAATCTTTTAAACTTGTAGAGTGCTTTATGCAAATTAGTATTCAAAAACTTCTGGTATTCCTTATCCAATTCAAGTTGAAGATATGCCCCAGACAGGTTAATTCTTGAAAAAAATTACCACCATTTAATTTGGCAAATATATTCTTTGGAGTTGGTAGGGGATATGCATGTGGTAGGAGGCAGTCATTCAATTCTGTTCCTAGTTTGTTCATCAATAATTGTAATATCACTACCAGTGCCCCATTGAAATTTCACCGTAGCATTATTCATGTGTACTGTCATAAATTTTTCTATTATTTGAACTTTCTAATTTTTTAGCTGGTAGCACTACTTTTAGCAAGTTAATTTGTGTATTTCTTTTTGACTTACAGTAGCTTTGTTTGTGACCTGTTTTTCCACACTTAAGACATTTTTGGTTTTAAATGGACAGTCCTTTATAAAAGGAAGTATACCACATCCATAGCATGGGTTAAGTTTTGTGGTATTTTTATTCTGGATTTTTTCTTTTGGTACTAGTGTCTTTTTCCCAACCATTTATACTTCTGTCATGCCATTTTGCTCAATTTTTGCTGTATCATGCCTTAACTTGACAATTTTTTAGCACTCTTTTGCAACAGTCTGTATTGTTAATTTTGAACCCTGTTCAAGTTTTCTAAGTATTCAAGAGCATATTTCCACATCATTGCTTGATGTTAGACCTTTAAAAAAAATTAGATATTTAGATCTGTCTGGGGATAATTTATCCAGTTTATATTTCTCACACTCACAGTTGACTTTACTGGCATATGTGACAAAATCTTCATTTTTGTCCTTGGTAAGGTTCATGCACTGCCAATGTGTATAAAACAGTGAATTCTTTTCACCAAAGATTTTTGATAATATCAACATTATTTTGTTAAATGAGACAGACCTTTTCTGGAGTATTCAGCAAAATGAAATTCAGATATTTTTCATGTTCAGCAGAGCACAATTATCATAACAGAAGATGTACCCTCTTTTCATCTGACCATCCTTTATATTCTCCGAAAATGGTGTTGTTCCTTCTGGAATACAATAGGATGTTGTGATGTCTTCTAGCCTGTGACATAGAAGTTCTACCTCTGTACCAAGTGATGACTGACTTAGTAGTCACTCAACTCTATACAAAATAGGGCATGTCCATTTTGCCTATGTCACTACAAAGACCTATTAGTATTTATTACCAGCAGCCATAATCTTCGCAACATAATATACATGGATAGCGCTATGATGATGGTGGACTCAGAAGAAAAACTACAAAAACTAGAGAAGGCAAAGAAAAACAAAAAAGAAAGGACTAAAAATGAACTATAAGAAGACAGAATGTATGATTGTCAGCCAAATAGGCAGTCAAATGTGTGAGCTTTAAATTGGAGATATCAGCATCAAAGAGGTAAAAGAATTTAACAATATGAGAATACAGTGTTAGAAATTTCAAAAACATTACTTCCCAGAAGCTTACCCAGATTGACAGACACCTGAATTAGGTCGGAAGGCATAACAGCCAAAATGTAAGAATAACATTAGTCTGACTGTAAATATGTGAGAACATTAGTCTGAGTGTAAATAATGTAAATTATGATAACTCCTTGGACCAGAAATTCAGACAGAAATTAAATTATGGTTAAAAATCAAAATGTTAAAATATAAAAATATAATAACCAATACATAAGTATGTGTAGTAGAAATTGAATTTATTTCTAAGATTTTATTCAATAATGAACATGGCAATACACATGACACTAATATGTAACCTGCCAACTTAAATTGGAAACAAACATCTGGAGAAGAAGATCTTGTTGGAGTTACAAAATTTAATTATAGTAAACAGAACAGACATGGCATGTGGAATTAGAACAATCTACCCCTGTGGACTAAAAAGGTTTGGTTCAAAATTTCAATGTATATCACCTGAAGAAGGCTGGAGCATACAACAGCCGAAACATTGTGTATACGGCAATAAAAATTAGGACAACAGTCCAAACAATGTAGCGTAAATAGAACAGGCATAATTAAAAGAGGATAAAAAAGGGAAAACGATAGCCTTGGTTTAATACGAAAGAAAGGTGAGAAAGGATAAAAGAGATGTGCTGATTATCCTTCCTTCCACTTCAGGTTAGCTCTTTTTTTTGTTGTCTATTTTTTTATTTTCTTTCATTCTCTCATATTAAACTACCTGGTTATTTTCTCTTTTTATCTTCTTTTTAATTATGTCTGTTCTCTTTGCTATAATCTTGAGAATGTTTTCATAATAGTTCTCGTGCGAAAGCAGTAAAGTATATCTACAGACTTGTCAGCCATGATGTTTGTAATCTAATAACAAGCAACAAGGAGTGTCATTACAATATGGAAGAGCATGTAACAGATGATAATAACAGCACAATATGGATGAATCATCAAGTGATTATTATTAGATTTGTTCTAAATATTTGTTGCCAAGTTATAGCTGAGTGTTATATGACAGGAAATACAGTTGTAAACATACAACACAATGCTCACCTAAGCATTCCACTGACTGGCCAATGATTACCCAATGTTGCATTTCGATTCTTAATCTTGTCAGTGTGCGCTGAAAACTGGGAAAGGGTCTTCTGCTTGCTCACAAGGTAACAAGATGAAAGACAAACACTATGTTGAGAAATAAGAATACAAACCCTATTTCCCATATTATATGCAGAAGTTTTATTAAGGGTTTTGCCTGCTTAACTGGGTGGGTAGTTAAGTAACAATTTGGACAACAACTATGTTGATCTCATAGATCAGCTCTTTTCACTGTTAACTTCTTGCCCATCTACACATCCTAATGTGTGGCTGGCTGGCAATACAAATGGGTGGCATCGGAACCATGTGACAGAAAAGTCTGTCTTCCACCAAAGCCAGACCAGAACTGATTCCCTAATCCCATGCATGACTTAATAGACCAGTACCTGGAAATAATCAATATCCAGTTTTTTGTCACTTGGTCTCCAAAATCCCTCATCTACTCCTTTACTTCCCCATTCCACTTTGGCCAAAGTCAATAACACTTAGAGACTTCAAACTTCAACAGGAAATCATCTCTTGGATATAAAACAGTAACATTTGATATTGAGATGAAATCATATCTTCCTTTTTGATGTGGGTATCCACAGTATAACACAGTAACTAGCTCTGTGACAAAATCACCTAGATGAGAGAATGCTTGAAATTCAATAAAATGGTTAAGATTGATTTGAAAAAAGAATTAATAAATGTTGAGAGCTACAAAAGTTATTGGAATGTAAGATGGGTTCATTAGGTGCAAATTTGCTTTTAGAAGCAACTTTTCAATTTTTTTATTTCTCAAAACTTTTTGCTATTTTTTACCAATAGATTCCATACCTCACTTTGAATTTTTTCTAGTATGGTTACTAATTAAATGTAGAGAGTCTAATGTGGTCTATTTTCACCACAGCTGAAAGGGGAAAAAAGAGAGATACATGCATTTCCTAAGGTCATTAATACAAATTGAACATAGACTGCTTCTACTGGAATTTGAACTCACCTTCCTAATTTCATTTTCTTTGGTTTAATCATTATGCTACTAGCATCTACATTCAGTAAAATATTAAATTTAAATGTTTGTTTAGCCAAAAGCCTTCTAGCATGCCCTCATATATATATATATATATATATATATATATATATATATATATATATATAAGTGTTGTAGAGTAGCTAGCACCCCCTTCAGCACTCTATCAGATGGCCAGGATCATAGCCTGCCTTAAATAGTCTACGATTAAGGACTTCAACAGTTGATTAATAAGTTGATACTAAATTGATCAACATTCGAACTGATCTTACTTCATTTGGCTATACAGCATTTGACTCGCCTTTATTTCCTTGTAAGTTGTCTTGTTAATTGTTTTGTAACTTATTGTTTTGTGTTTTTTGTATGTATCTTTTAGCACTGGATACTGATGCTGAATAAATATATTAAACACTCATTTTCCTCTGTGTATCATTCATCTTGATGATACAACAATAAGATATCCCACATTGAGTCCTGGTGTTAATAAAATAGTGCTCAGAGTAATATAACAGTGTTATTAAGTAGATATCAATAAATATACATATTATACCTCACCAACCATTAGCACAACTTGGAGTTTCATGCACAATGCAATCTTCAGGTGCTGAGTAAGTTAACACAGGTTAACACCAAACAGCTCATTGTTGACCTCAGTGTTCATTTTTATATTTACTTATGCTCTATCCTTGATATTATATATAAAAGAGTATACATTAAAAGTATATTTTTATCAAATATATAATGTCTGATACAGACTGATGTTTTAAGATTGCTCTTAAAATTGTTTAAAATCTTGGTCATGATAAACTCTTAGACATTACTGTCAGCTTCACAATTCAATCATTAGATGCTGGAACACATAGTGAGTTAAACAAATTCAGTCAGTTTGTAGGCACCAACTATGAAAATTATTTTCTCAAGGCAGTGGCAATAATAGTTACAGTTCATGCCTATCTGGTTAGTTCATTGAAAAAAGGTATGCATAGTACAGCTCCTCTCAGAGACAACATCTAGTGATTTCATGAACAAAAGGTAAATGTTAGAGATATAACAGTCAAGGTTGAACTTTCCCACCAATAACTCATAATTTAGCAAAATGGCATCTGACATGTAACTGCATATGAATTACTCCAAAATTAATGCCTTCTATTTTCCTATATTGTTCCACATAAGAGGTGAATGTTGATGGCATGGCATTAGATGTTGAAACTTCCCACCAATAACCCATAATTTCTTTTGTCATTTTTTTGACAAATAGCAGTCTGGTGAAATGGTTTTTAACATGTAACTGTATATAAAATAGAACAGTACAAGGGTCAGATGAAAAGTTCATAGGCTGACCAAGGTATAAATGCAGGTAGGCACATCAGTTATTGGGTGTGTTTACTTACATTTATACCTTGGTCAGCCTATGACCTTTCGAGTCGACCCCTATATAATTGAATTCCTTATATTGAAGTATATGTGGAAAAGGTCACACCTATTGACACACATCAGTGTTTGCTGAATGTTTACAGAGATCAAACAGTGGATATGAACACAGGTGGTGGGTAATGTATTTTAGCAGCAGTGACAGTGATATGTGTAACAAGTCATAATCTGGGTGGCCTTGCACCATCGACAAAATGTTCATGGCTGGCAAAATTTCATTGCCAATAGTTGTGACAAGAAAAAAATAACTTTTTATAACTGAAAACATGTTCTCTCCAATAGTGTTGTTGTCATCTTATATTTATATATATAAGTTCAAAAAAGAAATCTTTTGTTCATATACAAGAAAAATACAAATCTTAACAGTCATTTTTACTGAAACATGTATTAGAGAGGGATTTCTACCAACTAATATATATATATATATATATATATATATATATATATATATATATATATTTTCCTTCAGTCATAACCAGATTCTGTTCTGCTTACCTTGTAAGTTAATTCTGATATATGCTGAATACTGGTAAGCTGTTGCAGTAGTAGTAGTGTCATTTAAAATCAATGTTAAAAAATGTTTTAGTCTCTAGGAATGACTACAAAACACTTCCCTCTCTCTCAATTTATAGGCAGTAGCACACAAATGCATCCTGGGATTTTTTCCTAAAATAGGCCAGTGCTTAGTTTCATCTAACTCAGTCCCAATATGTCTTGTCTTAAAGTCAGAACGCTACATTCGCTTGTCCAATCTTGCTCTTGTGTGTCAACCCCAATTCTTAGTTTGTGAATTTTTTGCCACATTACTGCTGCTTTGCCTTATTACTGTTAATTTGCCTTGCATATATTGTTTGCTTGATTGGCCTGTTCTTTACTTTTTCTTGTTATTGCTTATTGCAAACTTTGTCAATTCTGTTTGTTGGACAGTTCTGTCATTTATTTTGCATTTGACCATAACTACTCACTCCACAAAAAAAAAAAATATTTTCTTTAATTAAAATGATAAAAGCACACATGTTAAAATAAGAAGAAAAATTAACAAAAAAGAACAGAAAAATGACATTACCATAAAATTAACAAAAGTGCAGCTAAACCAGTTTATCAGTTCTCCCTCATCAGAGGATCGATAAATCGGTTTAGGTGTTCTGTTAATTTTTCATCTTGTTTTAACATGTTCATTTTTATCATTAAATTTTGTACCCCTGCAAAATATTTTTTCTTTGTTTTTTTGGGTCTGAAAACATACACAAGTCTGAAAAGATTAATACCAATTGCCCTATGATATAATAATCAGGGTCAGCATCATAATAGTTAGCCCAAAACTTTACTATGTTGACCCATAATGCCAGAGATAGATCTTAGTGATATGACAAACGAGAGCAAATTTTTCCCCTGATAACCCATAATACACAGCTATAAACAGATTAACACCAATTATCATGTGAAATTTTAACTTATTGTAACAGTAATGAAAAAGTTGTGTAAAAGTAATATAAATCTGCTGTATTATGAGATTTTTATTACAAGAAAAAACATTGAAATTTACTTTGATAATGAAGAAAGCAAGAATCTCTACATATCATCATTGATTATCATCATCCTTCTATGGGCCAAATACCCATTGATATCAACAGCATTCTGGATAATAGTTCATCAGCAAGATTATCCATTGTTGTTGAAATATATCCTGTTTTTGTTCTATACATTGGACACAAATTTCATATTCAGAATTTTTTCCAATTATTCTTCATATGAAAAGCATAAAGTTTATTGCAATAAAATTAACATTAAAAGTTTCATGATTTTTATTGACAAATGTTGCCTTGGTGTCGAAAATGTGTGATGTCACTGACTGATAGTCTTAATAGATTAAAAGCTGCCAGACACACAAATACAAAATTTGATTACAGACTTATTTACAGAATATTGCTATTAGACAACTGTTGAAAGAAGAGATAATGCCAGAAATCCTTGGTATACATGCAAAGCAACCACACAGCCATTCTCAAGAAGTCTCCTCACCATTAGTATACATCTACATGGTCATCTCACATTAGAAATGCAGAGACTAGTCCATGTAAAACATAAATTCCTGACCACTGACAATACAGGATAAATGGAGAAATTGATGCCATTTTATATTTTTAATTTTATGCATGCACATTGTTTTTTAAGTAAAACATTAATTCCTGACCACTGACAATACCTTTTTTTTGCTAACTTTCAAGGTACAGTATGCGGATTTAGTCTTTCATGATTTGTTGAAACTATTTATCTTTTTTGTTTTGAAAAAAATGTATGAAAAAAACTTTTCAAAGACAAAAATCTCTGGTTCGGTACAATGCGCATAAATTTCAATTTCTCCAATCATTCATCATATGAAAAGCACAAAGCAAAATGATAGAATTAACATTACAAGTTTAAAATATTTTTATCAACTTTTGACCTTGTCAGAATTGTGCAGCAGTGCCTAGTCATAATCTTTACGTATTAAAGTCTGCCAAACATAGAAAAAGCTAACTATAGGTTTATTTACAATGTATGACTACATACTACACATGCATATAAGCTGAGATAAGACTGAGAATCACCAATATAAGTAACTATGCATCCATTATCATGCAGGCTGCCCCTCATTATAAAATTCTTATTACAAATATAGTTGATCATCTATATTTCTATAACGTTTAGATAAAAGCATAGATGGGCAATGACGACTCAAAGGGGTAAAGTAGGAAGTGAGAAGACACAGGCAAAGGAAGAGAAAAGGTTGGAAATAATAGATAATCCTAGTTATCAACAAGTCCAGCTAGTATATACGAATGTGACACAACGGACCCCGTTTGATTGGCTAAGACACCAATGTAGTCAAGTGGACTGTAATTGATTTTTAGGCTTGGTTTTCATAACTACCCACTGTTTCACCAGTAAAATTGAGTTGTGAGAACTTCAAAGCAACTACTTACTGTCTATAAATAGGAAAAAAGAAATAAAATGTATGAATAAATAAAAATTTTGGAGATCAAGTAACACTCAGATGGAAGTCAGGGAATACCACTTGTGGACTTGTATAGTCAGGGTGCATTCTAGATGATTTGGAGTTGGAATCAGAGGCAGAGTTACAGTTAGAATCAGAAAGATGGGGCAGCTATGGCTAGAATAAAAAGAGATGTAATATTGGAGGCAGATGGAGTTCTCATTGGTTGACAGGAAAAGAGAAATAGTAGCAAAGATGTTCCAAGTGTCATTTACCTACCCCCAGACAGTGTCAGGTGAATCCATGAAAATAGAACATCTTGAAAACATATTTCACTTTCGGTTCCCTTACACTGGGCTTTTTCTTGGTTTGATGCAGAAGAAAATTGAAATATTGTTGTGTGAGGCTGTCTAGTTGGCCCCAAAATTGCCCAAGGTGCCTGGGTATAATGTTTACAAATGTATGCACAATGAAATAATATTTATGCATTTATTATACATGTTTAAAATATATATTCTCAAAGTATTTAGCTGTTCATTTGTGGATAAGAGAATGATTGCTGAAATTTTCATGTTAATTTTTTTTTTTTTTTACATAAAGGGCATACAAAATGGGACAAATAACACAAACAAATGTTTTAAAGTCAAGGTGTTTATTTAAAACTGCAGTTTGTTGTAAATGTTTCAGGGTTGCTGTTCATGATGTATAAAGAGAAGAATTAAGATTTTTTTTTAAATTCAATAAACCAATAAAAAAAAAAAATGATGCAATCAGCAAAGACTGAGGCTAAATTACATTTTTTTTTAATTTTATAATTTAAAAAGGCTAGCGGTATAACTGATGTAATGGTTAACAACACAAAGTATAGTATCAGCAAATTGAGTTCAAACCCTGGATGTGGCAGTTTGCATTAACTTTGCATTAAAGCTCTTGAGAAAGGCATGAATCTACTTTTCCCTTCAGTTATGAGTTAAATAGCAGGGTGGACTGGACTTTTTAGCTTTGGTTGGCAACCAGTCTAGAAGAATAACTGAATCTAAAATCATGGATAAGACAACAGAAAAACATTTTACTAGCCTTCCCAAGAACAATCAATGCACATTTTATAAACATTAATGTAAAAAAAAAAAAGTTAGCTATGGAGAGCCATGATTTCTTATGTTTTTAAGTGACATAGCATTATTCTTTTAAATTTATGTTAAAAGAGAAAGTTCATAAAGTTGAACAATGATTAAAATATTTCCCTTAAATCAACATATAGCTGGCCACTCATACTCAAGGATACCTGTCTACTAGGGCAGCTAGCCAATCCCTATTGCAGACGCTTGCTCAGGCATATTTGTGTTTATTCAACACCCACAGAGCCCACCTGTGGTTTATACTGCAACTATACTGAGCAGACCTTAGTTACAGTTTCTGGGGAAGAGCATATTATTAGGTTGGTGCAAAAATAATGACGTAATAACGTCGTTTTTTTTACGTATTTTTTCACATCAAAAAACGACATTATTACGTCATTATTTTTGCACCAACCTAATATCTAGCGTGATCAACAATTTGAACAAAGCCAGCATGCTCAAGCCCTCGGCCACGATGACTTGTGACTTCATACTAGCACAGCTATCGACGGCACCCAAGGGTTCTGTCTACCCAATTTCACTCACAAGGCTTGGGTCAACCCGTGCATGTGTTAAAACTATGGTCTGATGAGTATGGAAAGACATTGACTAGTGTTCTCTATAGTTTAAAGAGGAGAACAGAGACTATACTTTGATCTCAGGCCAAAAGATGTATTTACTTTCGTTCCCATGGTGGTGGGATGTAACACAAAATCAGTTTAATATATTGGGGGTACCTATATGCAAACATACAGGCTAAGGATGTATTATCTAAATTATCCAGTCCCTACAACTATTGTCATGCTGATGTCAGTATATACCAACCCTCCCCTATTAATACATTGAGGAAGGTGCTACTGCAGGGTTAGAATCCCTGGGACAAGGCTTCTTCCCTATTGCTTAAAGAGAACAGATACAGCACATTGACCCCAGCTAAAAAGGCTGAGAATCTATACAATGTTAAAAGTTTGATTTTGTATGTCTGTATGTAGCTAGAGTTATTGAATTAAGATAACCCTAAAATGTGTTAACTTAAGGAATGCAAAAAATATCCTGGTGATTTGTAAGTGCACTGAACTTGGGGAAAAGCTTATTTTTCAAGGTCGACAATTATTAAATGTTAATTATAGATTATTATTTTTGTTTATTTACTTATTTGTATATTAGTAAAAGAAAAGATCAGGATGCAAAAAAAAAACAAAATAATTTCCACTTTTGCACATAATATAAAGTAAATAGCAAAATCTACTAAGGAGTGAATTCAGTGATAGTTTTTTTCCATTATAATTTAGTCTTGATGATTCATCCAAAAAGTTATAGGGAAATCCAATAATATTTAAGTCATGACTATTATTTGTTTTTTCTTTGATCTTGAAGTAATAAATTTCAGAATTTAGTTCACAAACCTTCTGAAATATAACAAATAATAGTTTCAGTGTTTGCTGATTTATTTATTAATTGTATATTTAGAGAGATTGATATATACTGATTATTATTTCCATACTAGTTTCTCCACTAGTGTGCCCAGGTGCACTAATGCATCCTGAGAGGTAACCATGTTCACACCCAAGTTAAAAAAAGACCAATTTATTAATTATTTTTATATTTAAAATAAAAATATAAATATATAAGTAAATTTATATTTTTAAAAACAGAGACACTAAGCACATGGTTTCCATGTTTAAGTCTTTGTCATTTGATATTTTAAACTTGATACTAGATCCCTTAATCTTTAAGGAGTAGATAATCCTTTCCTTTTTGCCTTCCTTAAGGGATTTAAATTAGTCATTATTAGCCTCTCTAAAAAAAATAGTAGATTCTTCATAAATCTCTATAAATGAAAACTGTATCACTTAAATATAGAATATAATGTCTTATTTTGGGACACTTTATTATTATTTTCCTATTTTTAAATTTCAATTTCATAAGACCCTTGTTTATATGATACTTATCAATAAGAAGCTAGATCAAAATTATCTATCTCTCTATCTATCCATATATATATATATATATATATATATATATAACACTTAATATTCTTTTAAGATTATTCATTTGCTACTTACAAGGATAAAAAGACAGGAAAAAATAATGCTCAGATTTTAAGTTTGACTAATATTTTTAGATTAATTTTTGCTTTTAATAATGTATAGTGACTAACCAATAGAAAAGTGGTGAATCAAATTCAGTAGATGACATGTAAGTAAATAGATAAATAAATATGCAGGATTGATACATAAATATATATTCATACCATTTGGCTATTGCAGATTTTATATGAATATGCTCTTTGTGAAAAAAAGAGTCAGTCACACGTTTCTTGAAAAGGAATGACAACTACCTTTTAAGTTAGTATTTAAAAACTGGACTCTTGATACTGGAGACATAATGATTACTATTACATCCACCAATCAGGATTATAAATAAACAGGTAGGAAACTTGTAGGAGCCAACCAATCAAAATTAGCAATAGCATTTTTGGTTATTTTGCTCAGTAACGAGTTCAATACATTTTAATTATACAGGGTATTACAGGTATTAATTTCACAGAGATCTGAATTCTTCCCTGGATCAGGCAAAGCATAATTAAAAATTTCTTTTTAAATATCCAGGTAAAAAATTTTTATAAATAAAAAGAACAATGATAAGCAATCCTAAGTAATCATAAATTAAATTTAAAAAAAAAAGAAGCTACTGCAAAGATCTTGATCATCAGCTATGCCCTTCTTTTCACATTTGGATCTGATCCTGGTCAAAATTGTGGATCTACACCTGTATTAAATGGATTTCTTTCCTGAGCAAAATAATAAAAAAAAAAAAAATAATTAAAAAGTCAAAAGCCACAGTTGATGAGATTGTTGTGCGTTAAAAATAGATTGTGTTCAAGACGAAAAAACCCAGCCTTTTTTTATTTTTATTACAAACAAGCATATCTTGGGAATTATTAAGAAATAATTAAATTATAAATTGATGCTGTCAAGCCAGTATATCACTTGAATGTTATATTTTTTTTTTTATAGTTTTGGGAAATATTTAACAAAATTAAGAAAAGAGTAATAAAACTAAGTCATAAACATAGTCCTTTGACAGATTGGATTCATATGTATGATTCTGTTTATTTTAATCACTTTCTTTTCAAAAACATTTTGGACAAAGTTGTACACACAAATGTTCACTTGAAAGAATTTGGTGTCAAACTCATACAGTTGAATTTTAATTGATTTCTCTCAGTTTTCTTTTTTTTCTCAGTAAGGATGATGAAAATAGTTTTGCAAAACATTTATTTTTAGAAAATAATTATTATAACATTTCCTTTCATCAATCACATTATTCACTGAATTTGGATGTACATATATTTGTATATATGTAAATCTATGTATAGAAATATGGACACAAGAAGTATCAAGAGTACTTGCAATGACTAGATGACTAATTTAAATATATGAAGAATGGAGATTATAAATAATTTCCCCTAGACAAGAACAAAAGATTTTCCATATTCAGTTTGTGTGACTAATTATTTAAGTACTGACCACTAGCTTTACAATGGTATTTTTTTAAAATCTCACCCACCATATAGTCTTTATCTTGCTCCTTTGGGCTATGGTATCATTTTTTCCATAGACAGAGCTTTGTAAATGTTGGATACATTGAACATAAACATAATTTTTTTTTACCTCAAAACCAAAAGAAGCAAACAACTGACAAACAAATGGATAGAAACAATAAGACATGATGAATTGTATTTTTATTAACATTATTATTTATTTTGTTCTGCAGGTGTAAAATTGATTAGACAGGTGATTAAAAAAACAAAAAAAAAACACATTTTTGATATACGACAATATTTCATGTAAAAACTCCATTGCTATTCGTAGCAATAGTAATCATACAGAGTGCCCAGTAAAAAAAGTGGTAAATCCAGGAAGAAATTTATTTAGCTATCATGATTCATGCACAAACTGAACAATCATTGCAGATGTTCAAAATGTTTACCTGAATGTTCAACACAAAGTTGTAAACGTGGTAACCAGGAGGCAGTAGTTTTGCTGATAGTGTCAAGAGCAATTTCATTCCGAGCTTCAGTTAAGTTCCACTTCAATGAATCAATGTCGACGATGTCATGACGACAGTTTTGTAAATGAGTTAGGCATATACTCCAGATACAGTAATCCATAGCATTCAGATCTGGGCTTTTAGAGGGTCACTGACATGAAACAATTAGAGCTGGTGTATTTTCTCAAAGAATAAATTTGCCACTTTTTTTACTTGGCACCCTGTAGAACTAGTTAAGATATTGTCAAGATAAATGTTTAAAAATGTTTATCAGTTTACATCTATTTAACAGTTACTTTTTTTTTCAATAAATTATTAAATGTTGCTATTAACACAAACAAATAACTTGTAAACTGTAATATATATTGTTATTAATATGGGTATGAAATTTAGTAATCTAGTCTTGGAGGCTATTACAAGTGAGTTTGATTTTTAATGTATGCCACATTGTTATACAATAGACAAGGCTAAGTTTAGAAAATGTCTATTCCAGTCAATATCAATTTACAATGTACACAGATATATTTAATATATAAAGCAATTGACTATTTCAACTAATAAATTAAATGTAAGATGAATATTATAAACGTTTATTACCTTAAATAATTAGTTCTACTTATATTATCAAGAATAACTACTGTACATGATAGGACTTTAAATCAAGCTGGGAACGAAATGAGAAAGTGTAAATGTGTTGAATTAACATGAACATTCAATGCAAACTGTTCTGTTTTTGCTTAAACTAGTCTCTTGGTTGTTTGATTCTACTTCTTCTAATGTATTTTGTTGATATATAAAGTGCTGTTTCTTTATAACCCTTGATACAAATTTATGAATTACAAATCCATTTTTTAAGGACAAAGGAAAGAAGAAATGAGAGTTAATTAGAAAAAGAAAAATGACAAGGAGAAACAAATGGGTAATGTTTATATGAATAAAGGAAATAATCAAGTATGTAATACAAACATGAATTAATGAAAGAAAACATTTTTGTTTTAAGAAAAGTAAAGAGAAGATATAAAGAGTGATCAAATCAACACCCCCACCCCAAAAAAAGGAAGTTAGAAAGAAAACATTAATACCTTCAAAACCAACCCTTTTTATGTGGACTTGTGTAGGTCAAAAACAGAAAAATGAGGTTTTCACAGAAACTAAATAGCTCCAGTGGAAAGCAAGTATTCACAGAAGTGTACAGAGCATAAAATGAAGATAAGTTACAAATTTCCAATAGGGGGACATAATATAATTAATATTATCTGTTTTTAACAGGTAAAGTAGCAAAACATTAAGTAATTTAAAATTGAATATCTTAAGAAGACAATTGGATTAAAAAAAATTAAGTCATGGATCAATAGTTTATTTATTTATTCACCTTATCCTAATAATCTTCATTTTCTGCCACCTCCTCTTTCACACCTCATTCGTCATAACTGTTTTAGTAGTTACCCGCTAGCTTGAGTGACTCTCGAGCCTTGTATTGGGTGAACTTTAGTTTAAAAAAAATTGGAGTATGAATAAGAAGAGAAAAATGACATTAGAAAAGACTTAGAAAAAGAAAAGATAACAGAGCTATATTGTGAAACACATAAAAAGGAAGTAAAAATAAAACGAAAGAAAGAAGAAGAATAAAAAAAGACCTTTTGATAGGAAGAGAGAATGTTCAAGAAATGCCTAAACACAAAAAAAGAAAGATTTAAACGCTACAAAGAGAAGCACACCGAAAGAGAGATATAAACAACTGTTTTCAATAAAGAAAAGATTAAAACGAGTATAAAAACCGATGTAAGTCAGGTACTAAGAAGTGAAAAAAAAAAAAATAAGATTCTACATTTAACCTAAATTAATTGAAATCTTTTAATTTTTCTTCTTCATTTCAGCAGTAGATGTCATTCAGAGATGAAATAAAATAGAGATGAAATTCAGCAGTAGATGTCTTTCTTCACTGATATCAAGTTATGTATTTCTAATTCATTCTTGCACGACAATTGAAATAAGAAAAAAAACATAATCACAATAGGGATCATAATAAATACCTGATATTTATGCGATTTCATAATTCAGGTGATGGAGATCTTAGAAACATACTGATTAGGATTACAACTTATCGAGATCTCAATGGTTATTCCTGGATTTGCAGCTGAGTCAACTTCATTCACACAACATCATTTGTAGTCCAACTAAGATTTCATTATCCTTCTGATTTTATTTATGTATATATTTATATCAATGTATATAAAATACTTAATTATATAATTTGCAATTGAACAATTCAGAAACAAGGTAACAGTATAAATACAAGTTTACTTAGGTCATCCAAAATGATGGCATATCTTTTTTAAAGTTCTGACCATTAATAGAAAGTTTTCACATGTGAGTCTAAATATATTTTTTCCATTTTTATTATTTTTATACTCTGCTCTCTCACAGAGTTAGTCTTTTTATCTCCTGGCTTCATAAACATCTTGGAACAGTCCATCCTTATTGTAACAAAGACACTGCCACCTGGCATTACTAGTGCAAAGGAGATAACTCTAGTACAGGGAAAGTTAGATAAAAGATACAAATGCATTTAGTGTATAATATATGTTTATACCTGTTGAGTATTTTAATTTAATAAATCTGTAAATAAACTTGTTGACACGAGGCATAAAAAGATTGCTAAAAGTTTGAATTTTAAATGAAAGAGTGTATCCATCAGTAAAACCATATAACCTACCAAAAATGTATGTATATAATGGCATGCTGACATATATATGTAGGTATATGGCTTGAAGGATTATATATATTTATATTAGTAGTTTGTGGTTTGTTTCTTGAGAAAATTAAAAAAAAAAAACACTTTGCTGTTAGCATCAGAGAAAAGAGTAAAATGCACCGAGAAATGCAAAATTGTACTAATTGGTGAATTTGATAAAAGAACTTTTAAGGTATCTGATATAAATTATTTGAATACCAAGTAAAGAGTCAAACTTTGTACATTATTATTGTTCTAGATGGTGAATTTGATATTTATGCCTATTTTTGGAATAAAGTTTTCTGTCCTCTAAATACTTTCTATTTTAGTTTTTTTATCAATGAAATTAATCTAGATATGAAAGTGTATTCAAATATGAATAGATTATAATTTCTGTTTGAATTTCTGGGATGAAGAGTTATCATTATTTACATTATTTACATTCAGACTATTGTCCTCATCTTTGTTGTTATCACAACATATCAAAATCTACTCCATAGATTAAATAAAGGTTTCAGTTCAGAATTCCCTATAGTTTACCCAGATCAATATACACCTGATGAAGGCTGGAGGGCACAACAGCTGAAACATCATAACAACAACAACAAAGATAAGGACAATAGTCTGAATGTAAATAGTGCAAATAATGAATAGATTATCTTTTGGTGTTTGAAAAGTATGATACAATATTTATACTGTACTTTGTATGCTTTTTTTAACTGTTTTTTTTTTTATTTTTTTAAATTTGATAGAGAAAATTATTCATTTGATCTCTCCCAGTTAACTGATCTAGATTTTCATAATGATACACAAGAGATTATCAGAACAGTTTTTGTTTTTAATAAAAGGCTCAGTGTTTTCTAATCATCATCAACAGCCATTTTTCTTACCAAATTAGGACAGCTGTGATGTGGAATAGGATGATAAAATGTTGAACAGAGCAAAGAAAGAGATCAAGAGTATTTCAGAGAGATTTTGAAGATCAAGAAATGAAATACTCTCCACTCTTAGTTTTCATTTCCCCACTCCTGTTTCTCCTTAACAATTCCTTATATTATATATATATATATGTATATATATACTATTCTTATTATCAAATGTAAAGTAGGAGATTAAACTGGGGGTGTAATATTGGTATCAACCTTCTTGGAATGCATCTAAAAATAAGAATCGGCATCCTGAAAAAGAGAAACAAAAGAATTTATTTAATACTGAAAAATGCAAATTATATTGTTAAAACATTATTATATATATATATATATATATATATATATATGTATGCACTCACACACACACACACACACACTTGAATGATAAGCGCATATAAAAAAGAAAAATCTAGAAGTATAAGCAGTCAATTGCTGATACCCTTAACAAGTGGATGGAGTGATTTCTGGAGGGTCCATCTATGATATATATATATATATATATATATATAATTTCTATATATATTTTATATATGTGCAGTGCTTATTGGAAAGCAGTCAGTATCAGTGATAGAGCTAACATATTTAGTTGAATGGATATGAGTTTGTGACCGTCGGTTTCACACATATGCGATCCTCAGACAAACCCGTTTGTCTGTGACAGTGACAAATTCATATCCATTCAACTAAATATATATATGTATATATTAATAATACTACAATTAAGTATATAGAAATGGGATATGTGAAAATCAGTTGGATGTTGAAATTTTTTGTGTTGACATTTCACCAGTTTATATAAACATTTTTGAAGATGCTTACATAAAGCAGCAAATTGTTAGCACAAAAATTTAACATTTATCTGGTTTTCACATATATATACATACATACATACTGGGTATAACAGCAGAATTGTCCAAATCATGTAATAACAAAATTGCCCAATTGCTAGATTACGCTTTGAACCATTGTAACTGAGAAATGATTAAAGATATCTTACTGGAATTCTCCAAGGTTTTTATAACACTATTGGACTCTACTTTGAATAATATTTAGCTCTAAGTTGAAATGATGATCCCTTTTGCTGATCTAGTTTCCGCTCTACTATTCCCTCTTTTTTAAACTTATTCACTATTGATGGCAGCCAGAGTATGAATGTTGATATCATTACTGAAAGTTTTAATGATCTCTTTCCTATCATGATTGCTCAGTTGGAAAGACATAGTTCTTTTTCTAGCTCAATAACTCAAAGGGTTTTTCAGTGACTCTTACAACAAATGGTGTCAAGAGGGTTAAACGTCTTATCTGAAAATCTGGAAAAAGAAACTCAATTAGTTTTTTTTAGATATTAAACATTTTGTGGGATGGACAATTATCCCATGCAGTTACATGATTTACTCAGTGTGTGTGTGTGTATATATATATATATATATATATATATATATATACACACAAACTATAGGGTACCCAGTGAAGATCAAATTCACTACTCTGTTGTAGTTGATCTTGTGAGATAAACTTGCTTGAGTGGGCATGTACATGTATACATATATTTACAACAAAAAAAGCTCTAATATATATATATGCCTGGGTGGGTGTATGTATGTACACATATATGCAAATATGTACAGTCAATGATGAAATTATTTGTACAGCCATCAATTTTGAATGTTTTTATCCATTTCTCAGAATCTAATGTCTGTATGATGCCAGGTTTTTTATATGTTAATCAGCACAAAAAAAAAAAAAAAAAAAAAGGAATATAAAACTCAATTTTCAGAACAATAGGTTAAATAGAACAAATTTGACAGGTGAATTATGCAAAATAGAAAAGACAAAATTATTCCTACAGTATGAAAAAGAAAAAATTGAACAATTTTCACAATATTAAATGTCAATAGCATGGCTTCACATCTTTATAACTTGCTGCAATCATTTTCTAATATTTTTGATGATATTTGAACAAGTCTTTTCAAGGATTTTCTTCCATTCTTCAATAGTTACACATTCTAATTCCTGAAGGTTTTTGGTGACCTAGAATTTATTTGAACTTTCAATTCTTGCCATAAATTTTCAACACGATTTAAGTCAGGACTCATTGAAGACCATGATAGAGTTGTAATCTTCTTTTTCTGAAGCCACGCAGTCACTGATTTAGATATATGTTTGGGATCATTATCTTTATGGAAAGTAAATTGGTGACCTAGACAAAGATTTGGATATAGTCTGCAGATTTCATTATTCCTCTTATTGCAATTAATTGTCCAGTCCCACTTGAGCTAAAACAACCCCAAAACATCATTGAGCTGCTTCCATGTTTTAATGATGCCACTGTGTTCTTTGAGAGGAAAGCCTCACCTTCATGCAACAAATCTTCTGTACACCATTATGTCCAAAAAGCTCAATTTTTGTTTCATCACTCCATAGTAGTTGTTCCCAAAAGCAATTTTCTTTGTCTAAAAGCATTTTGGCAAAATTAAACCAAGCAACAATGTGACATGGTATTTGAAGAGGGGTTCATTGTGGTCAGTTTCCATACAACCCATTTTTATTTAAACAACATTGTATTGTGTGAATACTTACACTGATACCCATCGTATCCAAACTTTTGGTGATGTCTTTCAAAACAACTCCTGATTTTATATTAATGTTGTGACATGGTTTTCATGCAGTTCTCAGTAACAATTTGGGTTTTCTTCCATGCCCAAGCAAATTCTCTGTCATGTCAAATTGTTTAAACTTCTTTATAATGGACTGTAATGTAGATTTATGGATAGCTAACCGGTTTGAAATAGTACTGTGGAAGTTAATAATTCTCTGTCACAAGTCAATTCTAAGCTCCTTTGTCTTCCCCATTGTGTTGTTAATGGAAGAATAATGATGGTGACAATCTATGCACCATGTGATGTTCTTTGCTGGAATTATTCCAAATATTCTACTGAATAAATAATCTAGAAGGCTTCACCAATAAAATAATTATGTAAATTACTTAAATGAATCAATCAATTTAAAACAATATTTTCTACTGCATGAATAATTTTGTCATTTCTTATTTTGCATAATTCGCCTGTCAAATTTGTTTTATTTAACCTATTGTTCTGAAAATTGAGTTTTATATTCCTTTTTTTTGTGCTTATTAACATATAAAAAAGGGCATCATGTGGACCTTAGATTCTGAGAAATGGGTGTACAAATAATTTTGTCATTGACTGTATATAATAAAACAACACTCTCAAGTTTCAGTGGAGTGAGTTAAAATCCAACAACACCAAATGGCTCTGATATAGATAAAGCAATCAAACATACAAACTGGCAGACAGACACTCTCTTGAGTCTGTACATTGGAGGTAATAAGGTAATATAATTTAATTATGGTCAACACTTAACCTCAGAGATCCCAAGGCATACATCAAAGCAAATGTGTATCACTGAATTCCACCATGTAGAAAAAACTGCACCCATAAACATTTATTGATGTTTCCTGAACAGTTATGGAGACCAAACAGTGGATGTGAGTATAGTTAGATGATGTTTCAGCAGGGATAACAGAAATGTGTATGAGAAGCCATGTTTTAGGTAGCCCTGTGCAGTTGTCATTTCACAAAATGAAGAGTTCTTGTACATCTCTGGTGAAAATACATACCCAGGAGTGGTGACTATATGAAAAAATAGTATTTTGTAGTGGAAAAATTCCTCTATTCCATGTTGCATCCCTCAAATATTTTGGCCTTGTGTCAGACTAATGTGCATAGATTTTATTAGGGTATATCAAAATTGGTTTCATTTGTTACTGGGCTTTACCCCAAAGCTTATTGCATGTATATACTAAAGATTATCAGAACTCCATTTTATCCTCCAACCATCCGACCAGCATAAATGTGGTCTAGGGTCATGACCATAAATAACCTTCAACATTAGCCCTAAACAAAAGAAACAAAGAGGTGCTAGTTTCCTTTGCTCCCCACCACTTCATTTAATTCTCTCATAACTTACTTATACAACCTACTCTCTTTCTATTATATATATATATATATATATATATATATATATAAGTTCTTCTAGGTTTCAATCCTGGCTTGAGGTAATCGAATGCCTAGCCACACTGATGAGCTATGATACAGCAAAACAGTCTATATATATACAGTGTAACCCGGATTAAGAGAGTTGTCGGGACCGGAGAAGAAGTATCTTATATCCGGGTTTCTCTTATATCCGGGTTTGGTCTATTTTGTTTAGGTAAGTATGGCTCTAATTTGGGACCAGAGAAAATTTCTCTTATATACGGGTTTCTCTTATATCCGAGTCTCTTATATCCGGGTTACACTGTGTGTATATATATATATATATATATATATATAACTGGTAGAAGTGTAGTGGTACTTGGTCTGAAGATCATATTAAAGTGTGAAACTGATGGTCACCATGCAGTGCTGATTCCTATATTCATAATGTCTATATCTATAAATAGTCTATCTTCAGTGTTGAGGACTCTTCTCATAATGGCTAATGAAACTGAAGTAATGTTAGAATCCACTGAACTAAATATTCATGTTTTGTGTCAGTTTGATACTCTTTTAACTCTGTGTGTGTCTGTGTGTGTGTGTGTTGAATGCATCAATCAAAAGTGGGAATTATTTCACTTTTCACTCAATCATTTGGGTATATTCAGTGACATATTAGAAGTTGATCATGTTATATTAGGTTGATGCAAAAATAATGTCGTTTTCTCACATATGTTACTATGTGAGAAAACGACATTATTTTTGCACCAACCTAATACATAATGCCATGCAAAGATTGAAGATACTTACCAGGCTGCAGATTAGAAGGAATACTCCCAGAATGATAAAAGGCAGAAAAGAGAGGACCCCACCACGTTTCAAAGTTTTCTTCATTAACCACTGCAACTTCCTGAGGTTCTTTTCCGTATAAGGTGGATATCGAATTCTGTCATAAATAGGAAATAAAAACATGAATCATATTTAAACTTGCTGAACTCAATAAAGATAAATCCTCAAAATCTTGTTCAGGTTAAGTTAGAATAAATATCAAGAAATATAATTTGACTGTACCATTTAAGCATATTACTAAACGGTGGAGTAATGGATAGCGGCTTGGATTGAGGAATTGGAGAGCCGAGTTTGAATTCCACTCGAATCCATTATGTTCACTTATGTGCTAATACCTTTGGGAAAGGTATGAATCCTCTTCTTTTACCAGCCATGGATAAATAGCAGGACAGACTGGGTTCTATAGCCTTGGATGGCAACTGGTCTACCACAGAAAGAAATGGCAACCTACTGCAGAAAAAAAATCTGCCTGGTCAGTAATGTATCAACGGATACATGATTGCCTAAGCGTGTATCCCGTATGGCACATAACTGACTAGATTGGCAGTTAGGTCTCATCATTTTACTGTTGAAATTACTAAACATAACTGTAAGTTCTATTCTAATAGTTCCTTCTCTTACATTTCTTACCTATGGAACTCTCTTCCAGCATCTCACTTTTCCTTCAACTACAACTACAGTAATGTTTTCTCAGTTACCTTCACTCTGTTGTCTTTCAGTTTCAGTAACTTCTTGTGCCATAGTGGCTTTATCATCTTGCTTGGGGTGAAATGATTAAAAAACAAAAGAGAAACTATTCTACATAGTTACATACCCAAGAAGCTTTTTTGTATCATTGCAAGTATTTCTAAATATTTTCATTTCAAAATTAACATAAAACATGCACAGATGCTGCTTCTAAAGGTTAATACATTTTTGTTTTAGTTTGGGTAAGTAAATTACCCAAACTAAAACATGTCAGAATGAATTTTTATTAGATTATTTCAACAACTAGAGCTGGCGCCAGGATATTCAGCACTCAATAAATTTTGATAAGGTAAATTACACAAGAATAACTACAATATACCAATTAGCAGACTCTCAGTATTTCCTTTTATAAGGATTTTAGTGCCCTTGGCAATTACCAAATTTGTCTTGGGTACAGCACTAATTCTGTCTACAATTAAATATTAAGCTGTAATTTCTTTTATATAAATTTCTCAGACACTAAATTCAACTGGTTTATGAACTTTTTGATTACACCTTCTTAGGTTACAACTTTGGTAAAGTTGCAATATGGTGGAAAAAAATTATGATCTTTGAAATTAGTAATTCACATACATAAAATGCTGCACACACATACACACAGAGGTGTACTGAATTGTTCTCTGCTTGGCTCACTTCCCAAAATATTACCAAATTTTACTTTGGGACAGTTTCTTGGTCAGATCAATAACTTTTTACAAATTTTGAGTGTTCTTCATTTTTTTTAATCATTTCATCTCCAAAAATGTTTTTACTAAATTGGTAAATGTTTTTACCAATATTTTACTAGATTGGTAATGTTTTTTGTCTCGGGTCAAGACAAATTCAAAATAAAATTATAGATATTTTTTTTACTTTTTTATTTTTAATCATTTCACCCCCAAGCAAGGCAATAAAGTTGCAAGGGGTTACTGATTGTTGGAGAATATGAGAAAAAGAAAACAACTATTAAGGAGAGAGAACAATAAAAGAACAGGAATTAAGAAGAAAACAGAGAAGATAATGATTGACATTGCTATTTATAAACCAAAGACGACAATGTATTTTTAATCATTTAGTTGAAACCATATTAAATAATAATATATTCCATTATGAATAAACATAAACTTGAGTAGAGTTCTTTTTACATTAAAAATAAATGAGAACGATGAAATTTTTTTTCCTATCATCAGAATTGACTGTCAGCTTTTATTAGATTTAGCATGCTTCATCTTTGAAAATGTTTTCTCAAATATGCTAGGCTAAATGCTGAAACTGTCAGGCAAAAGATTTTAAAATAGAATATCTTTCATCTGGGATGCATTTGTAAAAGTTAACTTTTCATTTTTCTATTTTTTTAAATATGTTATTGGACAGCAGGTCAGTTAGGTCACATTATAGATCTGGTGAGAGGTTCTCAGTGATATATAAATCAAAGACATTTTTTAAAAATATTTTATACATATGAATATTAAAGGAAAATAATATAAAAATGATTTAAGAATAATAACATATTTCAAATGGTTTTACAGATCAAAGATAGGCTAGAGTTGGTTTGTGGGCAGGAGTTTACTCACCCCCTCAGGTAATAACATAAATATTGCTTTCTTCATTTCTTAATGCTGCTGCATTAACTATATCTCTGTTATTTTCAGTAATTAATGTTAGATTTCATTTTATTGATGAAAAAGATATATATATATATATATATATATATATATATGTGTGTGTGTGTGTGTGTATATGTGTGTGTGCATTTATATATATATATATATATGTGTGTGCGTGTGTGTGTGTATATATATATATATATATATATATGTGTGTGTGCGTGTGTGTGTGTATATATATATATATATATATATATAGTGCAGGGGTCGGCAACCTACAGAATGCCAAGCAATTTCAAATGGCATGCAATTGCAAATGACATCACAAAGTACAAACCAATAACTACTACAATGCAAAGGAGATATTTAGCTGTTTCAATTTTAATATATACTAAAGTATATATACTATATATTACTATATAAAATATATTGTAGAACAGGTATATTGACCTTGACTTGTATAAAAATATATTGGCACACTGAATGATTTTAAAACCCTAAGTCAGTACATAGTCAGCAAAAGGTTGTTGAACCCTGATTTAGTGTCTAGGGGCAGCAGATCATTGTTCAAACATATATTGTTAAATATAACAGACAATGAATTGTCTGTTATTTTTTACCGTGAGCCTTTCCAAAAGTATAATGGCTTTAGTTTCAAGAGATAATAAAGACAAAAACTGTCCAGCATTTAGATATTTCTTTATTATATTGGTCATCGATCTAAATTTTCGGCTCACATACGTACAGTAAAAAGAACCTTAAGATATTAGAGGCCATCTGTAATTAAAACAAAGCAACGCACACTCAGCAAAATTACATTTCAAACCAGTCATAACATATTACAATGCATTTAAACATATGGTTCTGTTGATCACATTTATTTCTTTCACATGGTCATGTACGATGTCATAGAACTGCATTACGAATTCATGACCTGTGTCTGCTATTCCATGACCATTATCATCATATAGTAAACTTCTATGTAAACAAAACAGGATGTCATCTTTGACAGTAAATATATCTGTTGTAATGTCCATATAACCACTCTGATGATGGCTCATGTGAGAATAAAAAAAGAGAAGAAGAAAGATAAACTAAAGGTAAAATAAATATGAGTATGAAGTTAATATGGAGTTAATATAAAAGAGGAGAATGGTTATAAAAATATAAATATGAGGAAGATATGATAACAGAGAGAAGCAGTATATAAATGGGGAGGGAGTAGATTAAAAAACAGATACAGGTTAGTAGGGATAGTTCTAATAATTGCTAACCAGAATCAAAACATTTGAGAAGCTTTTTCTATGAATGCATGTGGTCATATGTTCACTTCGTTTGTTCAGCAGGTTGGGCTATCATTGTGTTTAAGAATGATACATTTTTCCAAGAGGCATATGTTACATATTTTCCCCTTGCCACTAAAGGGTTTGGTTTTAGCAATGTAATCCCAATTTACAAATGGTGTGTAGTTATACATCTTAATTTCCCAGAAAAATTTAGAGAGTGCCTTCTTATTGGAATATTTTCTATTGTTGAGTGCCATTTATTTGGTAATAATGGGTTTTCCAGTGGTTTGCAGTGGAGCCAAAATAAAATTTAATTTCACCATTATGTTTAATGCTAGCTTTACAAACAATGCCTTCAGAAATGTATTTAGAATTTAGTGGGCAGGTATTGTTTTTTCTGCAGTTATTTTTTTTTCACTATTATTATTACCATAGAGGTTGCTTAAATATTTGTTTAACATTATATTATTATGGTGTGATATATACTAATATGGTGTGATATATAACTAAACTCATTCATATGGTATATATTTCATATTTTTATATTTTTATAATTTTCTTTTTCTTATATATGTTTTGTGTCTTGATATTTGTAGACTGTTCATGAATGTCCCTCTTAATGAGACAATTGACATTTGTGCTGATTATTTGTAATGTGGCCCGTTAAAGCCTGAGAGTGTCTTTGTCAAGCTGATGAGGATGGCTACTAAGTTTGTTACTTTCAGCTTTGATAATGACATGTGCCAAGAGATTGATGGGGTAGCAATGGGTAGTCCTTTGACACCTCTCATGGATAATATTTTTGTAGGGTTTCATGAGAGGCAATTGTTTGATAAGGTCTCTAAACGGTACTGCTATTTCCGTTCTGTCAATGACATTTTTACATCATTTTCATCACATAATGAGGCAGACAGGTTTTACAACATATAATCTCCCTCCCTCTTTACTATTTACTATGGTGTGGAGAATAATAATATTCCTTCCACACCAATGTTTATAGGAAGCCCACTTTTACTGGGCTGTATCTCTGCTGGGATTCGGAAACTAAAGCCACTATATGAAGCTTAGAATGGCTCATGATCAAACATAATACATATTTGTTGTCTCATATTTAACAATATATGTTTGAATAATGATCTTCTGCCCCAATACACTAACTAAATATATATATATATATATATATATATATATATGTATGTATACTAGCAGCACGGCCCGGTGTTGCCCATGCTTGATTAAAAAATCGTACAACTCATACAGCAATCGGTATCACTTGACTTAAAATATTTTTGCCCTTCCTTGCCTTTAAAGGAGTGCCCTTTGTCATGCTGAAGTTGCTACATGCCTTACTTTTTGCCTATCTCACACTGCAAATTTTTTCTAAGCTCTATACTAAACATTAAATCTGTTATGAAAAATGAACTAAACAAAATGAACACAAAACGATCAGCTTTAAAAAAGGACTCGTTACTGGAAAAACCAAATGAAAAAAGAATGTTAACAACAAATACTTTTTCACACCCAACCCATTTCTGCGGTATCAGAATCAACGTTGAGTTTAAGCAAGCGAATGAGCCAATTGGAGTAAGGTGCCATGCAGATTTAGATTTTTCTCACTTGTAACAAATGCAGCTATCGATTTTTTTGCATGCTAGCATGCTAGTTAACATTCATGTCAGTCAGCTGTTGGCTTTCATGCTGGCCATTAGAATCTTCCTGCCTATTTGTGGCAGCCAGCTATAGGCTCTCACTCTGGCCAGTACAAAATGGCTGCAAACTACATGAAAACTGCCGTAGAAACATGAAAAAATTTGATTATTTCCACTATCAATGGGAGTTGGGAAATGCAAAGTTGGTCTTGGCCTTTCTGCTAACTTGGAGCATGTGCATGTAAATTTTGGTGCAAATCCATCAAAAATTGTGGCCGTGCATTCGTTACACACACACACACACACATCCTGCCTTTTATATATATATATATATATATATATATATATATATATGCACATGTATGTATATATATATAAATGTATATATATCTACACACACATATATATATATATATAGAACGTTCAATTTCTGACCATGAGGCCCAGGTTTGAATCTGGTGAGATTCAAACCTGGGTCTGATTTGTCAGGAAGTAGACTTCCTGATATTATCGGTCTGGATGGGGACAATCCCAGCATGTTGCACCTTTGAAAAATGACTGAAAACCATACCACAGGTTCAACCGAGCCTAGTGAGTGAAGTTGGGTGCCATCGATAGCTGTGCCTGTGTGAAGTCACAAGTCATCAGACTGAAGGTTTGAGTGTACTGATCTTGTTCAAATTGTTGATCATGCTAGATAACACGCACTCTCCTAGGAACTGTAAATAAGGTCTGCACAGCATAGTTGCAGTATAAACCACAGGTGGTCTCTGTGAGTGTTGAGCAAACACAAAATGTGCCTGAGCGAGCGCCTGCAATAGGGATTGGCTAGCTTCCCAAGTAGATGGGTATCCACAAATGTGAGTGGCCAGCTATTATATATATATATATATATATACATACACACATGTGTATATATGTATATATATACATAAATTTGTATATATACATGCATATTTGTGCATATGCACACACACATACACACACATATATATATATATATATATATATATATATATAAATTATGTACAAAAAGAATTCAAGGTAATAAGATAAAATAAAATGAAAAGAAACCCAATCTAAAGTAAATTTTAAAACAAGGCAGAAGAAAAGAAGGGAAGAAAAACAGAAAAAAGTAAAGAAATAGTGAAAAGACAGAATAGGAAGAATGAAAAAGTGAGAAAGAAGGAGGTAAAGAAAGTAGTAACGTCTAGATATGGGGATACATGTAGATGTGACCTTGACTTATATTAGAATATTCACCTCGGTTTCAATCAAGAAAAAGACATAAAATTAGGGAAGATTTTTTACCATTATATTAACAAAGTCACTATTACTTCAATAGTAAAATATATAATTATATATTTATAATAAAAAGAAAAAATATATAAAAAATTATTTCAAAATTATTTATATATTGAAAAACATTGTTTTAATTTTTTACTTGTTAGGAGCTGTATTATTTAATATTCTTCATTTTATATATAATTATTTAACATATATTAATAAAACTACTACCATCTATAAAAAAATAAAAATAACAAATCAGAGAAGATTTTTTTATTTTATATTAAAAAAACAATAATTGAGGAATAGTAAATGAAAAGAAACATTTACACTTAAAATAAAAAAGATAGCTTGCATAAAATGATGGATGAAAAATATTAAAAAAAACTTAAAAAACCTTTTATAAACAAGGAGAAAAAAATTAAGAATAGAAATAAATTCAAAGAAATAATTTAAATAAATTACAAAAAAAAAACCACTACAGAGATTCGAACCTGGACTATTCCAATACAAAAAAAGGATCATAGCAACTGTATCAATGAGCCTCAGTGATGAAGAAGAAACAGAATAGACTTGATATAGCACTGAGCAAGTCTATTCAATAGTGGATGTACACTGCTGATGAGTCCCAAAAATAGGACGAAATGGCCATCCAGAGATTTCTGCATTCTGTTGAGGATTCTTCTAGACTTGATGACTATAATGTTTTTCCTAAATCTCTAAAATTCTATTACTTGGATATCCTTGCTTGACCGCAATGGAGTGGTTTGGGGGAAAGGAAAGATATGGATCTTGGGGCACAATCCATTGGGTTATGAATACTTGGATGAGTATCACCACAGAATTTGTGAGTAGTGGTGCTATATCGAGTCTATTCAGCTTCTTTTTCATCACAGAGGCCCATTGGTACAATTGGTATGATGCTTGCGTTGTATTGAAAAGGCCTGGATTCGAATCTTGGTAGTGGATGGGCACTGCTGTTGAGTCCCAAAAACAGAACAAAATGGCTGTCCAGTGCTTTCTGCATTCTGTTGGGGATTCTTCTAGACTCAATGAATTACTACTATAATGATATATATATATACATTTATATAAAATATATAAATATATATATATATTTATGAATATAAAATCCCAAGAGGATAGAAAGAATCCAGGTAGAATCCAGGTGCGTGTGTGTGTGTGTGTGTGTGTGTGTGAAAATATATAGAAAATAGGAAAGAACTTGTTAGGTAAATAATCCAAAGTTCTTTAGTATTTTTGTTATTATTTTTAAAAAACAGTGCTTGATACAAAAGTAGAGCCTAAATATAATTATTTATTTAAAAATATGATTCCATCGCTACATAAGAGTTTTCATGTTTCAAAACAAGAGCCGAAAACTTCAATATATTTGAATTAAATTGAATTAAAGTACCAAGCTATGTTCCATCTTCAAGCGAAATTTTTTTTGGAATAACTAATTAGTATGAAGTCATCAAAAAAGCAAATGTTAGTGAATTATGACTGTTTTTATATACACAAAACCTGGGGAAAAAAAATAAAATAAAATAAAAAAATAAATAAATCTCCATAGACACTTAACCAGACTAGACGATAACCTCTTCCACTTTTAATTTAGACACCCCAACCTTACACTGACTTGGCCTCTTTGAATATAATTGAATGTACAAATTATTAACCCTTACGCCCCTTTTTTTTAAATAATTGCTCTAACCGTTACCATAATAATTTTAATTTTAATAATGAATATGCTTATAAAATGTGTAAATTTCAAGAATTAGTTATTTCCCAAAAAATTTTGCTTGAAGATGGAACAGAGTTTGTTACTTTAACTCAATTTAATTCAAATAATTATATTGAAAAAATATATTAGCCCATATGATGGTCAACCCTTCAGTATGGCCTTCATGTGAATTTGTTTTCAAATCCCATGCAAGATTGTTGTCTCATATGAAAAATAAACATAAAAACTGAACTTAAAGAGGCTCATACATTGAAAACAACAGGAGAGTCCATCATGATGATGATGATGTGTGTGTATGTGTGTGTGTATATATATATATATATATGCTAGATGCTTGGAGTAATAACAATGTCCTGGATGATTGGAAAGATGCTGTCATGGTTGTTTTGTATAAGGGCAAGGGGGACAGAGATAACTGTGGAAATTATCATGGCGTATCGCTGTTGTCTGTTGTCTTCGTGAAGTTCTGATGGATCGCTTGTTGCATCTCATTGCTAATGAGGCTCTTCTGGAGTCACAGTCGGGCTTTAGGGGTGGACATGGCACTGTCGGAGTTAGCTCCTCCTTAATTCCATATTTGTTCACTAGGGTCGCTCTCCCTACACTATAAATACTGGGGAACTTTTCGCCTCATTCTCTTTTTCATTTCTTTATTTCAGTGAACACACCCACAATGTAAGCTCTCTTAGAAGATAACGTTTTCCCACTTGTGGGAAGATGCCATGAACATTATACACACATACAGTATGTACAAACATTCACCAAACAACAAACACAAATGTTCACACACACATGCAAATGTTATTGTCTATGTCCATTGTAAAATTGTGTTGTTTAATACATATATTTGTTTATATATATATATATATATATATATATATATATATATATATATATATATATATATATCAGTCTTGTTTGTTTTCTTTACACCTTCAGTTGGACTTAATTTGAGTTTGCCACTTTTCTTGTAGTTGGACCTTCTTCTAGCAGGAAATAACATCACACATGTCCTAATGCAACAACACTCAAACCCACACGGTCCTCTACAGCACCATAGATATGATCTTCACAGCCAGACAACTGCAAGAAAAGTGTGTTGAGCAGGATATCGATCTCTACCAGGTATTTGTTAACTTGACAATGACATTTGACACCATAAACAGATAGGCCTTGTGGAATATTTTAAGGAAGCTGGGATGTCCTGAAAAGTTTGTTTCAATTCTTCAATTGTTTCATGATGATATGAAGGCCTGAGTTAATGTTGGTGGAAAGTTCTCTGAGCTGCTAACAGCTGAGAATGGATTTCTGCAAGGCGACATTCTAGCTACAACCCTATTTGCCCAGTACTTCTCTATCATTTTTGAACAGTCCTTTAAAAACTGCAACCTTGGTATTTACATTCACTATCTTTCAACAGGAGGGTTGTTTAACATCAGGAGGTTTGGTGCAAAGGGAAAGGTTCACTTGTCATTGATCAGGGATTTGCTATATGCTAATGACTGCAATCTTGTGGCTCACTCAGAAGGAGATATGCAGCATCTCATGGATGCTTTTCCTTATGCACTGCACTGGAATTGACATGTTTGAAAAAGACAGTAGTCATCTCCAAGGAAGCCATATCATGTACCAAGCATCTTTGTCTATGGTAAAAGGTTGAAGGTTGTTTGCACATTTGTGTATCTTAAGAGTACATCGAGCATATTCTGTGATGTTGATGTGGAAATTTCAAACCCCATACAAAAAGCTAGCAATACATTTGGAAAACTGAATAAACATCTGTCATCTCAGTGCAGAATTTCAGTGATTACAAAGCTAAAGATCAATCGTACATGTGTGCTTACAGCATGTAGAATATTGGTTAGCTTGCCAGTGGTCTGACACATAAGTAGGCTAGTGTAACCTCAAGTTTTAACTGACTTGAGTCATTTAATGGAGAGATATATGGGTGAATAGACCACTCATGTAAATGTATTGGGCAGGTCCATTCTAGCAAATTGGGCCAACGTAAGTGGTGTATTAAGCACTCTCATATAAAATGAGGTAAAATTAGCTGGCCTGCTTCTTCAAGAAGACACAAGAAGGCAGCCATGTTGGCAGGTAAATCACTTGATTTCTACACAGCACTTCTTTATGCTTGTGAGACGTGGATGGTTTACTGCTGACAAGGGAAAAAGCTTGAGATATTCCACCAGTATCCTTTGCATTACCTGGTAAATATCTGCAGCAATGGTTTGCATCTTCTCCAGCTCTGCATGTACCTCAATCTTGCTATATTCAATACTTTCTTTCAACAAAAAGAAATCCATAAGGTAACCTGGATTCACCCAAGGTCTTGCCATGGTCACATTATTGATTACATAATTTGTCATCAATTTGTACTTCAAGATGTTTGCAGTGAATGAGTAATGAGGGGAGCAGAATGTGGTACTGATATCTTCTAAGAAGAAAACCGAAACTGCATATAAGGCAGAAAGTTCATTCTGGAGGGACAAAAATCTACAAATGAGTTGATGTGAATAAGTTGAGGGATTCGGTGGTATGGGAAGAGCTTCAAAAAACTGTCGGAGACTCTCAGTTTGATGGTTCCTGGGAAGATTTTAAAAAGACCATATACAATATCAGTGTTGATGCATTGGGTTTAAGAAAAAAGAAACATCAAGATTGGTTTGATGAGAATATCTCGAAATCAACCAGCTTCTTAAAACCAAAAATGAGCTTTATCTGAAAATGTTGAGTGCATCTGACAGTGATCATCAATCATTTTGCTAGTCCTTTAGGGCCTGTAGGTTCTCTCTTCAACATAGATTATGCCAATTAAAGAATCAATGGTGGCATGATATTTCCAAACTAATTCAGGATGCCTTCAATCTTAAAGACTCCAAGGTAATGTATGGCCTTATAAGAAAGGCCTTTGGGCCTCAGTCAACATCTGTAACTCCAATGATAACTAAGGATGTAACTAATCTTAAAGATTCCAAAAACATATTACAGCGTTGAACTGAACATTTCTCAGATTTGTTTGATAATCCTTCAGTTGTTGATTTGAACATAATCAACAATCTGCCTCATTCTGATGTTGTGCATGAAATGGCAATTCCACCAACATATGAGGAGACTAGGAAGGTGATTCAAGAGGTTAATACTGGGAAGGCACCAGGACTGGTTGGAATTTCTGTTGAGGTGCTCTTACATGGAGGAAACAAAATGGCAAGAAGAATACACCATCTAATTCCAGATATTTGGAACGGCACACATGTCCATCAGGACTGGATTGATGCAATTCTTGTGTCCCTGTATAAAGGGAAAGGTCAAAAGTAAGAATGTAATAACTACATGGAATAAGCTTACTTGAAGCTGTTGGTAAAGTTTTTGCCAAAATTTTGCTCAATCGCCTCAAAAGTCACATCTGTTCTGAAGTGATACCAGAGAGTCAATGTGGGTATTGCACTGATAGAGGCACAATGGACATCATCTTCACAGCCTGACAACTGGTAGAAAAGTGCATTGAACACTGTGTCCCGCTCTACCAAATCTTTGTTGACCTAACTAAAGCATTTGACACTGTGAATAGGAACACCTTGTTGGACAATTCTAAGAAAACTAGATTGCTCACCTGAATTTGTCAGGCTGCTTAAAGAGTTGCATAGCAACATAAAAGCCAGGTTGAACATCAATGGTACTCTGTCTGAACCAATTTCTGTTGAGAATGGTGTGAAGCAGGGCGATATACCTGCACGTATTTTATTTTCCATCTTTTTTGCAGTGATGCTCACACATGCTTTTAGAAACTGTAGCATTGGTGTTTATTTGCATTTCCAAACTACCAGGAAAGTTTTTGACTTGTGACGATTTAGTGTTTCCACAAAGGTGTTTCAGCAAAGTTATTCGTCAGCTCCTTTATGCTGATGATGCCAACATTGTGGCTCATACCGAAGAAGATATGTAAACCATTATGAATCAATTTGTTGATGCTTACTATTAGTTTGAGGAAAACCAAGGTAATGTTTACACCACCTCCTGGTCAACTGTATCGTGAACCAAAAATACTTGTGGATAGCAGGAGGCTGGTGGTAGTGGATACCTTTGTATACCTTGGAAGCACACTCTCATGAGATGGGACACTAGATGCTGAAATACTTCATTGCATTGAGAAAGTTACTAAATCTCTTGCCTGCTTGGAGAAGTGGCATGAAACATCACACTAAACATCAAAGTAAAGGTTTATGAGTCATGTGTTTTGACAGCCCCTTTTGTACTCTTCAGAAACATGTACAACATACAGACATCATATTACCACAGACATACAGACATCATATTACCTCAGAAGAATCATGAATATTTCATGGCAGTCTTTTGTACCTGACACAGAAATTCTGGAGAAAGCTAATATCCCCAGTATTGAGAAACTAATCATTCTCAGTCAAATGCAATGGGCAGGTCATTTGGTATGCATGGATGATGCAAGGTTGCCTAAACATGCCTTTTATGGTGAACTATCTGCAGGCAAGTATCCCAGATACAAACCTAGAAAGCGCTTTAAAGATTACATCAAAACACATCTCAAAGCTCTTGGGATATCAGTGGATAAGTAGGAACTGAAGGCTGAATGTTGACCTATGTGGAGAACAGCATCAAGGTTGTAACCAGTTTTAAAAGGACAAAGTGGACACAATTGTTGTTAATGCTGTTTATTATAAACAGAGCATTTACTTAAATATTTGTATCTATAAAAATAACATATAAACATAAAAAATATGTATATATATAATGTGTGTGTATATATATATATATATATATATATGTATATGTAATCTGTATATATATATATATATATATATATATATATATATAATGTGTGTGTATATATATATATATATATATAATGTGTGTGTGTATTATATATATATATATATATATATATAATGTGTGTGTGTATTATATATATATATATATATATATATATATATATAATGTGTGTGTATTATATATATATATATATAATGTGTGTATGTATATATATATATATATTAAAATAATAATTAAGAACAGTAAGGTTACAATCTGGTGTTCTTAGTAATTATTTTTATTTTTAAAAAACAGTGCTCGCTAAAAAACAGTAGAGCGTAATATTATAATTATTTTCTATTTTAAAAATATGGTTCCATTGTTACACAGGAATTACCATGTTTCAAAACAGAACTAAAATTTTAAATTTAATTATAAAATTAAATTTAAAATTCATAGCTTTGTTCCATTCTCAAGCGATTTTTTGAATAAACCTATTAAGAAATTTACTTAAATTATGAGCACAGACAGTCTTAATATTTTTAATTGTTAAGGTTATGGAAAATTCAATCATTTTGATAAGGAGTCGTTGGGTTTTAATTTCCCTAGACAACTTATGTATCAAATATAAGTTACTTTCAAAATCAGGTTAAGTTAAGGTGGGGTAGGGGTGCCCGTTCACAAACAATGAGATCCGTTTTTCATGTGTTGTCTGGATTTTTTCAATAATAAAAAGTTTTTGGCATTTTTCTTTGGCTGCTTAATTTATAATTTTATACACAAATGTTTCTTAATAGTGTCATCTGAATATGAGTAAATTGTATTTTTAATATTTAAAATCTATTCCTACAAATTTAAAGTACTTCTAATAACTAATAGACTATACATTATTTTTTACAAATAAATATATTAGAATTACATTTGTATTTAAAAAAATTATTAATCAAAGATCAAGTATAAATATGTATGTTTCAGCTTTCATCTCTTTCAAAATTAATCATTATTTAACGAAAATATTTGACAGTGTCTGCAAAAAATAGCTATTTCATTTCTTTAAGTAAATTTTTATTTTTCAGAAACTTAATAATGTATAATTTTTCATGTATACACAAAGGACATGGGTCATTTAATGACCTACAAGTACTAGCTCTTCTTATTAATTTCCATTTTACTGTTGGTGTTTTATTGGTTTCTTTTAAGTGCCAGAAATATTTAGATAGGGATGTTTAATTTCTGTATTTATTATTTTTAAAGGACATTTGATATTGGTTCCAACATCTTTTGAATTCATTTTTTGTGCATCCAATGTAGATTTTAACTATATCTGCATCTTCAATGGATAAAATATTGCATTGATATACTAATGATTCTTTACAACATTTATTATTGAGAGGATAGTTTTAAGGATTTCTACAATTACATAATTTTTCTTTATCTTAATTTCTTTTTATTTTAGGATCTATATTTTTTGGATTTTGGTCTAAGTGTTTACTCAAGATATTAGCGTTATGTTTCTTAATAATCATTTGTAAGTTTTCAGTATAACTGTAACTTAATTTAAGGGTATTTTTATTAAAAATTGTACTGAGTTTACTACTTCTAGGAAAATGTTTATTGATTAATGCAAGGAATTTTTGTCCTAATTTGTTTTTTACGATTTGGTTGTGTGGGGGTGTATACCAAATGATTTTTCTATTTGTTTTGAGTTTTGGGCATTTATATCCATTATTCTTTAGAGCTTTATTATAGAAATTACTATGTTCATAGAATATTTTCTCATTTGCTGAATTTGTACTTATGAGATCAGCTGTGAATCCAAAGGCCATGATGGCAGTGTCAGGAAATAGTGTGGAGTGCATCAGAGCATAACACATAGAAGTGCTGATCATCAATTCAAGCCTAGAATTCTTTGGTTGTGATGGTTCCTTTTGCCACCAGATAAAGAGTTTTCAGGCATAGAGAGTGCAATTACCTCAAAATTCTTCTTGTACAAGTCTGTTTTGTATATTCAGCCAGATTCACTGACAGCTGAATTGCAGGACAAAGTCTTTTTCAAACCTGAAGGGCAACCATCATATATTATATATATATATATATATGTATGTATGTATGTATGTATGTATGTATGTATGTATGTATGTGTGTGTGTGTGTGTATTCATGAAGCGACTTTGTTAGATAAATCAACCAATAAATAACAATGGTTGTCAAAAGATTTTTTACAAAAGGAATTTTGAGTTGATTGAAACAAAAGACAAAAGCAAAAAACATCCTTACGAGTTGACAGATTCTAAAGCCAATGACTTCCACATCACTGATCGATGATGGCTGAATGTGTCAAAGGAGAACTTGCCATGGTAATGGCCCATACCGCTTTCTCCAACTCCACCAAAAGGAAGACTCTCAACTAGCAAAAATAAATCAAAAGTAAAGATGAGAAAAAAAATGTATATTTTTTTAATAAATTTATAACTGGATATTCTAGCATAATAAGCAAACTTCATATTCTTTTTAAAAATTTCATACACTTTTCTTAGTGAGTACATGTAAGTATAAATCTAGTGATGTTGATTATTTTCAATGGATGAATGAAAATTATTGAATATGACTTCAGCTTATTTAAATTTGATATATTATTACAATTGAATAGAGTTGTTTTGTCCTGAATATTAAGAGTAGTCAAGTTAAATATATTTGAAATCCATGTTAACCTTGTAAATCCCTTCTATGGAGTACAAGCAAGGCCACAACCTTACTATCTTAGATAGTTTTTGTAATGGAATGTCCCACACTCCCTATCACATATGTGAACTGACTATAACAGTAGATATATATAGTAAGCACAGGCTATACCTGGTAGACTTGTTTCAGGAATTACTAGCTTGCTAACTGATTCCCTATTGTCAGTAGTGTATTCTCTTTTACAATAAACTTCTCTTTCTTTCATCTATGCTCATATTGCTGTTCTTTTCACTCGAGTACCACCTTTGTCTGTTTGTAACCACTTTAAGGAAACAACAGTTTTGTTGCTTCTGTGGTTTCTGTATCAAATGGATTTTTATAGGACAGAGTTGCTAGTCCCATAATACATTGGTTTTGAATTCAAAGTTTTCCTTTTCCTAGATTGGTTGCCAACTAAAGCTAGACAGCTCAGTCTACCTTCCTATTAACTCCTTCACTGGGGAAGAAGAGAAGTGAGTGTGTTTGTGTGAAAACAAACACAACAGCTTCAGTTGGAATTTGAACAACCAATTCCACTTTCTGTACTGAACATTTTTATGCTATAATATATGGGAGTGCTAAGTAAGAGAGAATATTTCCAGTTTGAAATTTCCCCATTATAGGCATTAGTATTTCCATATGTAACACCTTAATACATGGATGGAACAGAATAGCTGAAAGAAAAGAATGACAGACATGCATGGTTCTCAAAGAGATTTTTATACTGATATCTACATACTTGTTACTAATTTGTTTCTACACAGAGAAACTATAACATATGTATACAACAAGCAGTGTGGAAGAGGTGAAAAGCAAGAGGGTATTAGTTGTAATATTTTTTGAAGGAAAACAGGCAGGCTTGTGGTGTCCTTTATGTACCTGATGAGACTATGTCCTTTCCTCTGCTCTCTTAACTGCTATGGACACTCATGACTTGCTCTTCTGTTGTCTACATAGCAACTGGCATAGGCTAAATGGCAACAGGTGTTAATCACTCACCGACTGTCACTCACATGACTCTCATGAATTCATCTATCCTAAAAGGAGATAATTGCCCCTTGCATCCCTACAGCTACTTGCACATCCTCACATCAAATAGATTAGCTTCATTTATGTTTCATGGTTTGGAATTTTTTATATTTTTTTGCAGGAGTGCCAAGAACCTGTTTTAGGATTATGTGGAAGCTGATTTTTTGTATTCATTATATTTTCTCATCATTTTAACAATAACCACATTTTTAATTCTCTGTAAATTTATTTCTTACTCTCTTTTCCATTACGTCATATCCTTCTGGCATCAGTTTAAACTGACACCTGTTTTTATATATCTAAACTATAATTATAAACAATAACGTTGGAAAGGACAAATTTCACCAAAATCTGTTGAAAAATATTTTGTTGAAAATCAATAAAATATAAAATTTAAGCAAAATGGTCACAATATATGAAAATAAAAGGTGTCATTTTAAACTGTCATCAGGAGGATATGGATTCATATTGTTTGACCACAGGCTTTTTAACAACAGATTTTTGACAAGGCAGATATAAATTCTTTCTATACATGCACAATGAATAAAAAATCATTATCAAGTGAAATTTATGTATTGAAACTTTTAAAATTTGAATTAAAAATAAATAACACAGACAAAATATTTATTAAAACATGCTTTTAAAAATTGTTATACAAATTAAATGCTACCATTCATGTTGTAAATGAAATTTGTTAGTAATATATATTAAAGGCTGATAGTAATTTTATACAGGTTGTTTTATTCTACTGATGTCAGGTGGGGACATGAAGACAAAATCTAGCCTTATGCAAATTCATAAAAGACTAGAGTGAATGACAATTTTGATATCTGTCTATATCTCTGAGATGATTATTTACATTATTTGGACTGTTATCCTCATCTTTTATAAAGATGAAGATAACAGTCTGAATAATGTAAATAATGACAATTTTGATGTTTTTTTAATAGATCATGCTTCTGATAGCATTGGTTACATAAACAGCCTGTTAATTATAAGAACTTCAGAATAAATAGATTTTTTTGAAGCACAATTTATAAATGACTCAACTAAGTGAGGAAACCAATTTAGAAGCACCAAAGGTAGAGAAAAAAAGAAATTGTCGTTTGGAAAATGTTAAATCAGTATAACTTACGAGCCACATGTGTCATGGTATCATTAATGCATACACCTCCACTTGAGGTTTCTGACAGGAAATGTTGGACTAGTCTTTTGTTGTGACTGAATATATATAAAGTCAGGGGCTTCTCACTGAGAATAGAGAAAAAGAAAACCAGACATAAAAAAGGGGTACATTTCATCAAGTTTGTTTAATGGTATATCAACTCCTTGTGAGTCATTTAATGCCAAAGAAAGCAGGGTTGGGATTTTATAATTGAAAGTTATTATTCCATAGTGAAATTTTAGTAAAGTTTTTCATTATAGTTGTATCAAAAGTTGTAGTTAGTTATTATATTTATAAACTGTACCTATGCTAAAAGTTTTAAAGAATTTGTTTTCATATTTTGATAAATAGGTGTGTTTCTTTTAAGAATTTAAAAATGTTATCCAGATTGAACTTGGCAAGGAGCTCTTTCAGTTTATTTGTTTAGTAATATTTAATTCAGGTTAATTTCAGATTCTTACATGTTGTCAGTATATGGCTTACTGTGTACTTTTCCAGGCATTTCATGCATATTGGTGCTTCCTCCCTCTTCAGTAGGTATGAGTGCATGGTAGATGTGTGTTCTATACAGAGCCTGGTCAGTATCACCTCCTCTTTTCTGGACAGTCTGTAGCTCTGCCAATTTCCTATGGTTGGTTTTATTTTATATAATTTATTATTTAGGCAAGAATCCTAAAACTCTTGCCACCTTTTTTCCATATATTTGTTGATGGTATGTTTGTAGTCTGTGTATGGTATTTTGCTGTTTGATTGTCTTTGTTCCAGTGATTTCTATGCTACTGTATTGGCTCATGCCTTTCCATGGATGCTAATATGACTTGGTACCCAGCGGACTATTTTTTCTGAGATGTCATTAATTTGGTTTAATAGTTTGATTGTTAGTGGGTTTGTCATTTTTTTATTTTTTAATGATAAAAGTACTGACATGGCATCTGAAAAGATGATAAATTTTTTGGAGTTGTCATGATATCTAGATTTAAGTCAGTAGCTGATATTTCAGGACAGTATATGGAGGCTTTATCTAGGAGTTGCTTTACTAGCTTTTAGTGAGAATTGCAGCACATCCCACTTTGTTTCTATTTTTGATCCATCAGTGTATATTGAAAGATGGTCAGGGTAACTGTTTTGGATGGAGGGTAGTTTGTCTTGGAAGATAATTGGATTGGTCTTAGCTTTAGATACAGATTTTTTTAATAATAGTTTTTATGTGGTACTCTGAAGGACCATGAGAATTAAAACTAAATATAAGCATATGTATTTAAAAAAGCACCACATAGGAATGAGAGTGTAAAAAGAATTAAATAGAGGGCAGTTGATCAATACTTGAAGACCATTGGTAGGTGATAATGTCACTAAATCATAAAATTTCAGACACACCAATCAAGCTACCAAAAATTGAAATGGAGGTGTATGAAGTGGCATCCAATTGTGGGGAGGTGGATCAGTGATTATGGCTGACATGATAATTTGATTGTTGAGATTAAAGATTGACTGATTCATTTTCTATGACTTATCAACCCTTTGCAGATTATTTAAAGCCAGAATATATTTTTAGATTGTAAGTATTTTTTTAGTGATACAAGTCTTATTAATTAACTGGGGGGGGGGGAGATGTGGTTCCATACTTTTCCCAAGGGTATTTACATATAAGTGAATATAACGAATCCAACTGAAATTGGAACTTGGCTCCCTAATTAACAATTTTGAGCCATTATCAATTACACCACTCACACATCTAAGCTTACAGTGCCTGAAATTCACAAGCATTCACCCATCTAGGTTACTGATCAGGCTTAAAGTTGCTTAACTTTGGTGATCATAACGAGAACTAATGTTTCAACACTGTATGGCTGTAAGCCTGATATTAAAGAGCTGAACAAATATGAGGGTCATTTTATATTTCTTATTGATAGTTTTGTATTTATTCTTTAATGTAGCATGTGATTTCTGCCAGTAAATACAGGAGGTCTTAATCAAATTGAATTGAATCAAGAGAGTTGATCTAAGAAGAGTTCTGTGGTGACCCCAGTATGTACTGGATTCACCCTAAGAGATACCAAAGTAAGTTTTGTACTCAGTGTGACCTTAGAACATCAAAAGATGTAAGAGCTCCAAAGGTTGACTTCCATTCTAATAAGTGCAGAATTGAGTCGCAAAGGATTTCAATGGATGCCACAATATAAACAAGGAAGTGAACACAGTTGAATTAAGAATATACAAGACAACTGTATAATAGGTAGTTATATAAATACCCAACCCATGAAGGGGGAAGCAGAATCCCTTACTTCCTCATAAAAAGAGGATTGAACATTTGAAGAAAGACCAGAAACCACATACTCTCGATTTGATGAGGTTCAAAAATGAATAAAAAATTTTATGTAAGAAAAATTTAGTCTTGTATTCTTATCAGACATTACTAATATAACATTACACACAATGATAAGTAATGAAGAAGTGTCAGTATTTATACTTGCTTATTTTGTATATCATTTTTATCATACTCACTTTGAGCTGAAATATCTGAGATGTCACTGCAGTGACTTTTCAGAAAAATATTGAACAGAAATTTGTTTATATAACAGCACAGATATCATGTAAAAGACATAAATAAATGCAAAAGGCTTTTCTTACCGGTTGTTAATAATCTCTACAGCTTCTTCTGGACCATTAACTGGTACTAAGGGAAGAATGGGGCCGAAAATCTAAAAAAAAAGAAGTTATTTTTAAATTTTATTTGTGTCAATAAGGACTGAATTTTGCATTAGGCCCTCTGACCAAAAATGGTCATTTTCTTTCCTAAGTTTTTCATATTATTAGGTTGGTGCAAAAATAATGTCGTTTTCTCACATAGTAACATATGTGAGAAAACGACATTATTTTTGCACCAACTTAATACTATAGATCACAAACAGCAAAAATATCTTTTTATTAAATTTTAATAATGATAATACAACTAAAAAAATGTGAAAAGTATGAGAATTAAGGTATTTTTCAGGTGAGCAAAAGATTTATTGAATATATTGCCCTGATGAGCATTTCGGTGCAAAATTCTTGTGTTGGTATATGAGATAAATCACTTTAATTTTTCTTTATTTATTGAATGATTATTAAATTTTATAAAAGTTAATGGAGTGGGGTCCAGTTTACTGCATAAATTCATTCCCTATATAAAAGCCAAAATAGAATAGACTCATACCACATGATTTCTTAAATGAAAAAAAACAATTTTAAATTCATAATCTGGAGTTCTTTTTTTAATATTATGTTATATACTGTACCTATGAACATTAATAGGTATGTCCCAATCCTCATAACTACATTGGACACTATTGCAAGTGGGGGTAATCTGCTGTCTAATTCGACCATCACTAGCAGTGGTTTACCTACTTCATGCTGCTGGTGAGTATTGTATTTTGTTGATATTATAAAAATTACCATTTCATTTCCAACCCCATTTTGGTTACTTCACATTCAGTAACCCTTTTTAGATTACAACATATTACTATCAATTATGCTCACCAGATTACAAATTTTTTTATATATTTAAATTTTAAAAAATCACATTGAATGAGCATATTTTATGGTGGCTTTCATGGTGGGGAGGGATCAATTTACAATGAATTTACATAGCAAACTGAACTCTGCCTATTAATTTTTATACAATTTAATGAGATAATGATATATATTTTTCTGTTCGGTCAAGAATAATATTGGGGGAAAAATGGATAACAAAATAGAAAAGTGTTTCATCCTTTAGGACATCATTGGACTAAATTTATGTTGGTGTGATTACACATGTGAATGAGGGATGCTGGGAATTTTAAATTTTTAGATTTAAAAAAACTTTTCGTTTTTTATAATCTAGCTGGCTTCATTTAGATTCTTTTTCTTTCCATCACTTTCATTAGTAGATATCCCACATTGTGATAATACAAGTTCTGCCAGGAATGATGAAATGTAAGAGCCAGTGCACAAATTTACTGTAGATGACCTTGCAATCAAGGTACTCTCTAGACATTTTCATCATAGGGAATTGTTTTCTCCTTTGATCAGAGTATCATTTTTTATGTCATAATTGTGGTCAGTCTCATTACAGTGAGAAAAGAAAAAAAAATTAATATTCATGATCTGGCAAGCTTAATCTAATATAATATGAAAAATAAAATTTTGAAAACATGATTATTTCTGGTTACAATGCCTATTGTACAACTAAATTTTATTGCAAATTAAGGAAGGACTAACATGAGAATCTGCTTAAATATTCAGAGAATTTGAACAGAGTGTGTAAACATCGTGTAGCATGAACTTGGCTACTACACAAACTGTTTAATTTAAAATAATTCTTTGAAGGAGTCATTAAAAAATAGATAACTTTTTATGTTTAATAACCCTGAATTTTGGGGTTATATTTTATTACAAATGAACAGAAAGGAAACTACAAGAACTCCTACAGAAAGTAGTGAAGAAAAGTGAGAAGAAAGAACTAAACATCAATTGCAAGATAGAATGCATGGTTGTTAGCAAAAGGAAGAGCCCAACATGCAAATTACAAATTAGAGATACCAAAATCAAACTAATACAACAATTTAAATATCTCGGAAGTGTTTTAAAAAAGGATGGAAAGTTCAATGCTGAAATCCAAAGGTGCATTGGGATAGCAAAAGTACACATGACCCAGTGGATAAAAGCACTGGATGAAGCAATCCAGTGTCTAGACCCAAAGAGTTGTGAGCTCAATACCTGGCTACAGCAGAGGGGAACAGTAACTTGGATAATTGAGTTAAAGGGAAATAACTGATACTGAGATATCCAGAAGAGGCATGGCATGTGGAACTAGAACAATCTACTCAAGTGGATAAAATAAAGTGTTCGGTTTAAAATTCCAATCAGCTGAAGCAGTCCAGAGCATACAACGGACGAAATGTTGTGAATATGGCAACAAAGATGAGAACAACAGTTAGAACAATGTAAATAGTGTTAATAATTACAATACCTTATCTGAGAAATATAGACAGCTTTTCAGATATTAAATAATTTGCTTCCCCACTGTTGCCTATAGGCCATGGTGCAGGGTGTAGCAGATAACTTTTTATTAGACATGCATGCATTGATAACCTTGTCAACAGTAACACTTTTCAGCTTTTGGGCATGTATAAAAAGAAAAAAATCTGGGAGTATGCATGCTGTAAATTCCAAGAGGCTAGCTCTCTTTCATTTTGAACCAAGATCAGGATAAATTAAAGCTCTGTAGTTGTACATGGCTTAGTCTATACATATCAGTAATGGCTGTTTGCTCATATCTGATTATGCCTGTCTACTGTGGCTAGCCAATCCCTGTTGCAGATTCCTGCACAGACACATTTGTGTTTGTACAGCACCCAAAGAGCCCACCTGTGGTTTGTACTGCAACTATGCTGAACAGATTTTAGTTACAGTTTCTGAGAGAGAGTGCATTATCTGGCATGCTCAACAGTCTGAACAAGGCCAGCATACTCAAACCCTCAGTCATGATGACTTGTGACTTTGTTCTAGCGTAATCATCGACAGCTTCAAAATAGTTCCATCTACCCAATTTCACTCATAAGGCATGGGTCAATGTGTGGTATAATTTTCAAGCACTTTCTTAAGGTGTTGCATGTTGGAATTGCCTCACCAGGCTGATAACCTCAATAAGTCACCTTCCTGATATATCAACCCTGTTGAGTTTCGATCACAGGTCTCAGTGGTCAGAAAGTGAATGTTCTAACCACTTGACCAACTATACACCTCACTCACTCTTTAATTCACCAACAGAGTAAGTTCAACTTTTCCTACATTCTTTATAGAGACTCTTAAGAACATTCCTTGAATTTGCATTTTCTTTAAGAAATTCTCAAAACTTTCTCTACAAAAAAATGTTCACAATAGAATAAAAATTTCTATTTCGTTTTGCGTCACTCTTTTGTTTATCTATTTTCTCAACCAATTCAATACAGTTTTTGTTTGCCAGCACTATGCTTTCTCAGCTTCAAAAAAACAACCCTTAACCTAATAACTACAAGGAAGTAACTGGAATTGAATAAAGAGAATTAGTTATTAGAAGATTGGAAACTTTAAAATCTAGCTATAGCCCAAGTTTATTACTGTAACCATCTCTAGAAAGAAATATAGAATTTGCTTTGTTGCTGAGTGTGACTGCAGTGACTTAGATTTGATCACTTGTCAATCTTATCCTTGTAGATGTTTATTTCCAGTTTGACATTTATGTTATTTATTTTTAATTTTCTTTATTATTTTGCTGATGATTTTCTGAACATATTACAATAAACCTCCTTATGCATTTGTTAACAAATGCCTCTTCAATTTTTAAAGTTATTAAATCCATGGTGATTTTTTTTCTGGCTCGGTGACACATGGTTTTAACCAAGACCTTGTGTATCCCTTTATCTGACCACAACATATTTGTGTTTGTGATAACTGTTAGCATCTCTCTCAACACAAGGTGTTGTGGAAATGAGACTATGGGACTAGTTACTGACAAGATAATGACCCAACAAAAGTGCTGATTACATGCCCCATCCAAAAATATTGTCACAAACTATTATTCATTTTGATTAGTAATTTTCTATAATGTCTATAATTTTTTTTTTGATTTATGGTTTCTTTTAATTTCAGCTTACTCAGACTTTTATTTATGATATCCTTTACTAGCTTTGTGAGTAAACAGTTGAATAAACAAAAAGCAAGATTAAATAAAATTATTATTACTATCAAACCATATAATAATTATCAATTTGTGTTTATTTATATATTTCCTGTCCCATCTGTACTGGGAAGGGTGCTAAATCAACTTAAGCTAGTAAATTTATGAGTAATTACTTCCCTTAGTCATTTTAATAATCTATACAATAAATTATTTTTCTGCATTTAGACAAAATGAACTATTTAATTAATCAGTTCCTTTATTCCTATGTTTCTTAGATTGCAGTCATATTTGTTCAAGCCTTCCAAGTGAGGCACTCAGCTACTTTTGAAATAGTCTTTGTCATCACTGTCTTTGTTGTTCTGTTGCTAATCTTTTTCTTCCAAGATATATTTCCATTTCACTGTTATATTAAACTTTTAAAATTTTTAACATGAAAAGATATTGGGCAAATTGCAATTTATATAACAATAATAATAATCAATGAATCATAGATACCATTGAACATTTATAAAATATAAAGCAAATTAATTAAACAGTTCATTAGCCTCTATTTTAGTTGTGAATTATTTATCTTCACTTTATTGAATTTCAATACATTGTTTCAAAATGTTTCATTGCATCCTAAAAACATCCTAAAAATTGACATCATTTTTGATAGCACAGGTACACTAGTTATTATTAATATTAGTAGTAAAAATAAAGATTATGTTGTTATTATGAAGAGATGCTGGAAAGTTTTTGTCTGACCAAAAAAAGGTTTCAAAATAAATTTGTATGTTTTGTCATTTGGTCAGATTTTGAGAAGTGGGTCAGGTTAAGAAATTTTCTGTAGCTCCTTGTACAAACAGATCATGAAAAATACAAGCAAAGAAGCATGTGGCTAAACTCTTTACAAAGAAAAACTAGAGTAGAAGTTAACAATGAACACTTGGACAATGACATTAATGTTAATTTGTATTCCTCATTAAGGGTGTAAATTACTCACTTTAAAAAACACTGATGAACAATCAGCAATATTAGAACTGAAATGGAAGAAACTAAATGACCCAAATCAAAAACAATGAAAAAACATTTTTATAACCCTATATAAGCTAAAAACAACCATGCAAACACTTTTAAGACTAAAAGATATATTAGGAAAAAACATGAATGTTAAAAGATTAGAAATAATTTCCTTCAGTTTGGAATTCTATAATTAGTCAATAGAAACAGATAATTCTTATATATTTCTAGCAGTCTGGTCATTGACAGACTACATAAACCCAAAAGTAGAATAGTGTGAGAAAATGGAAAAATATATTTTTAATAAAATTTATAGAATATAATTTCTTTCTCTCTCTGGTTTTCTTAGACTCTCCAGTAAAGCATAAGACCACATTTTAACTGCACTTGATGTTATTACTGCATTTTCCATATCAAGTAAGTTTTTATGGGATAGAGTTGTCGGCCTCACAACCAACTGACCCTTCTCCTAGACTGGTTACCAAACTAAGGATAAAGTACTCAGTCAACTCTGTTATTTAATCAATAGCTGAAGGGAGAAGAGATAGATTCAAAACCTTCTTTGTGCAAAAGTGAATGCATCAAAATTGGCTGGAAATTGAACATAGCATGCCTCTTTCTCTTTCTGGACTAGCTCAGTGGCATACAGAGGTTTGGTGATGCCTGGGGCCAACACCTTGATTATATACCTAGCAGTGGGTGGGGGACTATAGGTCGTAGTACTGAGAAATGTGAGAAAGGAAGACATTTAATTATGTAAAAACAGACGAAACATTTCAAAAACTTAATTTTTATTTCACTCTTTCATCGGATGCCCTCTCAATATGATGCCTGGTTCCGTTGCACCATCTGCCCCCCACCCATTCTTCATGCTACTGCATAAGTTGTAGATCCTATATGAATTATATGATGCTAAATGAAAATTGTGTTTACTTATTAGTTTAAATTGGTTTTATTAAACATAATTCATAAGATTTTGCAAAAATAATAAATACATATCTAAAATAATAAATACATATCTAATTATATGCTAAAATTTCAGCAATCAATGCCAAGACTTTAGAGACATTTTTAAAAAGGTGATGATCATAATATTGGGATGGTGCATAATTATCAGGCGTTTTTAAACAATATTTATTATATTAGGTTGGTGCAAAAATAATGACGTAATAATGTCGTTTTTTGACGTTAAAAAATACGTCAAAAAACGACATTATTACGTCATTATTTTTGCACCAACCTAATAAAAACAGAAACATAACAATTCAACAATAACATTTTTAAATGATTATTCCGGAGTGTATGATTATCGACATGCATTTTTATAACCTGAAAATAAAATATTTTTATTAAAAAAAGGAAACAAACAGCAATTTTTATTAACAAATAACTCGCCTACAAAAACGCCTGATAATTATGCACCAACCTAATATATTTTGATTATATTGGCAGATAGTAACTGTACTTGTGTACAATGTGCCTCTTCTGTTTGTCTATTTTGGCCTAATGACTGCTGGGTTAATAATAAATGAATAAATAAATAACCATAAACTTTTTTAGAGTTCTTCACAATTTGGTTTGAAGCTGTCGTTATAGCTTTTTTTAAAAATATATACATATTTGTTTCAACAAGTTAATTTATAAAATGTTTAATTTCAGTTCAAACAATGGATCAAAGAATTCTAGTGGTAGATTTTGACCAATTTGTTTTTTAATGGTTTATCAACCCTCTGTAGGTTATTTAAAGCTGAAACCTATTTTTTGAATTTTAAGTATAATTCCTATTTTTTTTGGCGAGTGAATATTGCATTAGCAATTTTTTGGTAGATAACAATGATTTTTCCTGACACAAGTTCTAATGTTTAATCCATAGCTGGAAGGATATTGATTCATACCATTTCAAGGTGCATAAGTGAATATAGTAAACTTGACAGGAATTTGAACTTGGCACTTCAATTTCCCATTCCAAGCCACTATACATTACATTTTAGTGGCATTTACACAAAGTAATGGTATCAGATTCAAAATGCACAGGATCATGGAAGTTTTCAGTTAAAAGAATAATGAACAGAAAAGATACAACCTGCAATCATAAGTTATCATCAATTTGTAATTCTAATTTGGTAATTAGTTATGTATATCAATGCTGCAAATTACAATTTGTTGAACTTGCTGGTGACTTAAAATTCATAACAAATGTAGAATTCTTCTGCCACAGTAGGTATACATATATTCAAGCTAGAAGCACTTACCTATGTTTTGTTAAATGAGCAATTTCATGATTTATTTCATTGTTAATGTGATACTTTGATAAGGACTATCAGAAATTCAAGTTACAGAACTAATAGATCTTTGGGATTTAACCATGTAAAGTAACAGTTAAATTATAAAATAAAAAAAAGCATATACATTGAACAATAACAAAAAGAGTTTAATAGAATTTAATAACATAAAAGAAATCATAATTCTTGCAATTTCCTTATTACATCTCCATAGAAACTTTCAAGCATGAGAAGTCTGTTCTCACAAAAGTCAAAAGTGCCTGTATATGCATGGACATGTTGTAGTTTGTCTGTTCTCAATAAGATGAATATTAGTTAACTAACCTTATGGGTTTATTATTAAATAATAGCTTGTGAAATAAATTCATAAATACAAACATTTCTTTTAAAAGCAGTTTATGATACAAAATGATGAGGTAACAATATTGTCAATTTTATTATCAATTAGACATTTTAGTTTGTATTTTAAGACAAGACAAGGTTTATTGTTTCACTAGGCTTTTTAGTTAACACATTGCATGAAAATTTGGAGTAATAGCTTAAAACTGGTGTAGTGTTTTTCAAAATAAGTATATTTTTTTATTATACACACTTGTTTTTTCCTTGGATTTATTTCAAAATACAAAATGGTAGAAAATATGCATCTATTTATTTATTTACCATCAAGTCATGTAATACATATAACCTCTTGACCTTTCAAGTAGTTATTTATAAAAAAATGTTCTAATGTTATGTAGTGAATTGTATAAATATATGTTGTGTTATGCATATTTAAATTTATTTAAATACAGAATTTCCTATTAAAAATGCTGTAAAAACAGAAAAACAGCCTTAGATAAAGTCTATTTTAATGAAATTTGGTATTTCACTTGGTAGGGATTCAAGGTACATGTTCCTAAATTGGTTAGAGTATTGTTAAACTGTATCTCAGGAACAAACATACATACATACATACAAAGTTAGTATGATATAGATTATTATACAGTAACATGTTATAAACAGACAACATTATTTTACTCTTCTTCTTCTATGTGCCGTGTCCCTTCAAAACGTTGGGGATCCTGGCTCTCCACAATTTCCTGTCCTTCATAGCTCTTAATAAATTTTGTCTTTTGTTATTACTACTAAACCTTGTTCCACCATTCATTTACTCAAGCTCACTAGGTAGGTTATGCATTGTTTTCCTCTGTCTCTATTGCCTTCAGTCTGTCCTGTGAGTATCAAATTTTTCAAGCCCTCTTTTCTCATTATGTGCTCTAGAAGTTTCAACTGTCTCTTCCTGATGTTAAGTCTTTTAAACAGGAGTGGAGGTTTATCCTTTGTTCACTGTTTAGGATTAGGTTTCCAGTTCCCCCTAAAGTCTACTTGAATACTAATGTCTCCCCCTGAACTCTAAAATTTTATTTACTAATTAATTTTATTTTTTTATTTCTTTTCTCTCCTCCAATAATAGGAGTAGATAGGTTTGCCTATTGTCTGGTTCACACTTTTCACCGATCTTTTGAACAGGACTAGAGGTTTATCTCCTGTTCCCTGCTTAGGATTGGGTTTCTGGTTCCTTCTAAAGTCTATTTCAACTCTATACTCTTAATGTCTGCACCTGAACTCTGAAATTGTATTCAATAATTAAATCTTAACCTTTTCAAGTCTAGAGTTAGCTGTTACCTTTAACTTCACTTCTTGTCCTTTCTTAGGCTAATGCAACACTATACAGTAAATCTCTACCTTAAATGGCTCTTGGGCCTTGTATTGGGTGAACATTAGTTTTAAAAAAAGTGTAAGTCTCCTTTTTGTTTCCATTACTCAGATTTAAAAATATTTAACTCTTTGACAATTAATCAATTTAGACACAAGAGAACTGCACAATCTTTTTGTCCTGCTCATCATATATTAATGATCAGTTTAGCTGATTTCCTTAGTTTTAAAAATCTGTTAATAATTATTTTTTTCTAAAGTAATGTGATATCACATATCAAGGTTTTGCCTATTTAAGGTAAAAGAGATGCAAACTTTTTTTTCCACATTGGTTTTTAAGATCTGAAGATGACCTGTTTTTCACACCAGTTATAGCGATGTGAAGATGAGTCATCTTCTTCAAGTTAATATTTTGTCAATGATATCACTTGATATTTCCCTCCAGAATTAGAAGTAAAGATAATGTCTGCTGGCATGATTATCTAGAATTGCTACATGAGATTCTAGTTTTGAACAAAAACAAATTTCACAGGCTATTATCTAATAATAATCCATAAGGTTAGTTAATTATTATTCATCTTATTGATAACATAATGAAAAAATCAGCTAATAACATCCAATAAGATGTGTAATACTACTACTACTGCCAATAGTAATAATTATGCACAACTTCTTGAGTCACAAAGAAACAGATAATGAATATAAGAAATCATTGCACTATAGGGACTGGTTATAAATTTATAGGAATTCCTGTTGTTTATCAGGTAGAAAAACAAGTCTTACCTCTTCTTCCATTAAAGGGTCTCCAGGTTTGACATCAATGACAATTGCAGGTGATATCATTCTCTGACTGTCATCTATCAAACCACCATATGTGGCTTTCTGTCGGCTCAGCAAAGACTTTAGGCGTCTAAGTAATTAAAAAAAATTATGTGTTAAAGTACACAAAATATATAAAAAGAAGATAGCATTTTTTTTAGCTGGAACATGTCTTCAATAAAAAGAATTTACTGTATTTGATGGCACATAAGATGCACCCCAATTTCAGCAGGGCAAATCAAGAAAAAATTAGTAATTAGTAAAATTATTAGTAAATAGTACAGCTAGGCTATATTTATGAGAGGTATTAATTTGGTTAAACAAGCCATAATTACAATTAAATGAAAAATAATAGGAAAAAGAACACGAGCCTATAAAAACTTTATTATATCCAAAGGTAAGAAAATAAAATAAAAACCAAGCAATTATTACAACTTAACAAAACAGTACAGTTACCATTAAAATTTTATTCCTCTTCAAATTCATAAAATTTGTCATCTTCCGTTCCGTTGAGAGCATTGTTAATGCCACACTTTTTAAAAGCTTTCACAACAATTTCTGGTCTAATATTATCCCAAGCTTGCTTCACCCACTTGCAGACGTGCAATGCTGGGTCTTTTTATTCTTCCTGTAAGTGTAAGGTCATGATCAGGCATTGCCATCTACATGTTCTATTGCTCCTTCATGTTTTGCTTGAATGGTCTATTCAAAGACATATCCAGAGGTTGCAACTGACACATTAGTCCACCAGGAATAACCGCTAGCTCTGTTTTCAATACTGCTACTTTCTTTTTAATTGATTCAGTCCTATGCACTTGGAACTGAGCCCAAACCAGAAGAAAGGGCTTTCATAATACTCCACCAGGATGTCTTTTCCATACAACTCATAGCCATAACTTTAGACTAGCTTCATCCATCCAGCCTTTCAGATGAACATGAACACTTTTTGGTATTTTATCTTTTGGTGTAGTTTTTTTCTTAAAAATCAGAAAAGGAGGCAGTTTTTTGCCATCAGCGCAACATGCAAGAATGACCTTATAATGGGTCTTCTCATGGTTTGTGGTTTTTATTGTAATTGTCTTGGATCCCTTAATACACACAGTTTGTTTGATGGAACATCAAATGTTAGTGGGACTTCATCTAAATTTCCTATCTGGACTGGTTCAAAAGGAGTTCTTTTTTGAGCATTTATAACAAATTTATGAAACTTTACTATTTTGTCATCATAGTCAGCTGACATTTGCTGTACAATTGATGTTTTTGTACACATTTACAAACCTTCCCATTTCATAAAACAATAACATCATCCTTCTGTTCCTATAAAGTTTTGAATCCCCTTTTCGTTTGATAATCTTCTAGCCTCGTTCCTTATCATTTTCATAGTAATGATTTTGCCTGTAATCCTCTCATCTACAACCCATGTTTTAATTTCCTCTTCAATTTCAGGCCAGTGTGGGGCTGGGTAGCGAAGGTAATAGTTTCCTTTCTTTGCTGCCTGTAGGTTATTTTCCTCCAACCACCAGTAACGTATCATTTTTTCTGTAAGCAGAGAGCCAAAATATTTTGCAGCTGCTCTATTTCCATGCAATTTAGCATAGTTTATTACATGAAGCTTGTACACAACAGTGTAGCTTAACCTCTTTCTTGGTGTTGTCATATATGAAGGAGTGAAATTCAGTCAAAAATTTTCCTTTATATGATCTGTACAACCTGTGTCATGTAAACATTTTAGTGGAATAATTAGGATATGAAAATTCTGATTGTATTTATACCAATGCAATCAGAGGTTACTGCAAGAAAAATATTAATGAAACATCTATTTTGCAAATATAGAATTTGAATTTATTGTATATAATTTTAGTGAAACAAAGTACTAATATTAAACATGATGAAATTAATATAATGAATATTATCAATGATAACACTTTTAATCTGTATAATAGCCTTTTAACTAATGACAATAGGTATATGAAAGTTACTCTAAAGTCTAAACTAGCAAGAGTTGCCAGGTAGCTAATTCTGTCCAACGATCACAAATATTTAATGTACATATGGCATATAAGACACAGGGGAATTTTAAAAGATATTTTAGTAAAAAAAATGTGTGCCTTATATGCTATCAAATACAGTATTTTTCCAATTTCTTTTGTGCAAGAAAATTTTGCAAATATTTAAATTATCTCTAAAACTTTCAATATTTGCAAATAAGAAATAATAAAGGAAATCAAAAAAGAAACTACGGAAAATTTAAAAAAAATTTAAAAACAAACTAATAAAGCTTTATTTACCTGACCTCCCCATGAAAGTAGGATGTGATATAAGGTCTTCCTTTAATATGTGGTACCCATATACATACATATGAGCATACCACATAAAATAAAAAATAAACTTTATATCACATCTTGCCTTAGTGGTGGTCTTCTTGTTCTCAACCATCGAGCTGGGATGAAAAACCTAATTACCTCTCAGCTGTGTATCTGTCTTTAGACAGATCAAAGAAAAAATCTTTGAGTGAAGACCTGGTTGTGGGGCTTCTGGCACTACGGCAGCACCTCTCTCATTGCATTAAAGTGGATTAGCAATGCCAGCATGACAGTAGTTGTGGGGACCTGTATTTTTTAACATGGCCCATGTGCATGCACATAGACACCCCACATTCAAAAGACCTTATGTCACATCCTAGTATTGTATGTGTGTGTGGGGGGGGTTGTTGAGTAAAAATATTCAGGTAAAGATGAAGTATTTCCAAGACCAAGATTATGCCCACTTTAGTTTTATGATTTTTTGGCAATCTTTAACTTATATGTCCCCATTAAAATGGTGTGTCAAAAGATGTTTTTCCCTTGACACCACTGTTATTTTAATTACTTTCACTCCTCAACAATGTTTGTTGTTTTAAAAAGCAATGATTAGAATTTTAATAAAACCCAAACATAGGAAAGTGAATTTATGCATTTTCTTTATTCTTTGAGAATTTATAACAAAAAATAATAAATTATTTATTTATTAGGTTGTTTATTATTTACAAGAATAATTTTATATTTTCAACATTCTAAAATGCGAACCAACTAATCCAATGCAATGTTTATCATTTAACAATTTATAAAAAAATAAATATGAAAATAAAATTTTTTATTCATAAATTTATAAAAAATATCTGTCAAACATGAAAATTTAAATAAACAGATAACAACAAGTAATTATAAATTTGAAAAAATGCATTTTCCTGGTATTTCTTTCATGCAACAATTCATTGACATTTTTATAAAATTATGAATAAAAAACTTGCTTTCATAATTATTTATAACATGGTAATAATAAATATTGCATTGTAGATGGTTTACACATTGATAATTATTTAAAATTTTTTGAATAAAATGATTTTTTTTCACATTTATTTCTTTATAAATGGTAAATAATATATTTTTATAAAATGTAAATAATAAATATTGTATCGTATTTGGTTCACATATTTTTATAATCTTGTAAATTAACATTGCAGTGAGAGTGAAAGTAGTACAAAATAATAGTGGTGCCAAGGGAAAAAACTATCTTTTCAACACAGTTTTTTTTTGTGGGCACAAAAGTTAAAGTTTGCCATTTTTTTTTTGTTCTATTTGTGAGATTGAATAAAGGTCTTGAACCTTACAGACTTATCTGTTGCTACTGCTGCCTAACTGAAAAGTTGTGTTATTGAACCCATTTAACTGGGTAACTTGGAGCAATACACATTTCAAAATAAAATAAAAATAAATACAGAAATGGAATAAAATATGTGAAGAAAGACAAAAAAAATCTTTAAAAAGTTTGCCCTGAAACTCACTGGTGATGTTGATCATTTACAATTCTACCATAACACTCAGAATCTCCAGTTCTATCTCCATAAAACTTTTGGACTGCAATTTTCATTTTCTCAAACAGATGTTCCTGTTGAAATAAAACAGAAAAGTAACCTAAGAAAACCATTCAAAATTTCCCTATTGAAGAATAAACAAAAGATTAATTTCTCTTAGAAAGAACAAAATATCTTTGGAAAAGTTCAAATTATTTATTATTCATCATAATGACTGTTTTTTCAAACTTTTTCTTGTCCTTCATTGCTTTTTTGTTATAATAATGATAACACCAGTAGACAAAATAAAGGGTCCAGAATGAAATGTATATCACCAGAAGAAGGCCAGAGCATACGATGAACAAAACGTTGTGAATATGTCAATAAAAATGAGGACAACAGTCTGAACAATGCAAATAGTGTAAATAATAATGATAATGTTTCAGTTTCTGTTTTATTTCTTAATAATAATAAAAAATTAATTATTTTTTATGTAGAGTGCACATGGTTAAAAGTAAACAATCGACAGAACTGCCCAACAAACAAAATTGACAAAGTTTGCAATAACAAGAAAAGAAAAGGACAAAAATAGCCTGAAAGCAAGTGAATGATATATGCAATGCAAATTAACAGTAATAAGGCAAAAAGTTCACAAATGAAGAACTGGGGTTCTGACCTCAAGACAAGACTGACTCGGATTGAGTTAGCTGAAATCAAGAACTGACCTATTTTATTGGCTAAGAAGAAATCCCAGCATGCATTTGTTTGCTTCTGCCTATAAATTGGGGAAGGGAAAGTTTTTGCAACCATTCCCGCTGCAGATTGGAACCAACATTTTTAATAAAAAATAATATATTTATAATATATTTACCTATTTTATTTATTTAATTGTGTATCTGTTTATACTAATAATATATTAATAATATATCAAAATAGTTTTTTAAAAATCAGTATAGGGATGCAAAGAGTGATTATTTCCCTTTGGTTAAAATTAATTCACGAGGGTCAGGTGACATCAGTTCGTATAGTGACAAACATCAGTTGCTATGTAGACAGCAGAGAAGCAAGACATTGACTGTCCATGACAGTTAAGAGAGCAAAAGAAACCAGCAGCTGCATAAAGGACATCACCAGCATGCCCATTTTACATTTGCAAAATATATCTTGTTGTATTCATATGTTATAATTTCTCTGTGTGAGACAAATAGTGAAAGGTATATATATATATTTGTATGACATAGTGGTATAAAGAAATCTATGTGAGAACAATGCATGTTTGTCATTCCTTTCTTTCAATTATTCTATTCTGTGGTATTAAGGAATTAGTATATCAAGGATGCCTATAATAGAAAAATACAAATGAGAGTTTATGATCAAACAGAAGCCAAACTTCTTTTAATTACTGTATTTTCTTGTGCATAACATGATAAATTTTGAACAAAAATTAAAGGAAAAAAGGGGGCCATTGTATTATACACAAGAAATTTTAACGTACCGGATTTATTTTTTTCAGAGATCATTATAGTAGCACATTAATCTTAAATTGCTTTAGCTTATTTGTTTATTCCTGAAGATTCCGTGTGGAGCATATAAGCACATTAATACTGACACTGGAGCAATTTCAGTAGTGAGTACGCTTGTTTTTCTTACAGGGTAGAGTTGTTAGTCCTGTGGGTCATGCCACTTGGCTTTGCCAAAACACCTGTTAGGGGGCACTCTTTAAACCTATAAAGCTCTTTTTTTTAGCTCTTTTTGACTCTTACTTCCAGATGTAGTTGGACATAGATAAAGAATGCTGCTGACAGGGCTCATTTGCTTTCTTGGTCCTCTTTTGAACTCTCTCGCATATGGACATACATACACGTCTATCACACATGCTTATTACACACACATACACTCAAACAAGCACACTCTTATAATTAGTTTAAATGTTTTTTTCTTTTCATTTCAACTGTATACACATATAATTCTTTTTGTTAATAACATACATTGTTATTTGTTTCATATTTATCATTTTGTGTTGTTTATTTTTACTTGGACTTACATTGGTTGTGAGATAAATTTTTCAGGAGCCCATAAATATTTAATATAAATCATTCATACATTTAGTAACCAAAGAGGTGATACCCACACCATAATGGTGACTTATTTCTACCCAAGCATCATACTAGTATCCCACAACAGTCCCACATCCAGTCTTCAAGTTTTGAATTTAGAGTTGTCCTTCTCTTTCACTGATTACCAGTCAAGGCTAATGAACCTAATATGTTCTGCTATTTTACCTATAGCAGGTGAAGGAAGAGATGCAATTCTTTATTTTCCTAAGAATAGTAATGCAAAGGAAAAAAAAAAACACCTAAGCTGGGATTTGAACTCAGATTGATGATTCCATTCTCCCTATTGTTGACTGATTGGCCAACCCCACCTCCAATCTTAAATTGAATTTGTTTAAATATGAAAGTGAAAATTAGTAAATAGCTTTTTCTTCATAGGTAGTCTATTTTCATTGAATATTTGTTGAGTGTTAAACACATCAAAACGACTGCATATCATCCCTCTGCTAATGCTATCATAAAGCATTTTCACAGACAAGTACAAATGGATTTTGCAACTAATGTTGAACCATACAAGTGGGTTGATAATTTACCAGTCATGCTGCTATCTATAAGAAACATAATTAAAGAAGACTTAGGCTATACTCCATCTGAAATGGTTTTTGGTATTACTATGATCTTACCTGGTCAATACTTTGAGGCTGATGACACATTACGCCAGGGTAATCAATTTTGTTACAGATTTTGAATCAACCCACAACAAAAAAAGTCAAAAATAGTGTATAAATATAAAAATATTTTTATAATTAAATATCTTTTTCATTTTTTTATTTGTTGTGGGTTGATTCAAAATCTGTAACACATTGTTAGAGGAAAAAAATAAAATCTATGTAGTTTAATGAAAAACTGATTCTTTTATTCAATAACAGGTCAAACTTTTCGTAGTCATTAATTACTATATTAAAATTAGTTGTTTCTCATATATTAGTTAACAATTTCCGTTTCAATTTTTTACTTGAGCTTTAAATCCTGTTCCAAGGCTCCTTGTATCAAACATCACTGTCTAATGTCTATCAACAGTTTATCTCTTGAAAAATATCATGTAATTATAATTCATAAATCTTGTAAGCAGGCAAACAGTTGTCTGCATCTAAGTTTAATCCAGATATAAATTACGAAAATTACTTTGATAAATCTCAAACATATCTTTCGAATTATTTCCGTCCCCAATGTTGATATTAAAATGAACGAAAACATTTCTGTAGCAATAATAATAAAAGCAGGAACTAGTGCTACCAAGGGATATAATTCATCAATCAAGTCACTTCCCTTGGACCGTTGACAGCGAGAAGAAACCAATTTCGACTTGTCAGCGATTTGTTCTCCAAAGCAAGTAAAAATACGTAACAAATTAAGCAACACTTATTTCGATTAACTGCGTTACTTAGAAAGATTACTTTGTTACTTATGTAAATGTAAACAGTCATCTTAGCAATAATACAAGTGACAGATGGCTATAAAAAGGCACAGTTGTTGGTTACTTTGAATAAATGCACTGACTTGTTTGTGTCACATGGCAATAACTGGAAGTAAAATGATGCACTAAAATAAGTAAACAAGTAATCGTTTTAAGTTCTCACAAAATTGGTACCTTTAAAATATTACAACTTAACCTCATTATCTGTTAGAATTTACTCTTCTAAATGAACTAATGGTGAAAAACGTATCTACAATAACTTTTTTTGTTAAGAAGGACAACTTTTCTACATTTAGTTTCATTTCTTATGTCATTATCAAATGAAAAATAAATGTTTGCATGAACTTTGAATATTTTATGGTTGTGTAATATCATGTCCATAAAGAAATAAATAAATAAAAAAATAATTATACTGTCACTGTGGTGTGTCCATAAAAAAGTAAATAAATAAAAATTAATTATAGTGTCAAAAATAATTATAATAAAATAATTATAATAATCATAATTATCATTAATTCACACGTTCTAAACCAATGAGAATTGACCCTACTTTTCTTCTCTGCACACACAAAAACATGTGACACTTTCACTATTTGAAGCCATCAACATATGTGTAAACAAAAATTTCGGTTCCTTTTCCTTTTTCAGGCTGTAAGAGTAACATTTATCTCTTATCACTCAGCAAAAATTTGAGGTAAGAAAACACCAAACATTTCTTGTATTTTTCCAAATAAATTATCTGGACACTCATTACACACATGTATAAAGAAACATACAAGAAAGACTGTATACACTTTACTTATTCTTTATCTTATCCTTCTGTTGGATTCCAATCCGTATTTGATCTACAGTTGACATCTAAGTCACAATTTTACTTAGTATTACTGTCTCTCATGTCTCCAACACCACATAACAACCAGATAATAAATAATACTTGTTTTGTTGTTTCCATATCTTGTTGTTTCTCACTTTTTTTTTGTTGTTGTATATATAATTTTTGTATATATAAATGTTAGGGGTATATAATCATTTACTCAGTTATAACTCTCCTACAGCATATATCATGCAGGCATGAAACTGTTGATTCCTATGTCCAAATTGTCTATATCTATAAACACTATCTCTGAGACTGAGAACTCTCTTGGAACTTGTTTCTTGCTTTCAGATGGAGTATAGCCTAAGTCTTCTTTAATTATGTTTTGCTCTTCAAAAATCTAAATGCAACATTAATCGTATCTTCTGTTTTCTTAATTCTTGTTTTTTATTATTGTTCTCTCTCCTTAATTTTTTTTTTTTTGGTTATATTCTCTCACACTCAGTAACTCCCTTGTGTCTTTGGGGCTTTATTCCATTGCTTTGGGTGAATTGATTAAAAAAAAAAAAATCAATATACAAACAGTGAAATCAAAAGTGCATGATTACTGGCTGTTTCATGTCTTATATGATCATCAGATATTGTAGGCTTAAAGCATGAAACTGCCAGTCACCATCCACTGTTGATTTCTATGGCTAGATTGTTTATAACTATATGTCATCTATCTTCAATAATGAGCACTCTTCCCTCAAACATTATATATGCAGGTTTGATCATTGCCGGAAGACACATTTTCTTAACTTAGATGTAATAAAGGATGAAGACAGAAAAAAGGTTGAAATGCTGTTAAACCTGAGGTGAGTCCGAATAAAAATAAAATATATAAACAAAAATAAAAAGAATTCAAATTAAAATAAAGCATTTGTTCTTTCCTTTAAAACCCTTATCTCTTTCTTTCTCTCTCTTTCCCCAAACTTCTATATTTCTCTTAACCTACAAGAAGGAAACCCTCAAATAAAAAAAGGAAGAATAAGAAAAAAACTGAACCTGACCAACAACATTAGAAGTTTTCAGAAGCAGAGCTTACTTATTTGTGACTGAAAAATAGCGAAAATCAGTGAGGCTCTACACATAACTTCCGTTATCAAAAAACAAAAAAGAAAGGAATGCTGGAAAATAAATTAATTTGGCCAATCAAAAAAATTGGTACAAAGACACTTTTTGAGCCTGGTGAGAAGGATATAAAATCTGACACCCCTGACAGAAGATGAGAGGGGGAGCAGAACAACACCAAAAGAGGACGGAACAAAAGAACACACGTGTGAAAGAGCAGTCAAGAAATCATCCGTTACTGACATTTCCACCCTGTTTCAGAGCCAAAAAGAAAACGGTAGTATGACACTGCCCTAATCTCTGATATTACTACTACTACTCCTATCATGGTCTGACTTCAAAATGACTGCAAATAGATATTTCTCCATACTGATATCAATATCTGCTTTATAAATTAACTTTTTGCTATACTGAATACCAAAGGACTCACACAACAATCTATAGAAAGTAAATAAAAATATATTATTTATTTTAACGTTTGAGTCAGTTTGTTTTTATTCCAAATTCCAAAGTTTCCAATAAAATAATTATCCTACCACATATCCACACTGGCAACATTCTGAAGTGAACACAGGCTACAAACCTACTAATTTAAGTGTAAACATAAACCCCACACTAATCATAAGGTTGAAAACTAAACTGGAAATTGCTTTATTTTTCAAGTTAGATCATTTTAATGGTATTGTCCTAGCAAAAATATCTCTATGATGTGCTGTTTTTTAATAATATACCCACAAACAGATAATAATATAAATTAGTCTGTTGAATAGCTGTTATATATTTTATAAATTTTAAATCATTTTACAAGCTGTGTATATCTGTACAGTTTTATAATAAAATACAGCACTGCATATGTACACAGCTTTTCAAGAAAACAAATCATGAAAATTAGCATTAAATTTTGGTTGAGTCACTCACAAGTTACTGACCTGGATGTCATAGCCACACATGACATAGTCTGGAGCCACACAACTTTGTCCAGCATTCAGAAGTTTACCCCAGATAATTCGTTGTGCCACAACCTCCAAGTTGCAGTTACTATCAACATAAACAGGACTGAAATGGGAAAATATACAGATATTTAAATGTCTTGTGAACTCTGAATATAGTATTAGAGTGTATCAAAAGTATTTTGAAGGGCTATTCATTTTTTTAAGGACTTCAAAGCTTATTTCATATACACATCTAAAGGCTCAGTTCCTCCATTATATTATTAATATGTAATTGTGTATTTAGAAAGCAATCCATCTTTTATACAAGTTTCATTAAATATGACTGACAAGGTACTTTGGTTAATTTTTTATTTAATTTTTCTTATGTTCTAATAACTTTCTTCTTTTCTGTGACAACAATGACTCACCTGTAAGATCCAAATTACAGAGAACCAATATTATTTATGAATACCCATGTCCCTTAAGGAACTATGTTTCTCATCAAGCCAAATTCATAAATAATTATATTGGATATACTACAACATGCCTAACAAGAAGACTCACATTACATCTCTCTGCCCATAGTTCAGTTAGGCCTCGTTTAAATACACATGGAGACCTACCAAACTCCATCCGCAACATACTTGTTGATAATACAAATATAATAACCACATCCACATGTAAAAATGGCTAAAAATAATGGAAGTATTATCAATAAAAAAGAAAAAGCCAACATTCAATAACATCATCTATCAATCTGACCGTGTTTTTCCAAGAAAATAAAGCATTTCTATAACTCTAGATACATACATAAAACAATCTATACATTCAGTTAAAAATAAAATCATTTTTGATAATGCCTAAAACTATAGCAAAAAGTGGTCAGACATACGGAACATTCAGAAAATTTCTACATAAATTATGTCCAGAAAAGAAGAAATTATAAGAAAACAAGAAAAATTAAATAAAAAAAACTTAACTGCAGTACCTTGTCATTTGTTTTTAATGAAACTTATATATGAAGAACAAATAGGAAACATTTATCAATCTAACATGTTTCACTTTTATTAGCACTTCATTTGAGAATGAGATCTGTTCTTTATCTTATCATTCTGTTGGATTCTGATTCATATTTCATCACAACTCATACACTCAGAACCAAAAGATAAAGAAAAGGAATAATGAGAGAATATAAGGAGACAAATTATGAAAAGAAGAAATAACCACAACATAAAATTAATCAGTCATTTCTGGCCTGAAAATGATAATTATGAAGATTTTATATTTACAGACCATTTCCCTCCAAGTTCCAATGTAACTGGTGTGAGATTAGCAGCAGCTGCAGCCATAACAGCTCTGCCATTGTTGGGATTTCCAGTGAAGAAAATATGGTCAAATCTCTGCTCCAGTAGTTCTGAAGCCTCTTCTGTACCTCCAGGATAGACCCGTATACATTCCTGAAAAAAGCCAAAGATGGTGTCATAAAATGTAATTGGGGAAAGAAAGTATATATTCAACATGATAAGGAAATTAAGAATCGTGTGCAAATATAAAGTTTCACATTGCTATTCTCAAGTAGAAACCCCCCACAATTCATATCCACTTATATATGTGTGCATATAAATATCTATAATATACAATGTGCATATACACACACATATATAAGTGTGTGTGTATACATGTACATGTGTGTGTGTATACATGTACATATGTGTGTGTATATGAATATATGTGTGTGTATATATATATATATATATATATATATATATATGCACATTAAATATTGTAAATATTCTATTAATGCCACAAATGAATTTATACAAATTCTTCATTCTGTAAAACCAAACAAACAAATAATCATATGTTTTGATGTACAAAATTTATTTACTAATCCACTCGTCCATAAAATGACTTACATCATCATCCATGATGTATACAATCACACTTCTCTCCCACCCATCAATATTAAACCCACTATTTTAAAAAAAAATATTATTAGCATGATCCATTCAAGTACCATTTCATGACCCTCTAGGTAATATTTATACTCAAATAGATGGTATTGTGATGGGATCTCCCTTAAGACCCCTTTTTTCTAATTATTATTTGGCACATTTAGAAAATAAAATACTTAATAACACTAATAAACCTCCTATATATGTAAGATACATCAATGACATTTTCATTTTAGCTAAAAATATTAACCAAATTACACAATTTAAAAACAAATTTGAAAGTCACTCTGTTCTCAAATTTACACTAGAACTTAATAATAAAATTCCAATCTTTGATGTATTTATTGATTCCAGCACACATAAATTTACTACTTCTCTATATAGGAAACCTGCTAGCATTAACTCGTGTCTCCTTAATTACAATGGTGAATGCCCCCAACGATATAAATTAGCCATTATAAAAAACTTAACCCAATGCACACAAATTGTATCTTCTTCCAAAACCATATTCTATAAAGAATTACATAACATTAAAGAAACACTTGTTAATAATGGATTTCCTAATTCCGTCATTGATCAACAAATTAAAATGTATCTCAATAAACTTAATAATACCTCTAACAAAATTGATAATATTATTAGGTTGGTGCAAAAATAATTTCGTTTTCTTACATATGTTTCTATGTGAGAAAACGAAATTACTTTTGCACCAACCTAATAATAATAATAGAATAAACATAACATTATTAACTTATACTATTATAACCAAATGCATAATAATTACAAACATAACCAAACAACACTCAAAAACATAATAGGTAGAAATGTTAAACCCATTAATAATAATAAACAAGTTAAGCTCATCATATAAAAAAAATTAAAACAATTGACCTCATAGTCTCTAATAAACCAACAACCACACAACTAAATCCTCTACAAAAAAACAATGTAGTGTATCAATTTACATGCCCATTCAGAGATTGTATCTTTGGTACTAATAATAAACCCACTACATATATTGGTTTTACTACAACCACGCTCTCCCATAGACTTACCTGTCCCCTTTCTGATCTTAGTTCTATTAAAAAACATTTCTTAGAAAAACATAACCATGTACATAATATTAGACAGATATTAGTTGATAACACAATAATACTCACACATGCACACAATAAAAAGAAACTTCAGATATTGGAAGCAATCTACATTAAAAGAAAGCAACCCACACTCAACAAAATTGCATTTCAAACTAGTCACAACACATTACATTCCATCTAGACATATGGTTCTGTTGCTAATATTTTGGTCTCTCATGTGGTATGACATCATAGAACTGCATCTTGAACTTACAACTTGCGTCTGCTATTCCATGACTATTATTATCGCATAGCAATTTTTTATGTCAACATAAAATATCATCTTCAATAGTGAATATCTTTGTTTAAATGTTCGTATAACCACTCTGAAGATGGCTCAAGTGAGCCAAAAGCTTAGATGAAGGGCCAACTTAATAAAAAAATATTCAAATGTTGGACAATCTTTTGTCTTTATTTTTATCTGAAATTAAAGCAAACATATGAACTTTTGAATGGCTCATGATCAGACATAATAGACATTCATTGTCTGTTATATTTAACAATATATGTTTATATATATATATATATATTGAACAATAAAAAATATTAAAAAATTAAAATCTTCAGACACGCTGGATTGTACATTAATATTCTTTCATTTTTTTTATTATTATTTCATTTAGATTCCTTGACTAGTTTCGGCCAAAATGGCCATCATCAGGAGAAGAAATATTTCTGTTTGCTGGTAGCAGTGAACTACAGAAATGAATTTCTTGATGGAGAAAATGAACTTTTGTCTGTAGTTTTCATTTGTTTTTTTATTTTTTTATTTTTTAACACGAATCTTGTAACATTCCTTGTGTTGGTCAAACAGTCTCTTTTAAGTTGTTATTTGAGATAAGAGCTGGATGGATCTATGCTGCTCTGAATTCCCCTAGTCAGTTTGACAGGATTATTGGTCCTGGAGAGGGGATGTGTCTCTGTTAAGTGTTTGTCTGTGTGTTATTTGGTTCTTAGGGAGTGAGTGAATACGAAATGTGTAAGTGTGTATATTGCTGTGGGTGTGTGTTATCATTTGGCTCATTAGGGAGTGAGTGAGTATGATATGTGTATGTTCGTGTGGGTGTGTGTATAAGTGTGAGGCCTCAACACCTCCGTAAGCATGTCTGTCTTATGTGGGTGAGAAATGTGTGTAGGTTTTGATTCGTACTGTTATATATTAGTACTATCTATATTGTTAAATTTATGGTTTAGCCCGGCTGGATAGTGTGTTTTTAGACGTATCCACTTATTTTCATGGAACTCTAAAATCTTTCTAATGTTATCTGCTCTGAACTTTTCTATTCTCTCAATTATAGTGAATTTGGCATGTGAATTTGTATGTGTGTATATATGTATGTATATATATATATATGTGTGTGTGTATGTGTTTATATATATATATATATATATATATATATATATATATATATATATATATATATATATATACAGGGTGCAATTAAATTATGCAAAAATGAAAGTAACACTGACATCTCATTTTAACAGATATATTTACCAAAATTACACAAAAATATCTGGAAATACTAAAAAGTAAATTTATTCAATAAAACATCATTGGCGTCAACAGTGGCCTCCTGCAACTCTTCTGGATGGTCTCCTTTTTTAAGTTGGTGCTTATAATCCTTGCCTTCAGTTCATCTTTGGTGTTAGTAGGAGTTTTGTTAGTCACTTGCTCAACTGCACTCAACACATAATATTCAAGGGAGGTGCAGTCTGGAGAGTTAGGTGGCCAGATGATGGGTTCTCCTGCTTGTGTGGCATGCTGCAGAGTCTTTTTGCCAGACATGGGGTCTTCCAGCATCCACCCTCTTGATCCCAGGCAGCACTATCTCCTCAAGGCACTTGATATAGGCTGCTGTGCTGAGTCTGAGGCCCTCACCAACAAATTTTGGGTTTATTTTCTTATCAGAACAATCAGAGTGAGTTTTCCAAGCTGCCATACCTTTGTCATCACCATTAGACTGTCCTCAGATTGACAGTCAAACACACTGATGTTTGCATAGTGGAGCTTCTGTCGTGAATACCAAGCAGGACAGCATGTTGTTGCCAAATTTCTAGCTAAGTGAATTGCATCATAGTGCTCTTTTCCCACAGATGATGCCCAACTGACACCACTATACTGTGCTGTTGACAAAATCAAAAACAAATAACATGCATGCATGAAATAAAAAAATAAAAAATGGCAACCATTTACCCATTGCACACTGTATATGTGTAAATATATATATATATATATATATATATATATATATATATATAAAATAATAGACAAAAGAAAACTTTTCTATACCAATGCATTTCGTTCCTTGAAGAACTTTATGATGGGAAATGCAGAGATTTTATTAGGTGATTTGTATTTATACACAGAAGTAACATGGGGGAAAAACATTAAGTTTTCAAATTTTGAATTTGTGAGTGCTTTAAAATATTCTTAAAGCATGCTGTGTAGGGAAAGGTAAACTATGCAGGATACTAAGTGATGTAAATTATAGCCTAATAAGTGAAAATGAATTAATGTTTTTGTTGTTCTAGAATTTTTAATTTAAAAAAATGTAATCCTTATTTATTTCTATGTATTTTATTTTGTTTAATTATTTATTCATTAATTTATTTATTTTTAATTATTTTATTATTTATTTATTTTTAATTATTTTATTATTTTATTTATTTTATTATTAGGAGTTCTTTTAATTTCTAAAAATTTTCATGGTTATGTATGGTGGTTTGAGAAAGGAGCAAGAAAAAAACAGTGTGTAAGTTAACATTTTGTCAAGAACCAATAATTGCACTTTCAAGAACTTTTTGTCTAAGTAAGTTATTTTCTCTTTTAATAAGTACAGCTCTTTTGAGATTGAAGTTGATTGTTGTTGAAATATTTCTGTGTATAACTAATGCATTGGATAAATTGTTATGTAGGTGATCCTTCCTATGTTCATAGTACTTTTTTAATTTCTCTGAGTTTCACCAATATACTGTAAGGAACAGCTGTGACAGTCTTTTTTTATATATGCCTGCTTCAAAATTCTTGTTATTTTGGACATTTTTGGTTCTGATCATATCCATAATAGTTTTGGATGTAGTCATAATCTCTATATTTACCTTGATAAAGATCCTCAAGAAATGAAACATGTTGGTATAAAATGTTTTCCTTTTATCTCTTCTTTTACTTATATTGTCTGCACAGATATATTTTATTTATATTTGAATTATTACATGTACAGGGTAAGTCAGAATTATGTTAGCACTAGTATGAGAGGATGAGTCAAAATTATGTTAACACTAATATGAATGGAATCATTTATTCTGAGTTTACTGAATAGTCTCCAACTGTCTACCAGCACAACTGATACACAAAAACTAGCAGATCAACAGTACAATTTAGTGCCTTGACAAACATTTCATAGGGAATGTTTGATATTATACCTTTTATTCTGTCCTTCAGTTCTTCTATGTCTCTAACTTTTTTGCTATACACGTGATCCTTTATCATACCCCATAACCAGAAGTCACAGGGTGTCAGATCAAGGGAGTGTGGTGGCCATGCCAATGGTCTGTCATAACATATCCAATGATTTGGTGAACTTTGATCTAGACAAGTGCAAACAGTTCATAAGAAGCAAACTGAACAAATTATACATCAACATCACACTTACTGAATCCATGTACTTGGGAATAAGAGTTTCTATAAGTTCAGAAGTGTTTGGTGCCAAATCAGAGGGTTTCATTACAATGCAATTCCCTGAAAATAATAAATAAGGAGTAAAGGAATAAGAAAAGTATTGATTATTGCTGCTGCTTTATATTAAATTTTTAATGAGACTCAAAGCAAATAAATAAAATTAATAATAATATTTTTATTTATTTTTCATAAGGTTAAACTATGACATAAGGTTGGTTTAATGTGTTCTCCTGCCCATGCAACATGTATTGGCACAGGTAGTGTCAAATCCAGTCAGGACTTCAAGAGAGGGTGATTGAGAGCAACATGTAATGTAAATGAGCTCTTACAAATCCAAACAGGTTTCGACTTTTAAATAAATATGAAAATGATAATGTCCTGTATAGTTGATTGTACTCACAAAAATCAGCACATTTATACACAAATACAAAAATTCAAAATCCTTTTAAAAATCTTGGTGTGTTGATTTGTATTAAGCTTTTCTATTTATGATTAGCAAATACAGTTTACACTTAATACTAATATAATCTAAAAGATGGAAATTAATACAGAATTTTAAAAGATTTAAAACTTTATAAATTATTATAATTAAAATTTTAAAAAATGAAAACACTTCTTGTAAAATTTCATTGCAAAATTTTTTTTCTTAAGACAATAGTGTCCTTAATCTATCTCATTTATAAAAGCAATTAAAAGCTTTTCTAACTAAATAATGTCATAGTTTTATTGCAATTTTTTATTTTATGATTTGGAGTAAATGAATAACTGTTTGAAAAAAAAAAATTATGATTTACATTTTCCAAGGAGTTCTGCTTTTAACTAGCATGAAAAATATTCAAATCAAAATTGAATTTCTTGAGATTTCATAAAATTAAGTAACAGATGTAAAAAAAATATTTTTACCAAGATTTTCTAAAAAAACAAACATTTCCAAAATAATTTCATTCATTTGTGAATAAATCTTGTAAAATCACATTAAAATCCAACAATTAATTGATTTTTGCAAAAATTTCCAAGACAATGTATTTTTTACTGTCCCCCCAAAAATTTCCATAGTAATCTTTGGCCCACTGCTGACAGAAAAAAATTAAGATTTTTAACCAAAATTTCAAATGTGGTAGAAAGGATTAAAAAATGAATAAAATAATAAAAGAATATTTTGTTTTTTTTCCTCTTAATAATAAAAATATATACATGCATACATACACACACGCACGCACACACATGCGCACAAAATCTTTTCAAATCTCTTATAATAAAGGAAATGGTTTTGTGTAATATTTACCTGCTGCCAGAGCACCAACCATAGGAGAGAAAAGTAACTGGACAGGATAGTTCCATGGCGAAATGATGAGGACAACACCAAGGGGTTCCTTCTTGATGAAACAGTCGTCAGCAAGATTCACAAGGCCTTTGTTAACCTTATAAATAATGATGAAAGAAATCAAATTTATTGGGGAAAAAATTTGATAAAGAAGATTAAATTACTTTTTTTTATTATTATATAATAAATTTGATATTTTTAAACATATGATTTAATTAAGAAAACTATACCTTTTAAAACCTTTTTCCTTTGCTTCCTCTCAGTTTAAAGTTTGATACGATTGAAGCTTTACTGTATTTGATGGTATATAACAGAGGTGGCTCAACCATAGCTCACAACCCATTTGTGTCTCTCTGACATTTAATGTACAACTTCTGCATTGGCTGAGCTCCTTTTCTCAACACAGTTAATACAAAAAGGAATTTTAATATTTATCCTGTTATAATTGTGTTTGTCCCTCCCTTCATTAGTTCTCACAACCATTACACCCTTCCAATACCTCATAAATAATGGATTATTCCATTTTGACTGTGTGGAAAAAGGAGAAATGACATTACTTGGTTTCAGTGAGGAAATGAAAGAAAGAAGGTAAGAGAGAAGTGTTTAATGGCTGTTTCAGTGAAATGGAAAAAGTTGTCAATTACAAATCTTTTCATTTGTACCCACTTCTTAAAATAACAACCCACATTCATATTTATTATTGTTATTGTGATATTTTGTTAAAGCTGTTAAGCTCAAATATTTAACAATGCAATCGGAGAATATCTATGGATATTTTATTGTTGTAGAATAAGGTTACTCAATCATTAAGAATTAAGTAAGATTCATCAGAACATTAAAATAGGAAAACCATGAAATTTTCATGGGTTAAAACTAGTAAATATTATTATTATTTTTTAAAGTCTAATTCGATGTTACTAAAAAGCTAATTCACATACTTTTCTTTGTTGTTTCTGTAATTCATTTCCATATTAAAATACAGTATAGTTAAAATTTTTAAAACATTTGGTATATATGCATACTTTACAATCTTTTTTTATGCTATGTGTCTTGAGGATGTAGATGATCATGACTCTCCACAGATTCCATTTCTTTATTATGTGGAAATTGCCATAATCTCTTGTGGGGAAAAGAGTAAAGTGGTTTCCTGTTTTCTCCATTTTTTTAAAATTTAATTATTCTCTTAGATTGGTTGCCATCAAAGGTTAAAAAACCGAGCCTAATCTACTGTTTAATCTATAACTAGGGGAGAAGATATAGATTCATGCCTTTCTCAAAGGCAATTGTGCAAAAGTCAGCACACCAGATTAGGTGAAAATTTGAACTTGGCTCTGCCCATTCCAATTTCTGTACTGATAACTGTTATACTATCCACACCATATTTTGTGATTACTGAGACTAATGCAAAGTAACATTTTGCAAAAACTATCCACATGAATAGTGATGCATAAATGTATTTGTTAATATTTCTATAAATTTTCTTTTGAGAAAATATGTATGTGACAATAAAAAAAAACAATTTTGTTTATGTCTTGCAGCTCTTATATATTTGAAGTTTGTCGTTAAATCTTTAAAAATGGAGGTTTTAAAAGTAAATATAAATATATACAAAAATATAAAACAAAGAGAAAGAAGAGCAAGGATAGGAAAATATTACTCACGGTAAAGTTGCTGAATCAAAAGAATATAACAAAAAAGATAAAGATAAAAAAACTAATGAAAAAGGACTAATTGGCTATCACTCTTCACTCTTCAGAGCCAATTGAGGACAAAAACTATGTGCACAGCAACTTGCCTGTTATTTATACTGTTGATTCCCTGGTAGTAATTTTTTGCTGTGTTGTGATGGAAGAAAATGAAATGAAACCAAGATCTCTATGTTGGAGAAGAAAATCAAGAATAATAAAAGGCATTAAACCTCTTTGGTTCAGGGAGGTGTAGTGGGATTGGCAAATAGGATTTTACCTGTTTGAATATGTTAGTTATAGGATAAATAAAGTGTAGATTAAAGAATCAGTCAGGAAGAAGTGGACTACTGTTTGTTTGTTTTGTGGCATATCAACTCCTTATGGGCCATTTAATGCTAAAATTTAATTTTCTTGGGAACATTAGTAATAAAAATTACCAGTAATACATTTTTGTAAAAGATTACTGGTAATTTTTATTTTTTACAAAAATAAATTGCTGGTATAATTTTTTTTCTATGAAAATGTATTGTTGGTATTTTTATTATAAAAATGTATTTTTATACTTTCATAGTGTTTTGACCCCAGTTTGTGGAACTATTTGCCCATAGTAGGGACCCTAACAGGTGCTACCACCCCAGGTCAGGTTGGTCCTGAGAACAACAGCAATTAAGAAGTGATTTCATGCTCCTCAAAACCTCCCGATCAGAGGCCTTGCTGCCAGAGGTAGTTGACTACTGATCACCTCTTGTAAATCAACACTATACAACACTGAGTTTTTTTTTTTTTAGTTATTGTGCCCATTATTTATTTTGGTTTTATTTTTTGTCTGCAACTGGCTCTGAAGAGAGTGGAGTGATAACAGGTGAGTCTTTTTTTTTCATGATTTCTTTTTTGTTGTTATATTTTTTTCAATTCATCCAGTTTATGAGTAAGTTTTTGCTTATTCTTGCTCTTTCTCCCTTTTGTTTTCATATTTTTGTATACATTTATATGAGGAGGCATGGTGGAGTAATGGATAGCAGCTTGTATTGAGAAATTGAAGAGCTGAGTTTGAATTCCAGTTGAATCCATTACATTCACTTATGTGCTAATACCCTTGGGAAATGTATGAATCCTCTTTGTTGTGGATTCCGCGTGAAAAATCGGCCTCCAATAAATGACAAATGCAAGTATTTAAGCTAAGAAATTAAATGTATTTACACAAAATACAAAAGGTAATGCTGTTAGTAAAATCCAGGAACGCCAGTCAGTATTAATCAAAGATCGCTATATACAGTCTCGAAGTAAACTTCCTTAGAGTCGGGCGTACTTTTAACTGACTTCTAACGTCAACTCAATCATAGTGTCTATGTACTTTCCACTCTCTTCCTCCACCCTGTTCCTCTACTTGTGCCTCTCTTATCCTACTCTGACTGACTGTGGCTATTTTATGGCAGCAGGATGAGTCCATTTATATCAGAAAAGGGTGGACCCCATAATACTCTTCTTCTCATGCTATGGGTAAATAGCAGGACAGACCGAGTTTTACAGCCTAGGATGACAACTGGTCTACTGCAGAAAGAAATGGCAACCTACTGCAGGAAAAAAACTGCCTCATCAGTCATGTATCAGAAGATACATTATCGCCTAAGCATGTATCACACATGGTACATAACTGACTGATATATTTATATATATTTTTAAAACATCTCTTTTTAAAGCTTTAATAACATTTTGTACTCACCACAGATTATTGAAGTTTATTATATATGGCTCTTAGATTAGATAAGTTTCACCATCCTATCATGTGGGATTTACATTCCCAGTCCTCTCCCCATCTAAAAATATTGTTAGTTTTACAGATACAGAGGTAAGCATAATTTTGCACCGTTCTAAATTGATCTTTTTTTTTTGTCAGAGAGTAAATACAATCTTCCTTTTTATAATGTTTAATATAATTGTGTATCCCTATTTGAGCTAACTTTCCTGCTTTTGCTAACCCAAAATTAAAAACTGGTGTAGTGATACAGTCTTCTCTATAGCCAATAAAACTATAAATAATTATGAAGACATTTTTTTCTCAACCTTGACATTAAGAATAAAATCAAAACTAAGTGTCTAAAATAATGTTTTACTGCTGGTGGCAGCAGGAAAAAAACCAGAGTTGGAACTTATTGTAAAATGGATTCAGGAATCTTGGGATTCTGTCAGTGAGGATGTTATAAAGAAAAGTTTCAAGAACTGTTGTCTTACAACAGCCATGGATGGCTCTGAAGATGACATCCTTTGGCAAGAGAGTCAATAGGAGGAAGATAATATTGTGAATGATAATTTGTTTAATGACAATTTAGATATTGATTTTATAATAGAAAGTGGTGATGATGATGATGATGATGATGAAAATTAAAATTTCAATAAATTGTTAACTTGATCCTCTTTTCTTCAAAATTGGCCTTTTTATAGATTTTTTATTTTTTCGCCAAATAAAAAATGCAGTTACTGATAAACAAATTTATTGACAAAAAATGTTACAATTATTATTATTGGATTTAAAATGAAAATTGGGATAATATCTATTTTAGAACAAGTATGTATCTATTATTATAAATCAATAACGAAAAAATTTTTTTTGCTTAAACCTATTTATAATATGCACCCCTCCTATCATCTGTAATTTACAGTAAAAAAATATGTATTATTTTTGAGAAATTATGGTAAATGAAACAAAAATGTAAAGCCAATTACCTTTTCAGGAGCCATCCATGATGCTAAGTTATTAAGAGCACTGATAATCTCATTGCAAACAAAGTCAATTTCCATCATAAGACTCTCAAAGGGATGCTGAAACATTAAAGCAAATGAAAACTGAGTAACAATATTCAGTGAAGTTTATTTATTATTAATTTTGACAAGTTTTTATTTTTGAAAAAGGAAGAATATAGCTATATGATTAAATTTATATTTTGTCTATTGCTGGATCGTCTATGAACAAGTTAGTAAGGCAATGTCTATGTCAAATAGACACACCAAATTAAAAGTTCAAATATTTAGACAATATTTGAACCATTCTTTATTTTTGTTCTATGCAGCTTACTTAATGGCAATAGAATTCAACTAACACAGAATTTTTCTTTGAATTTCAAGTCATTTATTAGAATATGAAAAGTTCTGCTATATGGATATTTGTGCATCAATCAAAAGAATGTATCTGTATTCTTCACCTCTACCACTTCAAATTCAATAACAAAGACTAAAGAATATTTTTTTTTTATTGATCATTTATTTATTTGTTAACTCACCTTGTACAAGTCATTCCTCAGAGCTTCAATAAAAAGATCTTTGTTTTCTTCCATTAAGGCCAGGAGAGCCCTGAGCTGCTGCCGGCGCCATTCCATATATTTGGTAGCACCAGACCTAAAGGAAAGTCTTAGGTCTGAGACAATCTGAAATGTTATAAAATGAAAAAAATTTCAAATATGGATTGCAAATTGTATCAACTAATAATTGTATTAATATTAAAAAAACATTAATTGAAGGATGACTTTTCTTATAAAATAAAAATAAGACAATGTTTTAAATGCTTTACTTTACAACAAATTTTAATTTTTTCCCTTGAATTCAGTTGATATATAGCATCTATCGTATTTAAAATCAAATATAAAAATTTTTCCTTAAAAAATCTTTTTATACTTGTTTCATTTCATTTTACCTTATGATTATCTGAACCATCCCCATGTTCTTTTATTGTTGTTTGCAATCATATTTAGAAATCAGTTTTTTCACCTTTGATCATCAATATCTTTTGTTTTAATACTCTGTAGGTGATGATATTTGACAATGAAAAAGTTTTTCTGCTGTTGCAGAAAACTCCAGCATTAGTGTTTGCGCTTCATGGATATGTTGTCATGGTAACAAATAAGAAAATACCTTGACTGAAATCAACAACAAAGCTGTGACAGTTGAACGACCTTGAAAAAGAATGCATTGGAAAAAGAAATAATATTGATGAATAATACAGATGCTCAATGTTAATGAACTAAGTTGTTTATGAATTTTATATTCATCTTTTGAATGCTGCCATAGGATTTTAGCCATGGAAATTAATGATTTTTAGCATAAGTACCTGAGAGTAGATTTAATGTTTAATTTAAAATGTGCAGCTGATGATGAGGTTAAGTATACAGAGCTATATTAAAATAATGTCTTCATGGGAGATAATTAATGTTTCAGTTTTAAAATAACTGGTTTATTTTTTAGTATTTATAATTTCTGTTTTGATTGCACTTTATTTTTTCTTCTAAAAATGTTTCTCTATTTACATTATCCAGACTACTGTCCTCATCTTTGTCGCCATATTTATTACAACATTTCTGCCATTGTATGCTCCGTCCTTCTTCAGGTGGTTGGAATGTTGACCTGAACCCTTTATTTCACTCACTGTGTTAGACTGTTCTAGTTCCACATACCATGTTTAATGGATGTCAGTTATCTCCTGTTAATTCCCCTCTCCAAGTTCTCCACTGCCTTAACCGGGTATTGAACTCACACTCTTTGGGTCCTGTCACTGGATCTAACTGATGCCTTTATCCACTGTGCCATGAATCCTTGAATATAGACAGATACTGAAAAATGTTTCTGTTTTTGTCTCACACACATGTCTGTTCAGAGTGACCATCTTCACTCTTCGAAGGCTGGAAGTCATATAATAAAAAATGCTTTTTACAGATTGTTTTTTTTTTTAATATCACCCTATGCAAGGCAGTAAAGCCAGTAAGATACAATGGGTTACTGAGTGTGAAAAAATAAGAAGAAAAAGAAACATTATTAAGTAAACCACTCATCTGTTGTCCAGAATAAATAAAAATTAAATAATGGGTTCAATTTAGAATTCCCTGTAGATTACCTGGATCGTTATACACCTAATAAAGCCCGGATGGTACATTGGTTGAAACATTGTGACAGTAACAACAAAGATGAGGATAATAGTTTGCATGTAAATATTGATAGCCAAAAAGAATTTACACTAGAGATATCAAAAGAAAGAACAGGCTTTAGAATTCATGAGTAGTTGCGTATGCAGGATACGACAGTTAAGTGGGCACTAAAGTAACTGAATGTCCTCTAGACATGCTATCAAGTGGACATTTCCAATTTGATTCTGAAGAATTTGGGAATTGAATGTAGAAACCATCCACCCTACTAATCAGATCTTCTTTTTTTTATTATTTCCTGTTTTTAAATCTTAAAAAGATTTCGGAAAGGAGTAAAATTTTGAATGATTTAGAGATAATAGCACTAGTAGCAGCAGAGAAGTGTTTCAATGACTAAACTTTGGCCATCTTGGACTATCATGTTTGCAAAAACCAGTGTCAAAAGAATAGTTTTCCCTTGACACCACTATTATTTTAACTACCTTCACTCCTCAGCTATGTTTATTGTTTTAAAAAGTGATGACTAAAATTTTAATAAAACCTAAATATATGACAGTGAATTTATACATTTGCTTTATTCTTGAGAATTTACAACAAAAGTAATAAACATTATTTATTTATTAGATTGTTTATTTACACATTTTTTGTGGGTATGAAGAGCCAACATTGCCCAAACTTTTTTCTTTTTTAAAGGATTAAAGAAACTCAAGAAACGATATGCCAAATATGATGAACTGCAGTGGGAATATATGGAAAAACATGTTAGAGCAATAAAAGCAGACATATTAAAAAGCAATTCATAACAAAAAAAGAAACAATTTATAAAAAGGATATATTACTGTAAGATGGTAATACCAAGATATAGCAATGGTTAAAAACAGTTAAACTAGTGTATCAGTTCTATCTCAGAGCAAAAATTGAGGACAAAAAAATATGCACAACAACTAAAAAATATACAACTGCAGATGAATGATATATGCAAAAAAAAAAAAAAAAAAATAACATTAAGCTCACTAACTACTACTTCTGCTTACAGTGAGCTGGCTGGTAGGACTTAGTGTACACTGATTCCCAAACTATCAAGTGATAATTGCTATTAGCCATACTCAGCACTGCTATAAAATCAGGCAAACTGAATAAGATCAAATACCATGTACATTTCATGGATATAGGTCATTCCTTTCTTGTTTGGACTGAGAATTTTTTAGTACTTCCTCATATATACTTTATTCTCAGATTAGTTTGACAGCACAATATTTCAAGAGAGTACCTTGAACCATTTACCAAGTTGTAGCCACACAATTATCAGCCACTTTTCATTTGATTACCCAATAACCTGATTCTGTGACCTACTGACCCCAACCTGCCTTGACCAAAAACTTATTGCTTAACTTAGTTTCCTTTTCATCATCTAAGATCTCCTACTCCAATACTTCCCTTTTGTCAATACCAACACAGAGAAGTAACAACTTCTGACAATCGTACACCTTTTTACAGATTTATATAATACAATAATAAATAAATGAATTTATCAATATGTAAATTTAAATGAGATACAATGTTCTAGAGTTGATGCAGGTGGACTAGCAGTTAACATTTTTAGTGATGAATTGTATGTACAAGTTCTACTTGAGGTCTGGGTTGAGTTTAAGTCCCAGTACTCCCTGAGAGAATACCAATTCATCATGATTGCTGACACTAAGAAAAGATAAGGAAAGTCAGCAAACCAGGTGTTTGGGTTCTAAACATTCTTAGCAAAAAGAACAAAGTGGATAATTGATAAACAAAATTGTAAATTATTTATGACTCAACATAATATGAGTTTTACTTTTAATTTCATATTCAAGAAGTACTGAACAAGAAAATGCAGAAGAAAAAAGGTTTGCTATTATATAATTACAATGCTATACAAAATTATTTAAATATTGTCATCATTTTTATGAAGACATGCATAACCTAGTAAATAAATATGTTGATTGTTCTTTGTTCTCAAAAATGACTCAAATTCAGTTCAGTTAAAACACAATTTAGGCAATAATTGTTGTTGGTGGAGCTTGTTGCTGAGTATTAGAGAGCTTATTGACATTTCTTTCTGTGTGAAATGAGTTCGATATTGGATCTGAAGAGATGTCAACAGTCACCACATAGTAGGGTCCAGGGGATGGAGAGCTCTGACTTCTTTGGGCTCTCTTTGTCTCTTCTATTTGTCTTCTGGTGTTTTTGAGGGATGTTGTTTTTTTTTTGTGGAATGCTCTTCTTCAATTGGTTCGTCCAGCAGCTTCCATCTCCTAATTGACCAAATTGATTAATGTCCTGAACAAGGTGTTTTTGAGCCGATCCTTGAATTGATGACATGGAGATCCACATGGTCTCTTGCCAGATGCAAGCTCTGAGAAGAGGATTTGTTTTGGTAGGTAGATGTCTGATATTTGGGCAAGGTGTCCAACCCATTCAAGTTGGTGGCAAGTCATGATGGTTTCTAGGCTCTCCATCTTTGCACGGAGAAGAATTTCATTGTTTTTGATCCAGTCCTGTCATGTGTTCCACAGAAAACATAAAAACATTTTTTTTTATTTTTGTTCTATAAAATAAAAACGGTAGCAACTATTCATGTTCTAAATTAAGGTGTTTTCAGTTTCTGGGCAGAATAAAAGAGTTGTGATATTTTTGCATTTCAGAATTTTATTCTAGCAACAGTAAAGAAAAGCTACAAATATGGTTCACAATGTTTTCAGCCCCGTTTTTTTCCAGACATATCTGTATCCCCAAAAGTTAGTCAATGAAGGTTCTTAACAACAATGATGAATCTCTCTCAAATGTCTTCTCAACTAGAGACCAATATCCAAATTTTCATCAAATCATCAAACTTACACAGGAAACTGCCACCCTATAAAGATTCCCTCCTCTACATTAGAGACAATGATGTGAACTAATTTTATTGTGCACATTTTTGCTAGAGACTCACTTGACCTAACCCCAAATTGCACATAAATAAGTATTAACCATTAAGTATCAGATATCAATTAATCTTTCATTGGATATCAGTAGATATCATCATCTGAAAACTTTTTCTAAGCGTCATTAATTTTTTGTTGTAGATTTGAATCAACTCACAACAAAGAAAAAGGTGAAAAAGGTGTTTAAGTATAAAAGTATTTTTATTTTCATGTTTTTTTACAGCTAAATTTTTCTTAGCATGTATGAGTGTTAAAGTTCTTACAGTCATTGTTTATATTTGTTAAAATGAAAAGAAATGTGATTTCTTTGCATGTATATGGGAGAAAGTGGGGAGGAAAATGTAGGTGTCATGTGTCATTGTGTATGAAATGCTTCAAGGAGTATCATACTGTTAAAAAATATGAAATTTAGGAACCTAAAATTAATTTGATTTCCTTTTTGTCTTTATTTTATAATCTAAAAGAGTTTGTCATGAGTCCTGATAAAAATAAAATATATAAACATATAATATATTGTTAAAATGAAAAGAAATGTGATTTCTTTGCATGTGTATGGGAGAAAGTGGGGAGGAAAATGTAGGTGTCATGTAGCTTGGTGAAGAAGATGGGTGAGTGAGGAAGGGAATTTCTTTTAAGCTGAACTGTCACAAAACTGTTGCTGTTTGTCTCTCCTTACTCACTTGTCTGGTCTAGAAACTTTGCTTAAATATCCTTCAAAGGAATCATGAAGCATGTTTTTTATTGTTGATGAGGAATGTACTGTTTTGCTTGAAAAATGTTAAATATTTATTTTCAAAACATTAATTTTTTAACTGGTAGAATTTTTTTGTCATTTGGTGTTTGACTGTCTTGGTGTTTATTTCTGTTTTCACGTCACAGGCTCATGATTCAAGTCTAAATGACTAATTCAAAACTATGATTCATGAGGTTACTATTTACTAGGATTCATGAGATTACATCATTTCCTAGAGTATTTGCCTGCAAATAAAGCTAAAAGACTATGCCAAAGATAGTGCTATGCCTGCATGCATCATTCTTAAAGAGAAAAGAGGTGAAAAATGGTGACAACTTGGTGCAAAGATGGGCAACTTTATTGTGTATGAAATGCTTCAAGGAGTATCATACTGTTAAAAAATATGAAATTTAGGAACCTAAAATTAATTTGATTTCCTTTTTGTCTTTATTTTATAATCTAAAAGAGTTTGTCATGAGTCCTGATAAAAATAAAATATATAAACAAAAATAAAAAGAATTCAAATTAAAATAAGCCGTCTGAGCTTTCCTTTAAAACCTTTATTTCTTTCTTTCTTTCTTTCTTTCTTTTTCTCTCTCTCCCTAAAATTCTCTTTCTGTTCTTCTCTCAACTAACAAGAAGGCAACCCTCAAATAAAAAGAGAAAGAAGAAAAAAGTAGACCTGGCCAAAAAGCACCAAAAGTTTGCAGTATCAGAGCCTACTAATTTATGATTGAAAACTAACAAAAATCAGGGAGGCTCCATGCATAACTTCCATTATAAAAAAAAAAGGAAAAAGAAAGTAACACCGGAAAATAAAATCATTTTGGCCAATCAAAAAATTTACACAAAGAGACTTTTGATGTAACTGAAACCAATGTTTGTGACAGAGTCTCAGAACCTGGTTAAAAGGTATAAGCTAGCACTGAGTTACAAGCAGAAGGGATGGTGAGAGTGATGAACAGAGATATGGCTTCTGGAGAAATCAGTCATATGTGACACGTGAAGAAGTAGTCATCTGCTAATGATATTGCTGCCTTGCTTATGACTGAGAAAAACAGTAGATTGACACTGATCTATTTTAAATATTTCTACAACCCTTAGCACAGTCTGACTTCAAAACTACCACCACTGGACTTCCTCCAAGTGACTACCAATATCCGCCTCATAAACGAACATTTTGCTACACCAAATATTAAAGGACTCGCTCATCACTCTAAAGCAAATAAATAAAATATATATTATATTTGCATATACACCTTGCTCCAGTTCCTTCTTATTCCCAAAGTTCTGGTAAATAAATACCAAAAATTATCCTGACATCTTCTACAAGTTAAAATTTTATTTTTATAGTTTTTGTATATAAGTAAAGTGAAATTAAGCCACTAAGATGTAAATGAACTTTTACCAGTTTGGCTTGTATATACATGAAATATTTTTCTTCTGTTTAAGGGTAAAGAAAAATTAATAGTTTTATTTTTTTATAATTTAACTAGTTTCATATTTAAATATCTGAAAAGAGATTATCCCAATAACAAGTCTCTAAAAATATTGTAAGGAAAATTTGTCACTTGATAAATATTTTTTAACTTATTAACCTTTAACCCTCTGCATTATTAATATTACTTCCCTTTCCACTGCATTTTTTCAAGGCATTTCAATTGCAGTATCCTTATTATTAATTTCATTCAAAGATGTTTTCTGTTGCCATAGTAGAATATGGCAACACAACTATGAAAGTCAAACACACTATTATTCAGGGCTCAGTGGTAGGATAAACTTTTTGTACAGCAAATGAAGTCATGTGCAGAGTGATAAAGTTTAATACATTATTCTTTTTACAATAAAATGAGTTAAACATCAGGCCAATGATTCAATGTTACTTTCCTGTATTTAGAAATACACACTCAGTACTCACTTCACTTATGAATCAGTAATTCATTCACATATCATTTACTATTAACTCACTACATGGTTACTCATTCATTTATTCCTCACTAATTATTCACTCTTCACCAAATTATCACTCATTCATGGCTTATTCACTAACAAACCAAATCCTCCCTACTATTAGAATATTCTGCATTGTGCAGAAATATTTAAAATTTGCCAGTTTAAATTTGTCTTTTAAATTAAGGAAAACAAATAGCAATGAAAAATAAATGATGGATGTTCATTAAGACAAGTAAACAATTTTGAAATTCTCTTGGCAGTTTTACTTCAATTATAAAAAGTAACCCTACAAAACTATATTATGCAATTCAAATTATTTCTCATCATGTTTAAATTGGACAATGAAAGAGTCTGGAAATTTAGTAGTGATTGTTGTGAGATTTTGAGATGCTTTTTGCTAACAAAAAGACAAGCTTAATGTAGTTGATTTAATGACATCAATCATTGTTGGATTTGTTAACATGAAGTATAAGTCTCATAGAAAAAACTCTGATTTTTTTTATTATTCTTGAGTCTATATGGGTAACTATTGGTTGTGTTTATACTTGAGTCTATATAGGCAAATATTGCTCTGGGTTATACTTGAGTCTATATAAGCAAGTATTGCTCTGGGTTATACTTGAGTCTATATAGGCAAATATTGCTCTGGGTTATACTTGAGTCTATATAGGCAAATATTGCTCTGGGTTATACTTGAGTCTATATAGGTAAACATTGAGCTTATACTTGAATCAGCAAGCATCCACAATGAAAGGGACTCCTTTTCTTACCCTTCTGCAGAGCACTGAAAAAAAAGGTTTGTAGTGCAGTAAAATTATTTTTTTAAAAAAAGTGATAAGGTTCAAAAAATGATCTCAATCACAATACAAGGGGGTGCTGAAAAATTCTTAGGGTGACCAAAAAGAGAATAAAAAAATATACTGATATTTGGTCAGATTTTGGAAGTAGGTTAGACTGAGAATTTTTCAGTGCACTTTGTGGTTGGTTTCTAAGAATAATGCATTGCTGTAAACAGCTCTGTACTTAATTAAATTTGGCCTCTGTTTAAAGTTTTTTATGGTTAAGAAATGACTAAATATGAAATATAAAATTTTTTACATATAATTTTAATTTAAATGTTATGGCACTTTAAAAAAATTGCTTTTGTTTTAATTTTATTTTAAGTCAAACTTCTTATCTAATGTAATTACTATTTCAAATATGATAATTTAAGCAATTTTTTAAAGAAAAAATATTCATATTTTAAATCTTTATATGGTTAAAACTTACTAAATAAGAAATATTGAAGTTTTTATATAAAATTTTAATTTAAATATTGTTGCACTAAAGAAATATTGGTTTTATTTTAATATAATATTCTTTTAGGTCAATCTTTTATCTAATAACTTTTTTTTAAATTGATAATTTAAATCTTTTTTAATGCAAATAGAAAAATACACCATTTTAGAACAAATAAGCATAGAAAGTATATTTTCAAGGGAATTATTTATAAAAAAAATAATTTTTCTTTTATTTGACACCACTGTATGACTATGGAGTGCTCTTTGACCTCTTTCTAAAACTGATTATTCTTTGATAACATGTGTGACTGCTAAATAATAACTATGACGTGTTTCTCTACTAATAGACTGGATCCATAGCCATGTCATATCTAACTAACAATGCAATATGAGATCCGTCTTCCACAGTTCAATGGTGATGTTTTCTGGTCCAAGTCAGGTGCAGTAGCTGATGTTATGGGGTCAACACTAGTATCCTTGTTGGTTGGGGATTATAACAATACATGCAATGCAGTATACACTGTATGATGTGTTGACTCATGTGTTGAATAGCTCTAGTATTAAATTGGGATATGATTTGATATAATGTGCCTCTTTGTTTTGTTCTTACTATCCTTGTCTGTTACTGATAGTCCTGTTTTTGAAGTTCTTGTGGGCAGCAACAGTTTTCATGTACAGTTGATGCCTATCCTATACCCTTGTTTGTGTGGCCTGGGGAAAACCTACAGTATTTGTCACCTTTAGTTATTCTACAGTCAAATGGTGTTAAATTTTGTTTGCATCTTTTGACTGCCACTGTTACACTACTTCTTTACCTATCATGTTATCTTGTCCACTGCTGTTTTTAATATTTTGCACTTTTTGATAGTTTTTTTTATAGATATCAGAACTAAACATCCATTATCTTATATGAAAATTTATGAAAAAATGTTAAAACAAATCTTGTACTTCAAACTTTCTTAAATTAAAATTTGCTGTCCAAATATATATTATATATGATGAGAAATGATAAGAAGATATTGGCAGGCTCATGGCTGAGTGGTTACAGCATTATCGTTCCAGTGATGAGACCTAGGTCCAAATCTCACCCTGATTAATTTGTTAAAGAGGTGGCTTCAAATAACATCCTGGAGAGATGATCCTAATGTGCAATAATGTGTAGGAAGGGCCTGACAACCACACCTATGTTTGACCTAGGCCTTTGTAAGCGAAACTGGATGGACAAAACTATTTGTAAGCTGTCAAGAGTTGCCCTAGCACAAAGTCACAAGTCATCATGACCGAGGATTCAAACATACTGTCCTTGTTTCACTATTGATCATACCAGATTATACATTCTTTCCCATAAACTGTATCTTTCTCACTGCTTGTGGAAGACTTTTTCCAGCTCCTTGTTTCCCAGTCAAAAAAATATTTAAATGCCATGTCAATCATTATCTTATTTTCTTAATTCTTAATCTTTTATTGTTCTTTCTCCTTAATAGTGATTTTTTTTTCTCATATTCTCTCACACTCAGTAATCCCTTACATTTCAGGGGCTTTATTGCCTTTCTTGGGGTGAAATTATAAAATAAAATAAAAGAAACTAATGTCCACTTAGCATAAAATAAACCACAGTTTGACTCTGGGGTGGTGAAGAAACAAAAATGTCCTTGATCAGGCATCTGCAACAAGGATTAGCAAGCCATTGTAGGAGACGAACATGCTCAGAAATGAGAAGTTAACTATTACAAGATCAGATTAAGCATGAATGCAAATTAGATTCATTTCAGTTTTGAAGTAAAGACTAACCTAGATTAAAAATTATACAATTCAACCAATTATGACATACAACTTCAATTATTTACAGTAATAATTCAAGCAATATGTTCAACTGAAGACAAGTTAAGAAACTTATAAATATACTACAGCAATCATATTTTGAAGAAATAGACCAAGAGACAAAAACATAGATTTTCTTTTATTTGCATAGACAAACTGATAAGCTGATCTTTATATTAATTAATAAATGGAGATGCCATGTGAGGAATGCAGATTTTATGAGAATATAACTGCTTGAGCAGTTGAAGATTGAACACTATTCTTTTGTATGCTTTGTTTTTTTAAATACAGCATTTGGAAACTACTCTTTATCTGGGATTGAACACTAATTGCTGGTTTCAGAGATAGACTCATTATGTGAGTGGCCACCAAAAGATTGCTAAACAGAAAGAAACAGACTTAATACTTTCAATGTAAAATCTTTCAAAATAAACAGAAATAGTATTCTGTAATTGGTATGACTGAAAGAATGTACTTTAGGACCTTCACAGAATTCTTTGGAGAAAGATTTAGTCAATTCTTTTAGATACTTGTCCACCAACAGACATCTTTAATCACTTGAAATCACATTCACACTGAACAAGGTTGAAAGGAACAAGTTTGACACATGTTGATTGGGTAGACAAATGTTAAGTGATGAGACATCTTAGATACAGTAAAGACCTTTCATTAACACCTATTTGTCTGGGAGTTAAGATGAATTGAAAGGAGCTGGGCTAATTGCAATTAAGCAATTATGGTCATTAACAAGTATCACCTCTAATTATAAGTAAGAATAACAGTAAAATAAAAAGGATAGAAATATCACCTGTTTAGTGAGAACCGTGTATCTAAAGAGGAAAGATGTAACAAATTTGATGAAAATGAATAGGATGCATTTAGAAAGAGATGGAAAATATGTAAATGAAAAAGTCCAAAATATGTTATAAACTAAAATCTTCTATTTATACTTGGACTAAACCTCATCTTTGTTGCTATCATTATCATTCAATGTTTCAGTCATTGTGCTCTACAACCTTTTTCATCTTGGTAACCTTCAGGGAATTTCAAACTGAACCCTTTATTCAATCTATGGGGTGGATTGTTCTCATTCTGCTGACCATGTCTAGGGATATCTCATCTTGTTCTATTTTTAGTACTGCTTAGTTACTGCTGGTCCTATTCCTACTGAGTCTGAATCTTTACTACCTGGCTCAGAGATTGAACTCACAATTACTATGCCACCAAATTCATGAATCAACATTTTAATCTTTTAAGCTATTGTCTTGTGGGAAATTTAGATAGAAATTAAAATCAACTAATATTCAATATTTTTTTAATACTATGCTTTATAAAAATAAAAATAAATTTTGATTCATTTCCTTACTTTTTTTCTTCATGTGTATGTGTCGAGTATTTTCTTGTTATTGGTTTTGATTTTGGTTGCTGTTTCTCAAGTTTAGATTAAAAGTTGATTATAACATAAACAGCATACAATTTACCATGTATAGTACTTAGCTATCAGTACAGCATAGTGATCAGAAAAGGCCCAGAGAATAAATCTGTCAAGAATTGTGTAAAAAAAAAAAAAAAAAAAAAAAAAAAAAAAAACCTTTCCAATAGGACTGACTGTTAATAAACACCAAAAAGACTACATGAATGCCTAAAGAAGGTATAGTCACTATTTAAAACACTGGTGACTTCAAGATTATAAACCAAAACAAAGGAGAATATAGTATTCTAACATATCTAGAAGATGCAACAAAGTTTTTGACCTGACCAAGAAACCATTAAAAAAAATCTGCTGTTTGGTAATTTAGTTAGATTTTGGGATGTGAATTGGAATTCAGTACCCACTCAGTTCTATTTCTCTCTCTCTCTCTCTCTCTTTCTCTCTCTATCTATCTATCTATCTATCTATCTATCTATCTATCTATCTATATATATATATATATATATATATATATATATATATATATATATATATATGTGTGTGTGTGTACAAAGAATAATTATACATTTGTCCCTCCCTTCTCTTTGCTACTAGGAGTTTCATGCTTATAGCAATCATCAATAAATTTTAGCTTTTTTTTATTTTACATTGAGCACTGTATTATTATTACTACCAGCACTCACTGTGCACTATATTATATATTTATATATGAGATATATGTATGCACATAAAACAAATTCCTACAGTGGTAGCTACAAATTCATCCTGAATGAAAAGTCTAAATCTCATGACCTAAATCTAATAAGATTTATTTAAAATACCAAAATTTAGAAACAAAAATATAAAACAAACAAATAAATAAAATAATCAAACTAAAGGTCATGACTATAAGTTACCTAAAGTATTAGCTCCAAACAAAAGAACTTTGAAAGGTGGATTTTCTCCTTCTCTCTCACTTCTCTCACTCCCCCAGTGACCTATATACAGAGCCTACGAATAAAGTAGTGACACTGATGTGTGAAACTGACAGTTACAGTCTTGATATTTACATCTAAACTCTTTCTCTCTCTCTCTCTCACACATACACACACAAATATCTATCTATCTATCTATCTATCGATATATATATATATATATATATAATGGGTTTGCATAAGCTATGGTATCTGTTTTGTGACTGGAATAATTGCATATTTCCCTTTCAAAGCCACAACTTTGACTGCTGTTTTTCAAATTTAGCAGCTCCTCTTCACTTAAAAGATTATTATAGCAAAAACATGCCTCACTTTTGCTTTGTATAGAACTTAGCTAAACTTAGTAAATAACAAAACCAGATTCTCAATTTGAAATCTCCTTGAATAATAATGATAATCTTGTATCAGGTTGCAAAGTGTTAGCACCAACTGAATATAAAACTCGGCATGATAGAGTGAACTAATATCTGCACTGGAAAATATGCAGCTTTCACAGAAAGGAAACTGCAAGAAACTGATATGAACATCACCCAGACCTGGTTACAGAGATAGGACCTGTAACAATTTTTATGGGACTTTAAAATACACACACAGACAGAACAATCAAAGTTAATCACCCAGAGACATTGGGATCAATGACCACAAGAACAGAATGTGCTTTCTTATTGGCATGACAATCTCTGCAGATTGTAATTTATCTTTGAAGATCTTCAAAAATCTATCAAAATACAAGGATCTTGAAGTGGAAATCTCAAAAATGTGGCACATGAAGACATTGATAATTCTACTTGTAACTGGAGCCCTCGGATTAATTGGAAATGGTTTTGGTAGACTCATCGAAAGGATTTTCGGTAGCCCATGCCTTAAAGAAAAATTGCACTCACAATTACAACTCACACATTATGAACAGCTATGTAAAATGTGTGTGATCTTAGTTTTTTTTTTTGTTGTTTTTTTTACAAAAAATAATCAGTAGAAGATGTCATGAGGAGGAAGTGTGTTTAAAACAGAAACTCAGGAAGAAGAAAAATCATCATGATCTATGGATTAAATAACAAAGTAGAGGAGGTTCTCTTTCTTTGAAAGGTAAGCAGTCTAAGAAAAGGATAACTCTTAGTAAGTTGTACTGGTGTCAATTGCAGAATACCAGCTATTCATCTATCAGCCTTTAGTGTTTTATGATTGATATAACTCCATCATGATAAGTGAGCATGGCTCTATCAAAAATGGGCTAGGGTACTTTTTGCATATGTTTTTAAAAAACCTTATTAAAAAAAATTAAAAGCAGCTTAAATAAAAGCAGCAATGTATAGGAACTAACAAGACTGACTGAATATAGGGATTTTCCAAGCATAACTTAAATGTGGCACAAGGCCGAAAGTATGAGGATCGAACTCACTTTTCAGTAGTAACTGACATAGCAAGACAAGCTTGCTAACGATTACACCACGCTGAGGTGCCCAGACTGACTGAATATAACAATGAAAATTATAAGCATCAATGTGAAACTGTACAAGATAATTTTGAGGTGTTTTCAGTCAAACCAACAACAAAGATATAGAAGTGAATTGAAAGAATTAACTGATCTAGAAATTGTATTACAGGTGATGTTATTGGGAGATGTCTAGTCTGTTTATTTCATTATGCAAGCCAAGGCAGACCATAAAGTTGACAAATACAATATGAAAACTTCATTAAGAGTAATTCAATTCTTTTTTCAGAACTGTTGTAAACAGCACAAGACTAATTGGAAAATTGGTAGATCTCATTTATGAGCTCAGTACAAAATAGTATGGACATAATATGAATTTTATCTTATAAAAAAAAACGTTTGATAAGAAACAGAAATGTTTTCACGAGTGTTTTTTTTTTGTGTATTTTTTTTTATTGATTTGTTTTTAAGGCTTATCAACCTTCTGCATGTTATATAAGGCTGAAAAATATTCTTAGCGTGTAAGAATTTTTTTGGAGATAATCACGATTTACTGATAAATTCTACTAATTAACCTATAGCTGGGGGAAGAAGAGGTGGATTCATACCTTTCCCAAGGGTATTTTGCATGTAAGTAAATATAACGTACCCAACTGGAATTTGAACTCAGCTCTTTGATTTTCCAATTCCAAACCATTATTCATTAAACCATTGCACATCCAAGCTTACAGCACCTGGTACTCTGTAATTTTTCTAAGGTTGTCTTAATCACACAAGCACTTATTTATTAATTAGGAAAATCAAATTATCACCTACTATGACTTAGATTGAACAAATTTTTAAAAATTTTAACTTGAGTTGTAAGTGGCCATGGTTAAGTGTAATTGACAAAATTCTCAACAAGTGGAATTTACAAAGTTGTCAATAAACTATAAGTAAAGAAAGAAAAAGAACAGGACAAAATAATACTAAGCAAGCAATATACATAGAAGGCAAAACTAGATAAAGCAACAGTAATAAAGCAAAAAGTTCACAATGTAAGAACTGTGTTTACACACAAAGGGGATACAGTCAAGTGATTACAGCATTCTGACTTCAAGGCAAGAAAGAACAAAAATATAGGAAATGAGACTGAGAATTGTCCATTTTTATTGGTTAGGACAAAATCCCAGCATGCATCTGTAGGATTTGTTTATAAATTTGGGGAAGGGATGTTTTTAGCAGTCATTCCCATGAAATTGGAACCAATATAACTATTAATAAATATTTTATATTTTAACTATTAATAAATATTTAAAATAAAATAATGTCACTTACAGTTGTAGAAAGGTATGTACTATAATTTTATTTTTAAATAGTTTGTATTTGCTGCATCCATGGACTAGAATATTACCTTGAAATATTTTTTTATCTAAATAAAACTAACAATTATCTGCCAATGAAAAGAATGCGATAGAATTCATTTATTTAAATAAAGCAAATTCATCATTTTCTGGGTTTTGATTTTTGTGTTTGGCATTCTTAAATAATAATCATACAACAAATGAATTGGATTTGTCCTAATGTCACTCTCTCTTCTTTCATTCTACAACCACCATAATGGCAAGACATGTTTCTTTTCCTCTCTGAGGGTCTTCTTAGTCTCTGAACCACATCAAGTGGAATTTACAAAGTTGTCAATAAACTATAAGTAAAGAAAGAAAAAGAACAGGACAAAATAATACTAAGCAAGCAATATACATAGAAGGCAAAACTAGATAAAGCAACAGTAATAAGGCAAAAAGTTCACATTACAGTATCTCCTATTCTATAAAAACCCTCATGCAGCCACAATAATATCTTTGCTACAACCTATCACATTAAATATATATCCTCCTTCAATACAAGAAAATATTCCACTTCCAAAAACTAGTCAAACACCATTACAAATTGAAGACTGGTAACAATGCCATGAGAGACTATGAGTGCTAACATCAGGAAAATTTCATCAATCAAACTTCATAAATAACCTAGAATTTAAGTTAGAATATAATGTTTGGAAATGCATCCTTCAAAGTAGTACATTAAAAATATATACTTTCTTGGCAAATCTTATATTGAAAGTCTACATGGATATTTCACAGTGGAGTAACAAATTGTAAAGTTTAAAATTTTGACAAATTTCAATCTAGAGTCAAGATCAAGCAAAAATGTTTAATTTGTTTTGAGTGAAATATAAAGACCATAGAGTTGAATAGAAATTTTTAAAATAAAATTATAATTTCTTCAAGAACTGATTATAATGTTAGTTCCTGTAATGTAACAACATCTCTAAGTAGAAGCTTAGGAAGCGTTATTTGGCTAATTCAGCTTTAGCACTGAAAATGTTTATTTTATTATAGTGGATGGTTACAAGCAAGATGGGAGATGGGATGTGCCTATTTTATTACCACATAGGTGTTCAATTATCCAGAATATTGAATTATTTAAACATATTTTTTCAAACCCTATCCCAAGGTGTCTGGATAATTGAGGAAGTACTGTAACATGATTTTTAAACAGACTCAATGAAAATTTTGCAGTAAAAGTCTAAAAAATGTTCTGTTTAAATGAATGGATAAATTAAATTCAATGCAATACTTCAGTTCTTTTTTTTTACACTTCAAGTACAATTAGAAAGTAAGTGCATCTACCTTAAAAGTAGAAGCTTATGGAGCTTTATTTGACTAATTCAGCTTTAGTGCTGAAAACGTTTATTTTATTATAGTGGATGGTTACAAGTGAGAGGAGAGATGGGGTGTGTTTATTTTATTACCATGGTTACATTTTGAGGATTAAAGATTTTTTCTTTTGTGTTTTTTTTTGATATTTTTGACTCAGTTAAGTGCTGTATTTCTCCCAATTTTTTTCAAATGTATAATGGAACATGAAGGGTTCCAGCGAGTAACAAATTGTGGAACGTGAAGGGAATCTCCGAGTAACAAATTGCGGAACGTGAAGGGAATCTCCGAGTAACAAATTGCAGAACGTGAAGGGAATCTCCGAGTAACAAATTGCGGAACGTGAACGGAATCTCCGAGTAACAAATTGTGGAACGTGAAGGGAATCTCCGAGTAACAAATTGCGGAACGTGAAGGGAATCTCCGAGTAACAAATTGTGGAAAAGGCAACAGGAAACTATTCCACTATCTTTCCTAAGAAACTATGGCAGTTCACAAATAATAAAGAAAATAAATCTATAGTGAACTGTGATCACGATGTTCTGAGGAGACATTTATTTAAAAATGACTTGGGAATGTGATTACGGCAACACAAATTTCTGCATTTTTGTGATATTCAGAACATCCAGTTTCAAGCTTTCTTCTTGTGTTGATCAGATGTTGCAAAAAGAAACAAACTATATAATTGTATTGATAGCTACTAAGTTTAATAAAATAAGGAGTATGATAGTTGTCTGATATTATTTTTCTTATTTGTTCCTGCATATATGCATGACACTATCTTGTCGTGTTTAATTGACTCAGTGATAAATAGAATATCAAGAGAATTATTTTCTATTTGTATGATGATGAGCAACTGTGGCATAATGGTAATTGCCTGCTTGACAAATGCAAAGGACTGTGGGTTTTGATCCCACTAAACACAGTTTCTATTAAGTTCAAAGTATTAAAACCATTTAAAATCTGTAATTTAGGATGCTATATTGTATTAGGTTATTTCAATTACTAAATTAAAAAAGGAAGAGTTTTGAAAGGGAAAAAATTACAATAACAAATTTAATGTAAATAAAATGTAATTTGACTAAAATATCGAATATGATGAAATAAAATGCTACAAATATAGAAATGTTTCACCATTTGAAATTACATATATATAAAAATCTGATTTGCTGTTCCAGTTTTTATAATATATATATTTTTATCATCATGTCTAGTTAAAATATGATGTTGGATGCAAAGTTTCGACTTTTATCCTTTGCACATGGATTACACAATCAAGAGATAAGGAATCATTTCAACAAAATATAGATTGAAATGAATTGTATTATTGTGCAATCACAATTGAGCTTTAGTTTGATTGGTCAACTCTTCCCGCCGAAACTCTGTGAGCCTGTTTGACATGATGATTGTAAAATCCGAATAATAATAAATAAAATAAGATAAGATAAGGGCAGAAAAAAGAAAAAAATGAAATAGGTTTTTTTTGTTTAGGTTCGTTTTTTTTTTTTAATGTTTTCATTAAGAAATGGCAAAGTGAAATGTTTTTTCCCTTTTCGCTTCAACACTAGTTTTAAGAAGAAAAAAAGAAGAGTAACCAAGACGCTTTCTAATACTCATAAAAAATCTTAGCAGCAGAAAACAGGATTGAAGTTCACAAGTTCCTTATCGATGTGACGCTGTTGTTGGTGATGCTACAGAAAGAGCAAGCTTTTTTTCCCGCTCGATAGATCATCATCAGTTATCGTACGTACGACGTGTGAGAATGAGCGTTGATTTTTGCATGTGAATTTTGATAAGCTTAAACATTTAATACAAACATTATGTTTTCTTGTCGAAATAAAAAAGACAGTAAAAACGAAATTTCTCTCGGTAAATTGAATTCTAAACAATTTTTGTACTAAGGAAAACTTGATGACAGCCATTAAAAGACATTTAGAAAAACTAAAAATAAACTATAGAAAAACAAAACCATGCACGAAATAAAGAAAATAATAATAATAAAAAAACAAAAAAAAACAAAAAAAAAACAGGAATATTCATTGTTTTAAAATTTTGGTTGAAGAAACCTACCTCGCTAGCAGCCATTTTTGGGGTGAGCAAAAGCAGACCTGCGGTTCTTTTAAAAAAAAGACGAAAAGATCCGGGAGCCGATATGTGCAGACGACAAATTGACAGACCAACCGACAGTCCGTCCGTCTAGTTCAGTTCGGTTGTACTGTTTGTAAATGGCTTCCTGAAAGCAGGCGACACGAGAAATTAAGTTTGTATTTATAGTTTTGAGTCATGTGATGAGTACAGGAATACTTCTTCACCGTTTCTTTTCTTCTTCTCTCCACCCCACCCTTTTTCTGCTTACAAACAATCCAACAACTGAAGTTTCTACTCGAACAGTGATTCAGATTTCATTTTCTCAGTGATTACTTTTAATTTCATCTGCCTGTAAGAGTAGATCTGTAACTGAAGATCAGAATAAGGCAAAATCGAGATGCAATGATCATTTGTTCTCTGATCAGTGCTGTACGTAGTCAATTCGTGATACACGGGTGGGCGACGATCATGTCTCTTTAGATTCATGACTGACTAGGCAGATGATTTAGTAGTGCGTAAATGAATGTAACGATCTCAACTGGAATTCGAACTCGGCTCTCCGATTTCTCATTCCGAGCCGATCCATTACACCACAATATACCAAGTTGATAACCATTGACTGCCAACTCTCTGTAAAACCCCGATTCAAAGAATAGTCTTTGATAATAATCACCGACATAAATAAATAAAATTAATTTTTCGAAAAGGTAATTAATAGCTTTTTAAAAATGTTTCTTTTGATGCTGTTGCATCTGTCAGTTAAAACGATTTCGTGATATTTAAGATATAGAAATATCGAAAAATCTTTTCGCTTTTCTTTCATTTTAATGCTACCATGTGATGCAATTCAGAAGAAAAAAAAGCTTCTTTTTTATCAGCTTCAAATTCTAGCCAAGGCCATTGATGTTCATTTTGCATTATTACCTTTGGAAAAATCCACTACTTCTCCCGCTAGTTATGCGTGAAATAGGCATAAAATTTTTTAACTCCCACAGTCAGTTATGTGCCATGTGTGATACACGTTTAGGCGATCATTTATCTTTCGATACATGACTGACAAGGTAGATTTTTTCCCGCAGTAGGTTGCCATTTCTTTCTGCAGTAGACCAGTTGCCATCCAAGGCTATAAAACCCGGTCTGTCCTGCTATTTACCCATAACAGAAGAGAATTCATACCTTTCCCAAGTCTATTAGAATCTAATTAAATGTAATGGATCCAAATGGAATTCGAACTCGGCTCTCCAATTTCTCAATCCGAGACAAAAACCTTGTTCGTAAGAATAGAAAGGGAAAAGAGAACACATGCTTTTCTTCTCCTTGAGGTCAAAATAGACGCAAATCACAAAATAAGACTCAACCACTGCGTAAAATGTTAAAGGAAAAACATTTATTACGCAAGTAAAGAAAAAAGGTACAAATACCAAATTTTCACAAAAATTTCTTTTTGTGCGCGTATTAAGGCAGGTAAATAAATTTTTGATAAAAAGAATTATCATCGGAAAATAGATAGAAATAAATCAGTTTAGAAAAAGACAAGCATTTTGAAAATAACGATAGACAAAGCAACACAAGAAGGCAGAAAAACAAAGATACAACCACCTTTCAGAAAAAAACAAAAAAACAAAAAACGATAACACCTGCTTTCACTTGCCTCGCGAGCGTATCTGGGACATAATGTTAGAAAAGTCTCTTTTAAATTCACACTGCTTGGGAAAATTTCTTTGAATTCTTTTCGTTCTTTGTTGTCCAACCTTGAGAAAATTTTCACTTGAGAACTTTTAAGCTCTCTGCAGCTGACTGGTAATTGGTGCCTTCTTGATGCTCACTTCTTGATGCCAAATGCCTTCTGCTTCTTGATGTTGCAAGAAAACTTGCCTTGTCTCTTTGATGCCAAAATGTCTTCTCTCCCATCTACTGACCTATATATATTCTATATATTCGGAAAAAAGGCTCAGAAGACCCCCATCCGGGTTCTTACTAGAGTTTGAGACCACGTCTCTCATTGGTTAGTATATATACGAAAAAATAATTTTCTATAAACTAGTAATGTATCCTTCACAATTTTGACGGTTTTTAACCGCTAAGCCGAAAAAGATATAAACGTGTAACAATTTTTTACAAAAAATGCCTGGCCTTCATAAAAATACACTTCTCTCAAAATTACGTGTACTAAAAATAGCAACCTAGACGATTAAACATTTATTCAAGACTACCATTTTTAAAGTAGTAAAAATATTTTTTTTTATAAAGGCATGTAGTGGATGTGTTAATTATAATGGGTAAATACTTGTTGAGAATAGGCTGCGTGAAAATTAACGATTTCCACTATAAAATATCTATATTCATACATAGAATAAGATACAAAACTCAACGGAATGATTTCAAAACATAACAATTAGATTTATCAATGTTTGATGTACAAGCATGCGAACTGAAAAGGTAGGACAGAGTCGTGTCCCTTTGATTTGGTAATAGTTGTACTGGAGTTCATATTAAGAAGAAGTAATATTGAACTTGTAATTTAGAAGAATAAAGTTTGGAATTGTGAGTTCTAAAATTGGTAAAAGTTCAGGGGTGATTTCAGAGGTTGGTGAGTGAGTGTATTGGAGTTGTTTCGTATTAAATAAATTTAACTTTGCAACTTCAAAAGTATGAGTGACGTGGAGTAGTTTGGCAATTGGTTATCCGTCACGAAGCTCACTGATAAACTTGTGTTCGTGCATTGTATTTATTTACATTCCTGGTCACGTGTGTGGCTCGCGAACACATTTCAAGATTTTTGGCGGTATTTTGTGTTTAAAAACGTGTGCGTAGGCGTTGTTATTACTTTGAGATATATTGGCCAATCAGAAGCAATTATTGTAAAACTTGCGTCTGGAGCCTGGATTGTGTTTAGCTTGCACAAAAATCTATAACTAACATGAAAATGTAAATTAGAAATGTTTTTGACATTTCTTGTCCAATGAGGATGTAGTGCACTCAGTAATTGGTTCTGATCCACTGGCATATAGAGGTTAAGCTCTATAGGCAAATGAGGCATTTTTTAAATTCTTGATAGAGCCACCTCTCTAGGAGAAAGACACCGAGTTTAAAATCAGCCTGAAGATAGCTGGGCTTTTTTAGGTTTCATTGGACTAGGCACATCTATTGCTGCTATTGCGATTACAGTATATGTATTCCTTCCTACGATGGCTAACATGCATGACCGGAGGTTATAGGATTTAAGCTCGGGTTCCCCACCTGCGTAGTTTTTTTGTAGCGATCTCCTACAAACAGAGCAAATAAATGGGAAGTGATCGAACATTTTCGAAGTCATACAATCAATTCGAGAGAATTGAACCGTGTCACACTTTTTATCTATTTTTTACACTACTGAGTTTGTGGGATTTCGCTCGAGAACCTAAACAAAAGTTTACACATCCTCGGTGATGAAAGAAGTGTGTAAATGTATTCTGGAGATAGGCTCTGCACATTAGTTCCGTTTATGCTAGAAAGAATTAAAATAATAGAAAGCAATTTTATGACTAATTTGGAATGTTGCCACATGTTCAAAGACACCTCGACTTGATCCACTCACGATCTAAATAAGGCGGTTCTAATCAATTTACGCCAGACAGTGGATTGTGGAAAAATTAAATAAAATCGATAAATAAAATAATAATAATAAAAAGAAGAAGAAATACATTTTCCGATGATGCTAAGAGTAAAGGAACCGGAAATACGATTACCCACTTGGTGTCGTCAAACGCCGTTAGACGGCGCTGGTTAATTCTATAAAAAAACAAACATTTTCCTGCCTGACTCTCTTTCTCCTTGTTCCAAGATGTAGAACCACTACGTTCCTACGGGGGAATGTTACTTTCTCCGGTTCACTGACAACTGAACTCTCTTTTAAACACATGGTGATCGCACGTGTCTTCCAAAAACTTCAACCTACGAAGTAAGTCAAACTTCCTCTTTGGTTGTTCTACAACTCGTAATGAGTGTAAGCGTCTCCTCAGCGAGGCTAAGTCACTGTTTGCTGTAGAATGAAACACTATATGCTCTCACAAGTTTGGTTCTCGAGATTTCTTGCCGCTCTGTAAGAGTGTGTTGAACAACAGTAAATCCTTAATCTCTCCTCCTCTCTTCAGTCAGTTTGAAGTATTGTTATTTACTGCTGATAAAGAAGAATAATTTCCGCAGAAATTCTCTTCCAACTCCACTTTCGACTCTTCAAGAGTATCCTTACCTGGTTTTCCGCCCATAACAGAATTTCTGCACATAAGTCCGTCCATGGTTTCTACTATCATCTAAAAACTAGATTTGCTCAAGGTATGCATACGTGATAGTATTCCTGCAAGTATCCTAAGGAAATATGCTTCTGAATTGACTCTCTCCAAACTCTACAACAAATAAAGTTAGGATGCTTATCTCCGTTGGTAGTTGCATAATTAAAAGAAAAACTTGTAATCGCAACGAATGATTTATTTCATGGAAATTCAAATAAAAGGAATGACCAAGATTAGCAACACAGCTAGTCGAAATATTTCCATGAAATAAATCATTCGTTGCGATTACAAGTTTTTCTTTTAATTCTACAACAAATACCTTGCTGCTTCTTACTTTCCAAATAGTTGGAAACCCTCTTCTATAGTTCTTGTCTTTAAGAACTTTGGTAAACCTTGTGATCCCACACATTATTGTTCTGTCAGTCTTTAAACTCTTTTTAGCAGAGTACAAGAGACTCTAATAAACCCCGAAATAGTTAAGCACCTTACTTCACACGACCTTCCTTTAGATGAACAGCATGGCTTTTGTTTCTCCAGTTATACCGTTGATGTGTTAATGGTTATTACTGAATTTCTCTATTAAACTTTAAATAAGAATAGCTAGACTCAGGCCCTGGCTTTAGATATATCAAAGACGTTTGACAAGGTTTGGCATGCGTACCTTCTTCACAATCCAATCGTTCTTAACAAATCAAGTAATGATAGTCATGTTGAACGCTCACATTTCCTAATCATTTCACATTAATATGGTAGTCCCCCAGTGTTCTAACCTTGAACTTGCATTGTTTCTTATCTTCATCATTTACTTTGTGCATGTGTGAGTATTGTGTTGTTGCCAACTAATATCTGTCTAATATTATGTACATGGTTATGCTTTTTCTAAAAAATGTTATTTAATAGAACATAGATCAGAAAGGTGACAGGTAAGTCTACGGGAAAGCGTGGTTGTAGTAAAACAAACAAAAAAAGTAAAAAAGAATCTTCAGATATTGGAGGCCATCTACATTAAAACAAAGCAACCCACACTCAACAAAATTACATTTCAAACTAGTCACAACACATTACATTGCATCTAGACATATGGCTCTGTTGTTAATATTTCATTCTCTCGCGTGGTACAACATCATAGAACCGCATCATGAATTTGTGGCCTGCGTCTGCTATTCCGCGACCGTTATCGTCGCATAGCAATCTTCTATGTCCTTTGATGGTGAATATCTTTGTTTAAATGTCCATATAACAACTCTGAAGATGGCTCATGTGAGCCGAAGGCTTAGATCAAGGAACAGCATAATAAAAATATCCAAATGTTGTACAATTTTTGTCTTTATTTTCTCCCGAAATTAAAGCAAATATACGAAGTTTAGAACGGTTCATGATCAAACATAATAGCCATTCGTTGTCTGTCATATTTAACAATATATGTTTGAATATATATGTGTGTGTGTTTAATTTTCTCGTTTTTGTAAGCTATATTATTCTATACTGAAGAAAATGGAGACATACCTCGAAAGCCAAAGCACTTTCACGTTGAATGTTATTTTTATATATAAAAAAATACCACTCCACCAGAAACATCAACATCAATGAAGATGGAAATCATTTCCACATCCTAGCCAATCATAGCGCAAACATCGCCGAGTGAACAGACTGCTGTGGAGAAAATGTTAATCAATTTAATTCCCAGTAGACTGTTTTAAAACTGCTGACCTTTTTCCGTAATGAGTCAATCCAATCCAAAGTGGTTGCGAGTGAGTAAATTTTTGGAAAACCTATTTCGTCCTTTTACATATTCTTTATGTATAAAAAAAGTATATGTATAACCATGCCATAAATTCTATGCTAACAGTTTCTTTTTTTGCACTTGTGGAACTCCCTTCCGGTTCCATGATTTCTATCCAACTTTAATCTGCAAAAAATTTAAATGCAATGTCAGTCGCTATCTAATGTCCTCCTGAATACTCTTTTTTTACCCCGCTCCTTAGTAATGTTTTTATTCATAATTCTTTCACGCTCAATAACCCTTTGTGTCTTAGTAGCTTTACTGCCTTGCTTGGGTTGAAATCGATTAAAAATATATGTGTTGCATTCGTTTCTTGTGAAAATGTTGAATCCATTTACTTTGAAGTTTTCTACCCCCAACCTTAACAACAGTAACTCATTTCGCTACAATACAAACTGGTGATCAACTGCAATCTCATTCACTACATAAGTAGCATTGTTAACTTTCTTGACTGTTGTGAGCGGTAAATTATGCATCGTCGATTTTAGGTTTTGCTGGTGGAGGTGTCAAATTTGCTGCTTTGGACCGATTTTCTAAAGTAATGCCTTGGACTGCATAGAGCTGAATCCTGTAAGTGGAGGAGGTTAATACCACCAAAACTGGTTTACCAATCTGTAAAGGGTTGATGAAAATGCGATTAACCTGCTACTTTTTTTTTTTTAATTTCACAAATGTAACAAAAAGCAAGCAAACAAGAGAAATAACGATATGAAACAATATTTTGGTTCAATAATAAATATTTTTTATATATAACCAATAGAAGATACAAAATTGTATGTTGAGAGTTGTTTAAATTGCTTCAAAGTTGTTTTTTTTTTGTGTGGAATGAAGTGTTTATGAAGATATATGAAAGACTAGCAGTAGAGCCCGGCGTTGCCCGGGGATGTAACAGTAAGAGATAGATCAAGTATCGACCATCATAAAGACTGAAAAATAAAATTGACAAAGATTATTGTTTAAGGTTGACGGACATGCATGTCTTAATTAGTTTTTTTTTTACGAATTGGTCAAACCCAAACTGAAACAAAAATATTGTTTTCAATCGTTATGAGTCTATCGATTGAATAGAATTTTATTATAAACAATTGTTTTGTAAATGGAATTTTCAAAGCATTCTGAATGTAAAAATAAAGAAAAAAGTGTGCAAGACAATAAGAAACACTACCTGCCAAAAAAAGTGAAGTTTTGTTGAAATCGATTGAAAAATGTAGGAAATCCGATCCCATATATAAAGGAACACACACACACACACACACAAACAATCTGGGTTTTATAATAAGTATAACTCCATATGAGTTGTCCCCCTTTCATTCTGGCGACAGAATCGTGTTTTATCGTGTTTTCAAATTGATTTTTGGTGCTGTCAGAACCACCGCAAGGTAATTTTACGCAGTCCTGTGAAGTTTTGTTGAAATCGGTTGAAAAATGTAGGAAATCCGATCCAATATATAAACGTACAGACACACACACACACAATCTGCGTTTTATAATAAGATTAAGAGTTGAGAAATTGTGTGTATAAAAATAGGTAAGTTTGATAAGGTATGTTTGTGTTTGTAAGAAAATTAAACAGTTTGTTTTTGGTGTTGAATTTTGTAATATTGTACTCGACTTACTGTTCTGTGTCTGAAGTTGTCTCCCATTGATTGAATGTGTCACTTGATGTTTTCTGTTGAATTTATGTAGTTGAGTCAGTGTACTTCGCAAGCTGTGGAAATGTTAATTAATTTAACTTTAAGCCTGGTAAAATATGTGACATGGATTCGTGTGTTGAGCTGAGAAAATTCGTAAGACTCACTGTTGAAGTCGAATGATATTTTTTATTTATTGATGTTTCAAGTTACGTGGGAGGCTCCAAGAAATTTGGGGCAAATCTGTATCTGCTTAGAATACACACTAAACCGATATGATGTATACGTAGTTGAGAACATATGAAATTATGATTTTTTTTTTATTAGCCAATCAGAAAGCTTTTTTAGTTACTTCTCGCCTGGAACCGATTTTAATGGGTTGTTGAGCTATTTGGATTGATTTGAGATAACTTTCACTCTGAGCCACTTTTAATGAGTTTTTAAACAAATGTAGAAGTCTGATTCTACAATCCCTACGGATGAACTTGGGAGTGCCTCACGTTTTCTTCACGTCGATCCTGCTTCACTGGCGCAGCTCCCCATCGACATTGATGTGGTATGACATAGTATCCAGTTTTTGTGTGTTCACTTTTTTCCTGTGGGATTCTAGGTCCCATCTGTTATAGATATGGTTGCAAGAAAGAAATACGACAACAGCAGAAAGAAATTTACGTGGTTTATTTCAACAGGAACGTGAGGGTTTGGGACAGCTCCCTTGTGGTAAAGTTCATAAGGCGGCTTCGGATCTAGGTCGATCTCTCATGGTAGTTCACACATGTTACCGCTGGCACTCCCCTGCTGTGAACAGGTCTCTTCGATGGCCACCTGTTGACTGCCTGTTGAACTTCCGTGTGACCCCTTTTATAGCGTTTTTTATGGCTTAACAGACTCGAAAAACGAAGCGAGTATAATTAGGAGGGAAGCATTTTTATTGGACGAAAAATAGAGCACTTTAAATATTATTTTATTTTCGACCGGAACTCGAGTGTCGGGAACATTTGTAAACGAAGATAATGTTTATTTTGTGACGGGGCTTTGTCCCGTTCACATCCTGTTCTCGCTCTTGAGTATTTGCCTGTAAATCAGCCGAGATATGACTTATTTTATTTTATAACACATCTGGAATTCCTCTTTGTTCACGCTGATCAGGCCCATTTTTGTATGGCCGTTGCGCCTAGGGATCGATGCAATTCATCTCTCACAATCACAAAATTCACGGCATACTTCTTTCTGTTTGTTGGGTTTATCAATTTTACACGGTGCTTTCATTTCTGTCCCATTCCACATGAACTGGGTCTTGTAAAAAGGCTTCTGATTTCTCTCATGAACGTGTTTGGTACTTACACAATTATTTCCTCGTTCACCGTCATTTTAGTTTGAATTGTATCATGTGCGAGACTGCCAGCTTTCTCCTCAGACGCGACCATATCCACATACTCAGAGTCCGACTGACTATTGAATATTGCTACTATCTCCACTCAGTTGTTGTGTTGCGCATTCTCTAAACCCGTTTCTTTCAAGACTTGCATTTTGCCGCGAACTGATTTATACCTCGGCGCTTCCGACACGTTTTTCCATAAGTTGGACATTGTTCCTTCCCTGGTTCATGGCAAGAAGTACAGAACCGGCATTCTTTTCTGAGTTTTGATTTTCTCCACAGACTTTTCTTTGTCTTCGTAGCGACCTTGTGAACTTGTTCCGGTCTTAAAACTCGAGAATGTTGAGCAGCGTTCTCCATTAGTTTGCAGATGTCAGTGCACCTCTGCAACTATAACTCTCTCACTCTTAGCAGTTCCGCTTGTGTTTGGAGGTTCCATATACACAAAACGATTTGGTCACATAGTATCGACGCCAGGCAGTTGTCGCAAAATTCACATATTTTTATTGTTATAAAAGCTTCTACGCTCTTGAACTCTTGTTTCCTCGTGTGAAACACAAAACGTTGTAGCATTAGTTCCACCCACTGTCGAATGCTTCAAGAATTTCTTCGGGTGTTCCTTGTTTGTCGGGTGTGGGAAAAGGAAAACCGTTATAAACCTTTAACGCGTCATCACCCAACGTGTGGAGAAGTAACGCCGTTTGTTTACTGTCGTTGACCGTGCAAATATGTAATAATGGCATAGTTATGTCATTTTTGCTTGAGCAGTTTCCAATTTTCGGCTAAATTGCCATTCACATACAGGAACTGGGGTGACCTTATGCCTACTGACTGTTGAACATGCAGTTTGTTTCCAGTCGGGCTTGCCATCTTTTCATAGACCCACGTGGTTGGAATTTTTACAATATCAAAACAAGAACACGAAAATTAACACTTATCTCTTTCTCTTGTACTGTTATGTTTTCCCTTTCGCTGTTCAGTCGGCACTGGTTTAGTGTACCGCTTCCACCCTGTTCCATGCACAGTATCGTCTATGGCCACCAACATTCAACCGCACGAGTTGACATGTCCGTCTTCACAGTAGTCTCTGCGAATTCGAACTGCCGCATTCCTACATCACATGACTGTATTAAGCGGTATCCCATAAAACAAATTCACATGAAACATCTATCAACATATCTATGGGTTATTTAATACAGAAATTTAAATATTGATCATGATATTTTAATGATACAAGTCTTACTAATCAACCCATAACTGGGAGAGAAGGAAGAGTTGGATTCATACCTTTCCCAAGGGTATTTGTGCGTAACTGAATATAACGAACCCAATTGGAATTGGAACTTGGCTCTCCAATTTTCCAATTTCAAACCACTACCCATTACACCATTTGCACATCAAAGCTTACAGCACCTAGTATTTCCAATCAGTCACCCATCTAGGTACTGGCCAGGCTCGACGTTGCTTAACTTCGTATGGGGACCGGTATTTCAATGTGATGTGGCTGTGTGCTCTTTTATTGGTTATATGTCAGGTATGTCAAGGAAATATTATCCCAACAATGTCAACTGAATACTATAGATTAATTCTGATTTCATGCATTGTAAGATAGATTGCAGAGCTAAGAATATTAGGAGTAGATTTTTGCTCTGGTTTTGGGTTAGCAGCAGGGCTGGTGCATACTACACCGACCTCCCCCTATGGAAGGGAGCCTGATTGGGGATCCCAGGTGCTTTGTGACCCTCATTGTCTTATCAACATTTGCTTTTTTTCTACTTACATTTATATATGTAACAAATTAAACTAAGTACAACTGACTATTAAAGGATGACAAATTTTCGGATTTTGACACATTCTGGAGTCTTTTTTCATCCAAATCTATGAATTTGTTTTGCTCATGCTAAGTCTCGAAAAAACACTATATAAAATTCGTTATTTTTTATCCATAATGTTGCATGTGTTAAAATGATCCAACTTTATAACGCGTCCTGGGTAAGACGTTAAACTACATCCAGCAGCAAGGCCTCTGATCAGGTTTTGAGGAGTGTGGAACCACCTCTTAATTGCTGGTGCACCCAGGTCCACGCTGACCTGGAGTGGTAGCACCTGTAAGGGTCCCAGCTATGGGCAAATAGTTAACTATTACCAGCAATACTTTTTTGAAAAAAATTATTACCAGCAATACAATTTTGAAGGAAATATATTACTAGAAACAGATTTTTGACAAAACAAAATATTACCAGCAATAAAAATTTTTGTCAGCATTAAGTAACCCATTGAGGTTGATATGACATTAAACAAAATAAACCAAACCAAAGAATACATACTCTTTTCATACGAATCTATCCTAAAAATGTTGTCAGCATTAAATAACCTATTGATGTTGATATGCCGTTAAACAAAATAAACCAAACCAAAGCAAACCAACTTTATAACCAGAAAAATCTCAAGTTGATGCTAAAAATTGCTGCTGTTGATTTATTTAAGATGGGATGATCTATTATGATATGTCTCTAATTTGTATTAAGATACATTTTATTTATTTTCAATTTTTGCTAGTTGAATTGTTCACCTTTATTGTTTATGATCTATTACTGTACATAATTAGGTTACAGTAAAATTTGTATTTTGTTTGAATACTACCTTATGATAATTAAGATGTAGTATAGAGGAGGGAACATATCATATATTGGTAGGAGCACAATACCCTTGCACTGGTCATGGTTAGCAGTGATGCCTTTGCTGATAAAATCAAAAAAAGAGAGGAATTCTCAGATTATATTTTAGAAGCCAAATGAATTCAATTGATCATTCATTCTACCAAAAGTATTATTTAAACACAAAATTAGTTAAGAAAATATAGTTTAGACCATTTAGTGAATAATTTCACTGAAATTATAAATATTTTTAAAAATCCTATCTGCATTGAATTAATCTTGTTGTTGCCTGGCAGCAAGCAACAATATATTTAAGAGAGATAAGTATTAAATGCTAATTACAGAAACCTATACATTATTTATTTAATTAATTAATTGCATATGAGTAAAAAATCTGGAGACAAAAAATGGCTCTGATTTTGAAGAATCAGAGCCATTCCTAGAAGGAAGTAATTTCTAAAGAATTAATGAATTTTTTAATCTGACAGTACCTCATATTATGACATTTATTGTAATAGAAGGAAGTGTTATCTGCAAGAGAATAATAATCATTTTTTTCCACCATAATTCTCTCTTGAAGGATGAGACAGTGGATCATGGGGTTGTCTAGGTAGCATTAAAAATGAATCTTTTTAAAAGCATCAGTTTTCATCTGATCATTGAAACTAAGCAAGATGGTTTGCATAAATTTGTATCCAATTTTTTTTATCAAATCTTTGACTATCTTCAATAAAGCTCATAAAAACAATTAGAAAAAGATTATCATTTGGTAACTGATTCTATTCTTGACCATCCATATACTTTTACAAAGATTATTACATTATAAATAGTTTCATTATTTTATAGTATCTGTCAAAGATTATAAGATTATTTACATATGGATCAGCACTCCTGCCTAGGATTAAAATATCTGTAGCTTGCCAGCCCTGACCAACCTACTGGGGAGAGCCTTTTGTTTCTGTAGTCTTTGCCAAGGATCAAAGTTCTCTGTTTAGGTTCAGTTGAAGATCTGTGCACTGTGCTTAATATGAAAAATCATTCTCCCTCTCTAGATTTTTGCCTAGAATCAGTGTAGTATTCATAAGTGTCAAGGCCAGTGTATCCCACCCCTGACCACCCTACGGGGAGCAGCCTGATTGTGGGGAGACAGTGCTTTGTGACTCGTGCTATCTTATCAACATTTATTTATATATGTTACAAATTGAAATAAAGTCATTATTATAATACTGGTATAATATTTACTATATACCTACTTTTGCCACCCATGTATATCTAATACATCTGTATGTCTGTATGTAAGAATGAAATTTCTTTTTATCAGAGTGAAATTTATTGAATAAATTCTTCCTCATCTTTATCAAATGATCACAGATTATGAAAATTTTTTTTTAGTACCTAAGTTCATCCATACATATCAATTTTATATATCTGTTTGCTTTTAGAAGTTACAGTCAAATGGATAAAGAAATTAAAATCCAGACAGAAAAATTATACCGTTCATAAGAGAATATGATATATAACCTAATGGTAGGTTGTTGGATTTATTTCATATCCAAGAAATTAACTTCTTTGCTGATTGCTTCCTTTATGATGGTGGCATTGATGATTAAGTAGACCAATTCTTGCATGGGAGAGATGAAAGCATTGACCACATGGTAATGTTCATGAAGTATGAGGTTGATATTTGTTGAGTCTTTCTCTCTTGTAGTTTGACTTATTCTTTTTTTCTTCTGGTGGCTTTGAAGTTTTTGATTCTGATGGTGATGGAACACTGACAGTTGGTATGGTCTTGAGCTTGTGTTTGGAATGATTTAGGCTCAAGTCCAGTGGGTAATTGAATGACAAATGGAAAAAAATCCTTCAAAAGGATTGATACTTTGTACAGCAATCACCTTTTTTAACAAAAATTCTGCTATTACAACGTGGGATATTTAAAAACAACAGAAGCAGAAGGAGGCTGAGTAGGGTTGGTCAGGTTGTGCATAGGATAAAGTTAACCAGCACTGTATTTTTAGCATTCCTCTCAATGTGTAATTATAGCCAACATTTATTTGTATTTCATTCCTTTTCACTACAAATATGTGATCTCCTTTATGTATTTATGTATTCTGAAGGAAGGCTTATGGCTGTATCACATGGAAACACCAGTTCTTGTATGATCACTGAAATTAAGCAACAATGAGTCTAGTCAATAACTAGATGGGTGATCAATAGGGAATACTAGGCGTTGAAAGCTTGGATGTGTGGGTGGTGTAATGGATAACGATTCAGAATTGGGAATCAGATAGCTGAGTTTTAATTCCAGTTGGATTCATTGGCAAAGGTATGAATTACCTCTGTTGGTTAATTAGTAGGATTGGAATGAATAAAAATCATTATTATTTCCCAAAACTTATTACAATTTAAAAAATATATATTTTTTGGCTTTAAACAACCTGCAAATGCTGTGAAAAAAAAAAACAATCAATTCTTTTGAAGGATAAAATTTATCACATAGGATATTTACTATTTTGTCATTTACTTCTAAAATTCTCAGCACCCCTATGTTGTGTGCATGTGTAGTCCTATCAACATAACAAAATTCAGTCTGATGAAGTCCTGAAGGATGAAACACATCACAAGTAAACTTTTTCCCCTTTGTCATACAATTTCCTCAATACTTTTTATTATATATATATATATATATATATATATATATATATATACAATTATGAGATTGGTGTAGATGGAATAAAATTCCAATAACCAAAAACACTATTCTTAAAAAAGAGTGCTCAATACAGAGTAGAGCAAATATTATTTATTCAAAAATTATAACATAAACATACTTATTTGTAATGATGTTATAACATGTTTATGTTATAATTTTTGAATAAATACAATTATATATATATATTATATATGTTATATATATCACACACACACACATACACACATATATAATGAACACTTCATTTTCTGTGAACATTATTTTTAACATTTATTGATTTTTCATTACAATTTTAATTTGATCCTTTCAGCTCATAGAAATGTACTTGTCTGGGTGTATAGAAAATAAAATAAAAAGAAATCAAGGTACTTTATATGTGTGTGTAATTTATAAAAGTTGTTTCTAAAGAAACAGTTGAAATCAATATATGACTAAAGTTTGTGAAGAAAAAACTAAAAAGTCTCTGTAAATTAAGATTTGATAAAATAAATAAATTAGAGTAGACACATTATAAGAACATGTTAATCAAATCAAAATATTAACCTCTTCTTATTTGCAATTATTAATAAGATACAATATCCTGACTGAATGTGTATGATCTTAAAATCTAATCAACTTATAATTTATAGAGAAACATAAAAATGATATAACTTTTAAATCGTATATCAAATTATTAATATGCAAAATTTCATATTTTAATCATGTATAGTTATTAAGTTATTAGAAATTTTATACACTTAAATTAACATATATTCAAATGCAACTGAGTAGTTTTGTTGAATATTCAAGCGCATTTTGTGTATACTACTATGTTCATGTATCAGGTATAAATAATGATCAACATATCAAGTAGTCAATCTGTGTAATAGTCTGAATAGCAGCCGGGTGTAACAGTCAGAGTTGAAGTAGTAAAAGGTGTATGTAAGAAATCCTGCTGTAACTAATCTATTTCCTGTTGTATAAAAACTGTCTTAAGAAGAAACTGGATTAAAAAAAATAAAAACTATTTTTGTAAAACACCTCAACTATTTCTGGAATCTAAAAATTTTGGATTCACACTTTCTTTGCTTTTTCCTTTTCCTTGTATTTTTCTTTGTTGATAAGTTGAATATTTTTAAAAGGACAATTTTCACCCCCAACCCTTCCACAATATTATAGTATCATTCTTAAGTTAAATTTGAATTTAATAAGATTTTGATAAAATTTGAATTTAATGAGATTTTGACATAAAAACAGTTTGTATTATTATGATTATATCAAGAAGACTAGAAATTTACCAATAAAATGTCATCCTTAAGTAAGTAAAAATTGAATAAGAAATAGGAAGCAAAAATACCTTTGAAATTTTGATTCAAATTTGACTTCTATCAATAAGCCTACCTACCTGAGCATGTTTATGTCTCAGTTTGGATTTTTAGTTAAACTGTATCTGATAGATAAATACATGACTATAAATATGCTAAGTGCACCAATCTTCTACTTGTATAAGAAATCATGGGTATCCACAGCTTCCTGTTCTTTGCAGCTCTAAGCAAAATGTATCCTGTTACCATCCCTCCCAGTCTCTGCTTTGCCATCTATTTACACAAACTTGTTAGGTAGGTTATTTGCTGTTTGCCTTTGCAATATGTCTCATGAGTGTTAAATTCTCCAAGCCCTCCTTCCGAGAAATTTCAGCTGTCTCTTTCTGATTCTAAGTATAAGTGTTCTTATTGTCCTTAAAACTTCCTCATTGCTTACACGTTCCATCCATGGTATTCTTAGTATCCCTTTGTTGAAGAACATCACTGTCACTTCAAGTCTCATAGATCCAATAATGGCAATAATTTCTTTCATTTGTTAAGACAAGAGAAATGCTTCTTCTTCTTCTTCTTCTTCTTCTTCTTCTTCTTCTTCTTCTTCTTCTTCTATGTACCATGTCCCCTCAGGACGTGAGAAAACATAGCTCTCCACGACTTCTTGTCTTTTATAGCTCTTAGTAAGCTTTGTCTTTTTGCTATCTCTCCTAATCCCTGTTCTGCCAACCATTTACACAAGCTCGTTAGGTAGGTTATGCACTACTTTCCTCTGTTCCTCTTGCCTTCAACATGTCCTGTGAGTGTCAAATTTTCCAGGCCCTTGTTCTTCATTATGTGCCTTAGAAATTTCAATGGTCTCATTCTCATTTTAAGTATAAGTGCACGTTTTTGTTTTACATTTCCCCAAGAATTTTGCTCACATGTTCAGTTCATGGGATTCTTAGTATTCTTTTGTAGAACCACATTTCAGGTGCCTCAAGTCTCCTCTTCATCTTTGAAGAGATTGTCCAGCATATAAGAAGATCAATATTACATACCACTTTAGTACGCTATTCTTTGGTAAGCAAATAAAAAGAACAAAAATGTGACTACTGGACGGTAATAAATTAGGATTTCAAATACTTTGAATCCTTTTTCATTTTGAAGATATAAATATTTTTCTTTAAGCAGATGTTAAAAATTAATAATTTGAGATTAATAATGATTACCATTATGATAAATGTTTCTAGCTATTGTTGTTGTTGTAATAATAATAATAATAATAATAATAATAATAATAATAATAATAATAATAGCAGCAGTAGTAGTAGTAGTGATGATGTTGATCATGATGATGATGATGATGATGATGATGAGGAGGAGGAGAAGAAGAAGAAGAAGAAGAAGAAGAAGATTCAAACCAAATTGTTGATGATAATGAAGACAGCTAAGTCAGTGATTATATTGGATTGATGGGCAAAATATTTGATTAAGATGACATATATTGACACAACATAGGAACTTCAAAGGGAAATAAATGAATATTTTCATTAAAATAAAAGAATCCAACTTGTGGAGAAAAGAAGTTAAAAAAATAAATATAACCCTTTCCTAAGTGGTTAAAAGTGCTTTCTGAAATTCTTGAATTGCAAAAATCAATCATTTTTGGGAGTTATAATAATTTCAGGAGCAGAAATAAGCCTGGAAATTCATACTTCAAATATCCATTCACAAAAATAGGAAAAACAATCCTTCTTAAGTAGAAAATTCTTAAAAGATATAATCAAATATCATTGTAGGAGTGATAAGGCATGGTATAATAATTATTACAAATTTTATTTCCTTTGGACTTTAATAGGACAGATAATGCAATTATACAGAATAAATATGAAACAAAACAGCATGGAATTGTTATAACTCACACTTGGTATAATTTAATTTGTTAAAGTATTCTCTATACATCATGCTTAGCCAATTACTGTAATGTCTGTATAGTTAGTATGAAGACTGACTCCAATACAACTGATATTTACCCAATCTTCCCTATGAGGTGAGATGTAACACAAGGTCAGTTTTTATGTGTGGCAATTAGAAGCCTGTAGGCTTAGGTAAAAATTTCCTGTACACTCTGTATAAAAATGGTCAGATTTGTCTACCTCCCCAGACAAGACTCTGCTCATAGTAGTTGTAAAAATTGTAAATAAATCTTCATTGAATTTTTGAGTTAAGGCAATGGAAGAAAAAATTTGGGAAAAGGTGGCACGAAAGGTTATTGTAAGGTGTTTGGTGATAATGTTCAAGCCAGCTATTTACCATCTCCCACACAGAGGTGGTTTGAAACATATATCTAGATTCACCTAAAAAGAGATCTCTGATGTCCTGAAAGGTTTCCTTTGAAAATATTATCTGTGATGTGTTGGCTGTCAAGAGGAAGACTGTTACTGTTGGTGATACAATCTCTGCACTAATGGTAGGACCTGCTACAGTTTTGAATGTTAAAAACTTGAATTAATACCCCAAATGAAAATATACTCAACACGATTAACAAAATATTACCTCACTTGGTAACAGACCAAAATACCACTGTGGAAAGCATCACTATGCAGACTAACCTTATTAACCATTATCACATACCTCTGAACCTGATAGGATATGCCAGGTTCAGAGGTATATAAGCAGGTAAACTGGCCTTGAGTAATTCATTTTAATGTGTTGAAAGCTGCAATTATAGGCACAAAGAAAGTGATTTATATAAAAGCCAAATTGTTACGGTAAGAAGGTTAAGTTAGAATATTTACAAAATGGCATGGCTTGTTGCGTGTCCATGTTTAATTGCAGTTTCAGGAGAGAAATATCACCAATTGCCAACAAGATATTAAGTGGTCAAGACTTATTGATGCAACAAGTCAATAGAAGCTTTCCTGTCAAGTATGAACCAATAGAGGGGCTACTATGGCACCAACTGCAGATAGCTTTAATCAAGATAAGGGAATGGATTCATCACAACACATAGTGCAATGATCTTGTGTACAGGTGTGCACAGCCACATTCCAGTCTTTATAGTATAGCTAATCAATGTCCATCATTAAAATCATCTTTAATGAACATGTGATTACAAGAACTGAACCTTGTATCAGTGGAAGAAAGTGCCCTGGCCAGGTGTCTCATTTTTCTCCTTGAGTAGATGGATGGCAGACATGTGTGTGTTATTATTTTGAGGGAGCAATGGCTTCAGAGTATCCAAGAAGGCAGTGTAATAGTTTCAGTAACATGGTGCTGGACATTCTGGGTCCTATTATTCATGTGAAAGGTGCTTTCACATGTATAACCTACTTCAAAATCATTGAAAATCATCTACACTCCTTCATAGCAACAGTCTTCTATGATGGCAGTGACATCTTTCAGCAGGACCATATGCTTTTCCCCACTGTCCCACAGCATGAGTTGTATGGGTTTAAGTTCTGTTTGAATTCCTGGGATGAACTGTTATCATTATTTACATTAAATTTAAATTCAGACTAATAGCCTGAATGTAAATCATGTAAATAATGATCATCATCTTTGTTGTTATGATCACAATGTTTTTGCTGAGAGAAAGATATCCATATAAGTGGGTAGAAGAACAAGAACAATCTACTCTTATAGATTAAATAAAGTGTTCAGATTGAAATTTCCTGAAGATTACCTGGATTGATAGGCATCTGAAGAAGGAGGGTGAGGGCTCAACATCTGAAACGTTGTGATGATAACAACAAAGATGAGGACAATAGTCTGAATGTAAATAATATAATTATTTTAGGGGCATGTTTTCAGGAACATAAAGAAGACTTCATTAATGCTGCCCTGGCCACCAAATCACCCCACCCTGATCTTAATCTCATTGTGCAATTATGGGATATGTTGGATCAAGAATTCTGTGCAGAATCACCATCACTACCACATATCATATATACTTGAGTATAGTGTGAGTTTTTTTATACAAGAAATATGGGGTCACACTATACACAGGCAATTTTTTTGAAGAGGTTAAAAATCATGCATTTTCAGTGACCGGTTGCACTATACACAGGTAATTTTTTTTCTGAAGGCATTTTTTTGGTGACCATAACCTAGCTGATAAGCCTAAATTCTCACAGTACATTTGACTGTTCTTAATGGTATAGGGGTAAGCTCCTTTAGCCTGCCTCTCTTAACTTAGATTCTTTCTTTCTATTGCTACCTGAACAACAGAATGTCATTCACTTTGTGCCACTTAAAATCTACAAATAGCTTTTATAAATGAAGAATTAATAATGTTTTTTTTTTCTTTTCTCAAATTTGCATTTATCTTCATTTGCACATGTTTACATTGCTGAGAAATGTGTATAGAGTACTTTTTTTTACCAAGAATTAATTAAATTATCACAATCCAAAATATGTACTTCAATTTGTGGGACACCCTGCATTATATACCAATAATCCTGACAAAAAGTTGTCATTGGAAAGGCAATATCTTAGTGATGAAAACACTTGCAAAATGAAAATGAATGCAAATTTGAGATAGGAAGAAATCATCATTTATATAAACGGTATTTGTTGATTTTAAATGGCGTACATAGTGGATGAAGTTTTACTCTTCATGTAGCAACAAAACTTAAGAAACTTAGGCTACATAGAAGGAAGGCCCAGAGTAAAAGAGCTACCATAGTTAGACATGAGTAAAAATAAAAGTATGGTATCTAAATTTTTGTATTAGATACTTTACAGTAAGTGGTTTTCTCACCATTCTGGGTAGCTTTGTACAAAAAAGAATGAAAACCATTTATTCCCTATAAAATATGGTCTCATATGTGTTGTGATAATGACAACAAAGATGAGGACAATAGTTCATTTGTCTTATTACTTTAGATAGTTTCTGGAAGACATATATTTTTAATAATTTTACATATTGAAAAGAAATGATTTACCATATAAAACCCTCATGCTATTTACTTTTAATGTTATAGTATTATAAAGTTTGATTAGATACAAGTACTAGTTGTCTATGGTGTCTAGGTAAACTAAATACAAAAAACAAAATAGTAGGTAATATTTTAATTGTCTTTAAAAAAGTTTTAGATATTCTTTTTTTAATTATTATTTACTAAAATTAGCACAGTCTGGTACAAGGCCACGTGGACATATTGTGGGCATGTTTATCCATGTTTGCCTAATTTATTTTCCCCATAAATAAATCAACTGCTCCAGTATCTTAACAGTAGATTATAAATATTAATATTTAAATTTGGCAACAGTCAGTTTTTAAGCTGCACCTGACAATTGCATTATGCATGAAACTCACAATTGTGCTAATGGTGAGAAACAAAATGTATATTACTAGTATATATATATATGTGTGCATATTGCATGAATTGATTTTATGAATTGTCTTTTTTTAAGATATGTATACATACATAAATCTATTTAGATGCAAATTTATCTAAAAATAGATACACATATGAAATTTTATTTTTTACCATATCTCATATTGTAACACACACATAATATAGAGGTTTTTTAAAAGAAACAAGTAAAAAAAATGTTGGAATGCCGACAGGATACAACAGACTGAACTCACTACAGTAGTTATGATTTGGTAAGCTGCTAACCATCTGTAGGATTGTCACCTCTTGCTTAGGATTGCAAGTGGTAATATTTTTAAAAGCTTTGCTCTTTTTAAGACTAAATTTTTAATGCAAACATCAAATAGTACATTTTCATTAAAATTTAAAAAAAAGATTTACTTTTATATTTTTTGAAATCTTCTTTTTGGAGGAAAATATATTAAAAATGCTATAAAATAACTTCTGTCTTTTATTTAATTTCCCTTGGATTTTTATCCTGTATTTACTTTTTAAAACTTTAAAAAGATTACAGATTTAGGTTGTTTTTTGTTGTTTTTTCTTAAAAACAATGAAGAAATATAATGTCAAGCCAGAAATTATCAGACCTGGGTAATGAAAGGAAAACACATCCAAAATCCTCTTTGTGCAAGAAAAATCTGATAATTTTTTCAAAATTAACAAGTCTTTTTCATTCTCAATGTCACATCAGCAAGGACGGCTTTAAATACTTCCCTTCAATTATTGGTTAATTAGAGAGGCACAAGCCTGTCCAATACAGATAATTATTTAAGAGACAATTTTGCTCACCTTGTACTATTACTAGAATCTCAGAATGCAATGAAGCTTATATAACTAGTGCTGCTGTTTGATTGGTCTCTTATTGGATTAAGATTAAAAAAAATAAAATATAAAAGAAAAAATTATTTTCAGGTGAACAAAGGGTATCTGTAAGCTCATTAGCAGCCAATGTCTATGCATTTCTGCATATTAGTAGTTTAACTTCAGTTTGTTTCCATTATATATCTTTATGGTCTTAGAACATAAATACACATTAATTACTCAGTTATGTGCCGTGCATGATACATGCTTAGGCGATCACGTATCTTTTGATACATGACTGACGAGGCAGGTTTTTTCCCGCAGTAGGTTGCCATTTCTTTCTGCGGTAGACCACTTGCTATCCAATACTATAGAACCCGGTCTATCCTGCTATTTACCCATAGCTGGGGGGGGGGAGAAGAAGATTTGTACCTTTCCCGATGGTATTAGCATGTAAGTGAATGTAATGGATTCAACTGGAATTCAAACTCAGCTCTCCGATTCCTCAATCTAAGCTGCTATCCATTACTCCACCATTGTTACCTTCTGTTTAAAGTTTTAATAAATTTTTACTTAGGGATGATAAAGATAATATGTGAAATCATTAATGGATGTATTATACTAAATTTTTGTTTTGTTTAATCTGAGTATATTCACCATCATCATATTAGAGTGAAAAGAAAGTCCCCCAACATAAAAAAAATGTTTCAGAAGTTTAAGACACAGAATTTTCATGAACATTTTCAACATCATTCAAAACACACATACAAACACACACAAATAAATAATATACATATGCTTAAAAGCAATTGTCACTGTTAAGCAGGAAACAGACTGTCAAAACTGGGCGTTGACTTCAATGTCTACTTTTATATTTATATACACTCTATCCCTGATATTGAGTACTTTAACCCATAAATATAGCATACCTTAAAACTATATCTTTATATTTGTGTGTGTGTATGTCAATATAGGATATTATGCATATATATATATATATATATATATATATATATATATATATATATATATATATATATATGATAGCCTCTAATGAGTGAACAGATGGGTTTGTCTATGAAACTCTGGAGTTGGAATACTGAAGATAACATCAATCAGCTAAGTGACAAACCTTTTGCTTATATTAATTATATATATATATAATTATATAAAATTACAAAAATTTCATATATATATAATTAGAAAAAAGATATCCACATAAGCTTCATATAGTTTATAAAGTAGAGTAGATAAATTGGTCAATAAAACAAAGTCATGTGGTTTATATTAAAAAATGTTTTTTGTACTGATTTCATTGGTACCCTTTCGGTTGACTTTGTTTTATTGACCAACTTATCTACTCTACTTTATATATATATATATATATATATATATATATATATATATATATATATATATATATATATATATGGATGTATAGGGGAGGGAAGGAAAAGGATGCTTAAAAATTCTTGGCCTGATCAAAAAGGCCATTCAAAATAAAATCTGAGTTTTTTTAATTGGTCAGATTATATATATATATATATATATATATATATATATGTGTGTGTGTGTGTGTGTGTGTGTTTGAGTGAGGGGGTGCTGAAAAATTCTCAACCCTACTAAGAAGCCCATTCAAAATAAATACTGATGTTTGGTTATTTAGTCAGATTTTGGGAAGTGGATGATTCTAAGTGTTTTTATGAATTCTTTAATATACGCATTGATCCTCCAATTGAGATAGATGAGGGTTCAGTAAATTCTTTTACAGTACAGCCTTCACCAATGAATTGTTTAAAGTGGTCAATTACCTGTATTTTGCAATCCCCACTTTGTTCATCATAGCATCATGTCCTGTACTAGTTTACCTTGTGCCTCATATCAGATGATGCTACAATTACAGGCACTTTTTTTAACAGGCGTTTTCCATCTCCAAGCTGTATGTTGGTAGTTGGCTCATATTAAAAAACTCATCTGCCCTTTGACAACAATCTCTAGGCTGATTTGAATTCAGAGTTTTCCTTCTCATTGACAAGTGTCCAACCAAGGGTATAAGTCTCAGTATGTTCTGTCATTTGCTCATAACCTGGAGGGAGACAAGATGGATTCATAAGATAAAAGATGGATTTGTATAAGTGAATGTAACATACTTGACTGGAATTTAAACTCAGCTTTCTGATTTCTAATTTCAAATTGTCATGCATTAAACAACCCATACATCCAAGCCTACAGGACCTGGTATTCTGAAGTGGTTACTCATCTAGGTACTGACCAGCCATGTTATATTAAAACACTTGTACCCTCATATATATATATATATATATATATATATATATATATAT
>OZ010588.1:20947386-21054886 GCA_963932145.1 Acanthosepion lycidas | reverse complement strand
TGCCATAAATCTAGTAGTATGCTTAAATCCATAAAGTCTAGGTACCAAAGAGGAAAGCAGATCTGAACAATTACCATGATAATATATATAGAAAAGACACAGGGAATTTACATTATGGTTGTTGGAAAGTGACTAAAACCAACATGCTATGACAGGAGCAATAATATTGCAGATTCTTTTTTAGATCATGGAGTTAATGTATTAAGGAATCTGTGTAGCTTTGAAAAGTATAATTATAGATAAATATTATTTAATCAAAACCAAGAAAGTATGATTGATTTACTATGTATTTTTAAAATCATACCCAACCCTAATCTTAAGAGAATTTTTACATTAATCTTAGATTAGTAACATGGACAATATACATGCAAATTATGTTGTCACATCTTGCTCTTCGCAAATGGTTCAATGTATCCTTTGTTGTAGAATGGTCCAGTGCTCCTGCTATTTACCTTGAGCTCCTTGATAAAACCCAAAGAAGAATCAGCAATATTATTAGTCTTGATCTGTCAGCTCAGCTTCAGTTACTTTCCCACTATTATAAGATTGTCTCCCTGTGCCTTTTCTATAAATATTTTAATGGTAATTGTTCAGATGAGCTCTTTGATATGTTACATAGACTTTTTGAATTTAAGTGCAGTACTAGACTAGCAACAAGATCTCATCAATTTACAGTTGAGCTGGCTAGATGTAACCATAAGTTCTATGCTAACAGTTTTTTTTCTTTCATTTCTTGCTTGTGGAACTCCTTTCCAGCTCCATGTTTTCCAGCCAACTGGGGTGATACTGATAAAAGAAAGAAGAGTCTATAAAAGAAAGTCTATACAGATAGCATCTATTGATTTAATATTAAGGAAAAAGAACAGTCTACTTTATGTAATGATGTCTTAGTCCCTTCAAAATGCTCCTTTTGGTAATTCATCCTCTTAACTCATGTCTATGCCACTTTTTCAAAACAGTTTGCTAAGTCCTATTTTAGAATCACCATCAACTGTCTTGTCAAGTTCTCTTTAATCCATAAACTTCCTTTCAGCTGTCATTTCAACTTTGGGAAAAGCTAGACGTCATATAGAGCCAGATCTGTACCTTAGAAGAGCTGATAGTTATAATGTTTTGTCAAAAGACCCTGCTTGAGTCATGAAGAAAGATAAAATGTTAACTGTGACAATTTGACAGTACACAAGTGTTATGGTCCAATATCCTCGCACCACAGTTATGGTCCAAGGTTAGAACTAAGGAAGAACAACACGAACACAAGAGTAGAATAACAAAGATATATTACAACAGAAATATAGTACAAGAAGTTGGAGTTGTTAGTAATGACTGTCCGTCTGGTTTAGAGTGAACTAATATTGTCTCGACTCTTTACACCATTCATTCATTATACCTCTTGAGAGGCGCAGTATTTATAGTGTCAGGAAGAGTCCATTATCATTATAGGTAAGTTCCCATAACAACAAGCTCACTCAGTGATATCTCACTACAGAATAAATCCCATGGGAGATTGGTTGTTCATGTATGCATTGTATAGTTCCTCTGATTCATTTCTAAATTGTTATTGAGATATTCAAAATGTCCGAATACCTTTTATATACTAACAAATATTCCCTTTTATACATTTTATTTTCCTAATTTGTGGTCAAAAACAATTATAACTATGTATAATTGTTATATAGGAATAAAATGTCACTGTTGACACTTGAGTTTGAACACAGATCACCAGTGAGGAAACACAGGCAATCCCATTATTGAATTAAGTGGATCACGTGACCATGGGGGAAATGCATATATGGGAGGTAGTGTGTGTCTAATTTATTGTTATTTTTACTCTATCCTCTATTACTATATGGACTGCTATTCTCTACTCTATTCACTATACTATTCCTTTATTCAGATCACTATACAGGTTACTTGTCGAGTGAGTATTGTCAAGCAAGTACTATTGGCATGAGTGCTATTTGAAGGCATCTGACACCATTATTGCTCAACAGCATTACTATAGTTGTATCTGTGATTACAAAGTCTCTACTACAATGAGCATAATGAAAGTGACAACAAGTATTCATTGACATCATAAAAGTGGCAACAAGTGTTTGTTGACATCACAAAAATAATATAGATAGAAGTCTTGAATCAAATGCAGAAGAACTTCATGTTGAGTGAGTGAGATCTTCAAGGATAAATTTAATGATTCTAATTTCGCTAAAATATATTTTGATCATGCTGAAATTTCTATGGAAAATTTATAATTTATTGTCTGAGAAGCAAAAGAAGAATAAAATTTTAAACAAAATCTTTGAAAATTTCTTAAAAGAATCATTGATATTCATTAAAGAAATACTTTGATATTTAACTCATATTTTAATATGTGACATTGTGACTTTATTCCATATTTTAATAAACATACAGCTTCCAAATACTTACCTTTACTTACACTGTTTGGTAGATTATGTCATCTTTGATTCATTTATTTCCTGATTCTCTCCTGGTATCAGCAAGAAGATTTTGGTGATCATTTTCCAAATGCATTCATTTATATGACTTTTCTTTTTGCTGATACTTAAAAGCCTTAAAGCAAAATAAATAAATTCATTTTGAAAAATATTACTAGAACATTCACATAAGTTAGTGTGGAAACATATCTCTGTATGGGTATATATATTTGTACTTTATCATTGAGATCCATATATATATATATATATATATATATATATATGTGTGTGTGTGTGTGTATTTACTTATAAATGTTTGTTATTGTGATATATACACATCTATGTGCCTGTTTTTATATATATGTATACATATATATATATATATATATATATATATATATATATATATATATATATATATGGTATGTTCATGTAAGTATATCAATCTTTTACCAGTTAGAAAATTACTGACTTAATATGTATACATATATGAATGTATCTCGCTTTCTTTCTCTCTGATATATATATACACACACACACATGCATACATATATAAAATGATGTCTGCATATGAAAAGTGCAACAAATTTATTACTTTGTGAACACCCAGTAATTATTTTCAAAGGTTCTTTTTAAAATATTATCTTTATGCAAATATACATGCTAATCTGAAAGTAAGTAGGCATTGTTATTTATTAGTGTGTGTACTTCTGCAGAAGCCATGACACATTAAAAGCCAGTAAATGATTTAACCTTTAAGTGTAAGTAATACTAACCACAGTTAGTTTCTGCTTTTGAAGACTTGCCAGAACTCTTTCAATAAAAGTATCACATCCAATTTGGTTAAAATCTTCCTTTTTTTTTTTAAATTGCCTCCTATGTATAATCATTCTAGCAAATAATCGTAGGCCATTTAAACTATAAAAACAAAAACCAAGTAAAATGGATAGTCTTAATAGTGACATCATCTTGGATATGTTACTATACATTGCTAGAGCTCTGCTCATTCTTCAAAAATGCCAATTTGTTCTTTAAAAAATAGCATGTGCTACTGCCTTCTTATTTTTTATGGTTTTGTTCTGGTAAATAAGTAAAGAAAAGAGAAATAAACAAAGTGGCATATCCAGCAAATATTAAAAAAAAGCCTGAGATTATTTCACTGACAAAGACATTGTTTGTGGACAAGAATTTTGTTTATTATTCTTGGAAGATGAACAGGATTTATTTCATTTTTTTTTTTTTTTTTTTTTTTTTTTTACATGAAAAAGTTTGTTTCTTTTTGCTTTTGGCTTGAGAAAGTTCAAGAAGTCACTGGAGATGAAACCAACACCATAAAAAAGAAATTAATACTGTACATCCAAGAAGCTAAGGACAAGATGGAAAAGAACTGATCTCATGATCAGTCAATAGATTTAATATTATAGTGTCTCTTATCCTTCATGTTTCTGTTTAATTATATCTCTTGAAATGGGGAATTATTCTCCATTTTAGTTTGATAACCATTTCTTTCATCCTTCTAATTGTTTTTTTATCTGCATCAGTCTGCTGCTTGTGTCTTTGACATTCTAAATTTTCTTCATTCAGTTATATTTTTCTTTCTTGTCCATTTCTTTAATTCCTTGCCTTTGTTTTCATTGTTTTCTTTTACATTATCCTTTTGCTGAGGGAGATGCAGTAAACAAAATCTTGTCTTTCTTCTTTCCCTCTTTTTTTTTCTTTTCTTCTTTCCAACTTCTTCTCTAATTCTCATTTCCTTCTTTTTCTCCGGATATCTTCTTTTTCTTTCTTCTCCTTTTTACGTCTTTCTTCCTCTTCTTCTTCTTCTTTTTTTTTCTTCTTTCGCTTTGCTTCCTCTTCCTCTTTCTTCTTCTTTGCTTCCTCCTCCTTCTTCTTTTTATCTTTCATGTCCTTCCTTTTCTCCTTCTTTTTTGCTTCCTCTCTTTTCTTTCTCTCTGCTTCTTCTTCTTCTTCCTCTTCTTCTTCTTCCTCAGTCTTTTTCTCTTTCATTTCCTCTACCTGCTCAATCTTTATGCCTGCTCCTCTCTTATCCTTTTTGTTATCTTTGTTTCTTCTCTCTCTTCCTTCTCTTTTTTGTCTGTCTGTTTGTTTGTTTGTTTAAAGTCCCCCACTGTTATCTCTCTCCCACTGTTGACTTTTACCACACACTTACTTGTGTAACTATTGGGATACATGTGAGACCAGTTTGTTACCTGACTATACCCAGTTTGTAGTAGAAACGTGCACTCATGACAGACTGACTCTATACATTGACTCACAAAGTCTGTACTCTACTAATTACTACATTTTCTTAATTATGGCATGTAAATACTATGTGGACATTTTGTCTGTTGATTTAGGCCTAATACTTGATGAATGGGTTGGAATTTGAAAAAGACGTGACTTTATCAGCCTACTCATTCCTTTCCCAAGGTGGCAGCACTATTAGTTATTAGCATGCCTAGTTAACCTGGAATAAAGCCAACTAATAATTAAAAATTGAACAAAATAAAGATAAAGAAAGTTTGTTTTTAAATATAAAATCTCTGAGTAGGAGAAATTTTAAACAACAGAAATCATTCTTTAGATAAATGGTAACGGTAAAATAGCCATTTACATACAGGAAACATTCAACATTCATTGGCCGAATATAGAGCATGATTATCAGTTGAAATCTATAAAATCTTTTTCTTAAAACAGTTTTTCAAGATATTAACTTTCTGAGGATGTGTGGCTGGTGTAATGGACAATGGTCTTAAATGAGAAATTGGGGAGCTGAGTTCAAATTCTAGTTTGGTTTGTTACATTTACTTACGTGCAAATACTGTTGGGAAAGATATGAATTCATCTCCTCCCCACAGGTATGGGTTAAATAGTAGGACTTGTATCTGACAAAATCAATGTTGTCCTCAAAAAATTGTTAAAGCAATATTCATTCATAAAAAAAGAATTATTTTTACAATTCCCAAAATATGTTTCAGCTTTAATTAAACCACAAAATTTTAATAAGCCATAAAAGCAGATTAATCAATTCATTCAATCATTAACTTTCTAGTATTGATAAGAATTTCCTTCCAAAATTTTTGTTTAAGGTTCTGTGGAAAGTCAACATCTTCGTTATATCATTATATTTTCTTTTAGCTACATATGCTAACCATTTTTGTTGTTACTGATAGAAGTCTTCAAGTGATGTGGTTTTTGTGATTTGGTAAAGATCTTTGTGATTCTGTAGAACTAGTCTTTAGGGTCTGATGAAGGACTGCTTTCTTTAAGACCTGAAACATTCATTCACTTAAAGCCATTTTTCATCATTGATCTGAGAAAATAAAAACTTGTAACAAGAACTGTTTTTTTTTAAATCAACATTTCTTTTTCATGAAAGTAAATTTATAGTATTAGATGTGCAGGTAGCGTAATGGAAAATGAAATTAATGAGCAGATTTCAAATTCTAAGATGATCCATTGCATTTATTTTTGCACTAATGCACTTAGGAAAGGTGTGGATCCACTTCTTGACACCCAAATATGGGTGAAATAGCCAGGTAGACTGGGAAATCTGGTTTTTGGTGACAACCAGTCTAAAAGAAAGAAAAATCTGAATTACAAACTGTGGAGGAAATTGCTCACCTATGTTTTCCAAGAATGCATGATAATTCAAAGATAATAAAGAAAAAAGAATCTGCCAAGAGTTATGATCATTTTTGCCCTGGAAGGATATTACTCTGCAATTCTAAGGACTTGTTGAAAGTTGTTATATGATGGTTAACTTGTTCTAGCATACAGATGCTTTGGAGGCCATGTTTATTTATTTATTATTTAAATATATTTGTTTTTCTTTATATTATAATTTGTTTTCAGTTACTTAGTGTACTCTGTATATATATTTTTTATTCAGATTTGCTATGAGATAATATATGGTATTGGTACAAAAGCTCTGGGGGAGACTCTACATGTAGATGAAAATGATGTTGAATTCAAAACTGTGGACAAGGCAATGAGAAACTATTCCATTATCTTTTCCAAAGAGTGTATGGCAATTCACTGATAATAAAGAAAAGGAATATGTACAGAGCCATGGTCACTTCTGTCCTGAAATAACATAGATCTACAATTCCAAGGAATTGTTGTGAAATGTGAATGTGTATGCCAACTTATTCTGGGCTTGCAGATGCTTTCAATGCCACGTTTTTTTCTTTATTTTTTCTTAAATGTTTGTTTGGTTTGGTTTGTTTTGTTTTATGGCTTATCAACCTGTTGTATTGTAGAAAAGGTTATGGAATGAGGAATAACCAAAATGGAGGTTGGAAATGAAATGGTAATCTTTATAACATCAACAAAATACAATAATTGCCAGCAACATGAAGTAGGTACACCACTGCTAGTGGTGGACTACTTAGACAGCATATTACCTCTACTTACAATAGTGTCCAATGTTTTTATGAGGATTGGGACATACTCATTAGTGTTCATATAACACAACCTCAATGGGTTATTTAATGCTGACTATTATTATTGGTAATATTTTATCCAAATATGTATTGCTGGTAATATTTTTTTCTTAAACATGTATTGCAGGTAATAATATATTACTGGTAATAATTTTTCCTCAAAAAATTTATTGCTGGTATTAAAACCTATTTTTACACTTTCATAGTGTTTTGGCCCCACTTTGGGGGTTAACTATTTTCCCATAGTTGGGACTCTAACAGTTACTACCACTGCAGGTCATGGTGGACCTGGGAACACCAGCAATTAAAAGATGGTTCCACACTCCTCAAAACCTCCTGATCAGAGGCCTTGCTGTTGAATGTAGTTTATCATCTTATCCAGGACACAGATATAGTTTATTGTCATACCCAGGATGATTAATTGTTTGTTTGTTTGTTTGTTTGGGTTTTATGGCATATCAACCACTGTGGGTTATTTAATGCCAAATCCAGTTTATATGAATTTTAAATGCCTATTTTGTATGGAATAAAAAAACGTATAGCTGGCAACATTATTGTTTCAAAAATGCATAGCTGGCAACATTATTTTCCCAAAAACATTATCTGAGTCCTTGCTGTTGGATGTAGTTTATCGTCATACCCAGGACGCCAGGATGATTAAATGTTTGTTTTTCTTTATATTATAATTTGTCCTCAATTGCTTAGTGCACTCTTTAAATATATATATTTATGGGTTACTATATGGTGTTGGTCAGGGCTGGATTTAGATGAAGAGAGGCCCTAGGCTATTCCACATGTGTAACCCCTCCAAATACTCTATTCTCACGAGTAGAGGAAAATGGAAGAGTATTAAACAATTTGAGTAAAGCTGAGTAGGATGACAGGTGTTTAAAATTTATTGAAGGGTTATTTAGAGTCTACAATGTGTTATGACAGCATTTTTAAGAAAAAATATTATACACCTTGACTGGTGACACCCTACGCTAAACCTATAGGTAAATCTGGTACTGGTACAAAAGCCCTGGGTGAGACCCTACATCTAGATGAAAACTATGCTGAATTTCAAACTGTGGAGAAGGCAATGGGAACTAACTACATTATATTTCCCAATAAGGCATGGCAATTCACAGATAATAAAGAAAAGGAAACTGTGGAGAACTATAATCATCTATGTCTGGAAGGGACATAGCATTAAAAAACGTAGTATTGTTTATTTTAGCTGAAATTCTCTTTGAACATGTGGTGTGGAAAAAAATGACTACTTTAAAATTTTAAAAATTTTGATCATTTGTACATCTTGTTATCATGAGAGAATTTATCTTAATAATACTTAACCAGCACCTTTATAATTACAGAACAAAATGTAAGAGATAACTGTATGTCACACAGTACTATTTAGTACAGTAGATTTTAGTTTGCAGTATTAAGATCTCTACTTGAGTGAATATTTCTTTTTTTTAAACTAAATTTTACTGAAGATAAGGCTTAAGAACCATTCATTACTTATGATGAATGAGATATGATATGAATGAATGGAAATAGAAAGTGAAGATTTGAGGATAAGGAGGATAGATAACAATTGACGAGGGGATATTGAAAAATTCTTGGCCCAACTTAGAAGACTTCCAAAAATTATCTGAAGTTTGGTCAATTGGTTAAAATTTTTTCATCACCCCCTTGTAAATAGAAGGTACCACTCTCTGGTAAATATATTTTTCTATATAAATAGCCTAAAGATGCACTTCCACTTTATTGCTCCATATGTGAATACTATTGCTGATAACACTGTGGATACAACAAATAATTTGTTTACCTTACAATCATGTCACATTGAATTTAACTTCAAACATGAATCAGACATAATCTTTTGAAGCTTAACATTATTCTGGGTAGCATTTGTATTGTTTTGTATCTCTACATTTTTTTGATTGTTGTTTAACTAATACAAGGCCTAAGAGCCACTCTAGGTAGAGGGTTACTGAATGAGGTAGTTGTAAATAGATAATGGCTGACCCTAAGCCTGAAGAAGTTAGGATTGTAGTTTAGGGTGTTGGTTACTTTTATAATTAATGTAAGGTCTCTATGAGAATATTTTATATGAAATAGTGGTGGTGAAAAGGTACATGCACTAAATAATAGAAACCAATTGACTTGCAATGCAAGATAACATTTATTTAACAAATAGCAAAAGGAAAGTTTAAGATTTTCTTTTTTTAGAAATGAATCTAATACACAACGAAAATTGTTAGTGAATGTATTTGAGTGTGATCTGCCTGTGTAGTTATATTTATGTGTGAAGTGTTCACAGCTCTTTTTGCTTTGGTGTGAAAAGTTGATGGCACACACTTTGAAAGAAGGAAAAACAGGGAGAGAGAATTACTTAAGGCTTTGCCTATTTTTATACCTTCTGGGCTGTTGCTGCTAATATATTTATTAAGGCACTACAGTAGTATCCAGGGAAACATCTATGTGGGGTCTGTTCCACAGTGTCACAGGTATTGGGGGAAAAAAAGCTGTCTAGATGGAAATAAGGGTGATTTGACTCCATGGCAGTAGTATGCTGTGTTCTAGCAGTAAAAGTCTGAACTAGTGAAACTAAAGAATGGAGCTCTTCTGAAATACTTGGCATAGAAATAGGAATAGATTAGTAATAGTCTTATGATGTTATATTTGTGGGGAAGAGGCTGAAGTGTAGAGAATAAATCTTTCCCTACAAAACCATATAAATTATTTTTAACTCTATCAAGGCTGGAAAGTAATGACTGAGCAGCTCCAGCCCAGTTATGGCAGCAATACTTCATTTTTGGTTTGATCTATCTGACTCCTGTAAAGATAAAATGCTGCAGAAGGAATCAAATATTTCCTGGAGCAATAGAATGAGCCAACTATTTTTGTAGCATAGATCATATATATAAGATCTATATGAGGTCTGGAATGAACTTGTTTGTGGGGCAGCATTTTACTCAGCAACTGGTATACAGCTTCCATAAGTACTGTTATGTGTGTAATACAAGGGTAAGGGTCTTAATAATTAATAGTTGTAAAATAGGAAATAAATGATGGTGCTCTTAATAAAAATAGGATTGTAAAACCATTTAAAGGGTCAAAAAATGCAAGATTAATAAACAGGGTGATCTTAATAGAAATAGGGTTGAAAAATTATTTAATGGGTCAAAAAATGCAAAAGTAATAAACTTGATATTAATAAACTTGGAAGTGGGTTGAAAAATTTCATCCCCCAAAAATAAACATTCCCCTGTCTATACATAAGAGTAATTTTTCCTTCTATTTTCTTTTAAGTTTTTAACTTTTCTTTTTCCAGCATTTGACATATCTCTTTTACACTAATTGAGAAATTAGTACCTTCTTGTATAAATCCAAAAATTATTTAATAGATTTCATTTTATTTTCTTCTGAATTTTGGGTAATTCACTAGTTTCTTGTATTAGCAAAATGCACATACACACACGCACACACATATTTTTTCTTTATCTTTTAAAAATTTTAGAGTACATCCTTATATATCTGTAAATGTAGCATGCATAAAATGTTGGACCAATAAATTTTCAGCCTGTCATTTAGCTGAAATTTGATCTGAAATTCTCACTGTGTAATACTTAGTCTACATGCTTAAATTTCATAGTACTGAATCAAGTGCATTTACGAGGAAGGAGGTTACATTTAAAATACATATATTGGTTGTGTAATATAAATGTTTTTTTCATCATTAGGCTATGAACTTATTGATGTGTTTAAACACACACACAAACATATATATATATACAGGGGAATACAAAAATAGGTATTAAAAAATGCAAAACAAAACATGCTCTCAAAATGTATGGTATTGATTATACAAATATAATAATACTGATAAAACTGGTATAATACTGACTGTATACATATTTTTGCAGCCCCCCCCCCCCGTGTGTATGTGTGTGTGTGTATATCTATGTATATATCTATATATATATATATATATAAAGATAAAAATTTAACATATAGAGCTTTTAAGTATAGAAAATCAGCCAATTCTGCTACTGTTAATTTCCTTATATATATATATATATATATATATATATATATATATATATATATATATATATATATGTATGTATATATATACATGCATATATATATATATATATATATATATATATATATATATATATATATGTATGTATATATATACATGCATATATATATATATATATATATATATATATATATATATATATATATATATATATATATATACACATACAGTGAGGAAGCGGAGAGCTGAGTTTGAATTCCAGTCGAATCTATTACATTCACTTATGTGCTAATACCCTTGGGAAAGGTATGAATCCTCTTCTCCTCCCAGTTATGGGTAAATAGAAAGACAGACTGGGTTCTATAACCTTGGATGGCAACTGGTCTAGGAGAATGACAACTCTGAATTCAAAACCTGCAGAGGGTCATTTGGGGACCTTGTGGCATGTAGTGCACCAGGTCTCTGTATTCAGCTCATCAAAAAGTGTGGTTGATTCTGCACAAAACCTTCACTACTATAATCAAATCATATGTGTAGGTGTCTGGCTGTCATTTCCTCGGAACTGAGTTGTTTGACCCTCATACATAGATACAACAGGAGAATCCAGCATATATATATGTTTTGAACAATAAAAATTAAAAAAATAATAATTTTCAAACACACTTATTTGTATATTAATATTTTTTTGGTTTTATTATTTCAATTTGGTTTCTTGACTAGTTTCAGCCAGCATGGACATCATCAGAAAAAAATTCTCATTTGACGAGAATTGGATTTTCATTTGCAAAAACAAATTGAGAAATGAAAATAGAAAATGAACCCGATGAGCAGGTTAGGATTATGAAAACTGATCCATTCAGAAAGTTTAGACAAGGCTCAGTGTTTCTATAGAGATTGATGCAAGAAGGGTTAATTCTTGTACCATGAGCTATATATTTCAATTGAAGAATAACTCCATGAATCGCATGTTTTACTTTTTGCTGTAAAGATATTTTTTTCCCTTAATGTAGCACCCACCGCAGCTTGAACCAGCACTGCAAGACTATGACTTTTGATTTTCCACTGCCCTGAGATCAAGAACACAGCGTGGGCAGAATTTGTGTGGATCAAAGCGGTCAGCAACCAACAACCAGCTTGGACCAGCATCAGCATTGACCAGGACAAAGGTAGCCCCATGGTGAAAATGTTGTACTATGACACTGAGGAGTAGATCACTAAAATGTGGTTATACCACCTGGTGTAGGCAGCAGTAAATGGTGTTAGAGTGTAACCCGGATATAAGAGAGTTGTCGGGACCTGAGAAGAAGTCTCTTATATCCGTTTTTCTCTTATATCCGGGTTTGGTCTATTTTGTTTAGGTAAGTATGGCTCTAATTTGGGACCAGATAAAATCTCTCTTATATCCGGGTCTCTTATATCCGGGTTACACTGTATAATTAGATTAAGATACATTGATGAACATATGTACGTGCACATCCATTTATATTTACGTGTCTGTATATACTCATTCATATTTAACTATTTTTAACAAAGTAAATTTATATCTATTTTTCAGAGGATATCTAGTTTTTCTATGAACCACAAGTCACGCAGCCATAATTATGGGTACTATCCTGAAGAAAAAAATTCGAGTCACTTTGGGAACAATTCTCAATACATCAGTCAAAAATTAAGTGACCTGACAACAAACAAGGGATATAAAACATGTTCAGAAACATAAAAAGAGAGAACAAACACAAAAAGATGTTGACATTGGCAAAAGCATTGATGGTCATATATCACAAATGTGTAAGATAAATCCTTTATACAGGAATTAATACATGGCTTATTTTTGAAAACAAAAAGATTGGTTCCAAAAACAAATTGGAATAGAAAGAGGATACCAATTGTAAAAGCAATAGAATATATATATATATATATATATATATATATATATATATATATATATATATATATATATATATATATATATATATATATATATATATATATATATATATAATTCATGTAAGGTATATTTAGTAGGAGATATGGTGGAGTAATGGATAGTGGCTTGGATTGAAGAATTGGAGAGCCAAGTTCAAATTCCAGTTGAATCAATTACATTCACTTACTGATACACTTGGGAAGGTATGAATCCTATTCTTTCCCCCCAGCTATGGGTAAAAAGCAGGACAGACCAGGTTATATAGGCTTGGATGGTAACTGGTCTACTGCAGAAAGAAATTTATTGTGGGAAAAAATTTGCCTTGCCAGTCATGTATTGAAAGATACATGATCACCTAAGCGTGTATCATGCATGGCTCATAATTGACTGAAGGTATATTTGGGCAGCAAGTATTCATCTAAACTCCAAAGAAGTTTGATTAAAAAGAACTGACAAGGTCTGTCTCTTTCATTTTTTAAAATATGGTCTTGAGTATTGTGTTCAAAATTGTGGATAAATTGTCTGAAGTTCATGTTGTGTTATTGTTTTCTTCAAGTACTTTTGACCACCTTAGTCATTTTCAAGAACCAATGTCTGACCATTTTTTTAGCATCTTTAGTACTAGATCAGATATATGAGTTCCACTTGAGGTCTGAAGAGGGCTTGAGTCCCAGTAGACATTCATGGTAAGGAGCCTCCCTGAGAGAAGATCCATCCATTATGATAGATGAAATTTCAGGTTATGATTGGTGGTGGTACAACGTTAATAGTTTAGTTTTGTCAATATTGAATTTTACAAGTCAGTCCCCCTGATATTGAGCCACCTGGGCTATATATAGTAGAAAGAGGGTAGGACCAAGGAGAGAACCCAGTGGAATGCTGGTATTGATCATATGAGCTTCTGATCACTGGCTGTTAACAACAATCTTTAGGAAGGACTTGATAATTGAGTGAGTCCTTCCAGAGATTTCATAGCTGGATAGTTTATGTAGCGGTCCCCAATGCCACACATTTGTCAAAGTCCTATGATATATCTAGGGCAATAATGCTTATGTTGTATGTTGAAATAGACATATCAGTTTTAATGACATTTACAAGAAACTGTTGAAATATACAGTTAACAAATTTCTTTAATGCATTTGGTCAAAACAAATGTTTGAAGCATTTTTTTTAAGTGAATTTAAAAGACCATATTTAGATATTTGTACATAGATCTATTCAACCATATAAGCACCATTTTGTTCCATCACCTTTTGCCCTATTTGAGGCAGTTTCATAGTGTCATCTCAGAACACTAAGAGAATTTTATAGGTGTAGTACATTGGTAAAATTGTACCGATTAGCATATGTTAAGTAGAAGAGATATACAGTGTATAGTAAACTAAGAGACATGCAAGAAGTTGACTACTAATCACATGTCATAGAACAACAGAATATAACAATATGGCATCACTGATAGTATGTTTAAGTCAGCTGGATGAACCAGAATTTGTTGAGACTTGGATCCAGTGTTTTGCAGCCCAGGCTAGGGCTAAAAAATTGAAAGACAACCAGGCAAGAGGGAGAGAAAATGAAATAACTGAGCTCTCTCTAGCTTCAGCAGGTTGTGAAGCTATAATGAAAATTTCTATTATGGCATACCCCAAACAATTGGAGAATTTGACTTTTGTTGAAATTTCAGAAATTATAAAAAGAAGCTTATGGCCTAAAAATAAATTTGTTATAGTGGTAAGAACCAAATTTCTGTCCATTAAACAGAAACAAAATGAATCAATTATGCAATATCTTTACAGATTAAGAGAAGCTAACAGATTCTGCAAATTTGAGAAACTTGGAACTTAAGATTTAACTATTGAGGATGAATTGATTCAATTACAATTGATAGAAGGTATGGCTGATACAATTGATTAATTTGTCTCTAACTGCATGTGTGGAAGTTATACAATGGCCAGAATTATAAAATATAATTCTAGTGAGTACAATGTTGAAATGTACAGTATAAAAAAAGGAATGCAAGAAATGTAAATATTGTAACTATGAGCATGAAATTAACAGAAAAAAGTGTACTGATTTGGGAAAAATTTGCTATAGGTGCTGGAAAAAAAATCATTTTCAGTCTGTATCCAAAGTAAAAAAGAAATAGATAGTTAAAATGTGATTAAAAAACATTTTCCCCAAGTAGAGATACTATAGATGGTTACTTACCAAAGTTACCGCTTAGTTATAGGATGATTAGCAGCATGGCCTGGCGTTGCCCGTGCTTGATTAAAAAATCATACGACTCATACAGCAATCACTATCACTTGACTTAAAATATTTTTGCCCTTCCTTGCCTTTAAAAGAGTGCCCTTTGCCGTGCTGATGTTGCTACTTGCCTTACTTCTTGTGTATCTCAGACTGCGAATTTTTTCTAAGCTCTATACTAAACATTAAATCTCTTACGAAAAAAGAACTAAACAAAATGAACACAAAACGATCAGCTTTAAAAAAGGACTCGTAACTGCAAAAACCGAATGAAAAAAGAATGTTAACAACAAATACTTTTTCGCACACAACCCAGTTCTGTGGAATCAGAATCAACATCAAGTTTAAGCAAGTGAATGAGCCAATTGGAGTAAAGTGCCATGCAGATTTAAATTTTTCCCACTTGTGACGAATGTAGCTATCAATTTTTTTTCATGCTAGCATGCTAGTTAACATTCATGTCAATCAGCTGTTGGCTCTCACACTGGCCAATAGAATCTTCCTGCCTGTTTGTGGCAGCTAGCTATAGGCTCTCACTCTGGCCAGTAGAAAATGGCTGCAAACTACATGAAAACTTCCGTAGAAGCATGAAAATATCGAATATTTCCACTATTGATGGGAGTTGGGAAATGCAAAGTTAGACTGACTTTGCATTTCCCAAAATGGAGCACGTGCATGTAAATTTTGGTGCAAATCCGTTGAAAATTACGGCCGTGCATTCGTTACACACACACACACACACACACACATCCTGCCTTTTATAGATAGAGATTCCACATGCAGACTGATTGCAAAGCCCAATGCATTAATGACTAGACAAATAAGATCACCATTAATAATGTCTTATTTGACAAATGAAAGGATGTGGTATAAGAAAAACAAAGTAGCAAGTCCTGAGAGAACTAATTTCATCATGCAAAGGGGACATAACACGGCCATTATATCAAAAAAAGGAAAAAGCCTAATGGCCCATTCTGACCAATTACTACCCAGAATTGAAGAAGATATCATGATGGAAGAAGACCTTAACAAAGAAGAAAGTATGAGTTCTTCAGATCAGGACAATGCCTATGGATAATTGGATTGACTCAGACACAGAAGAAGATGAAATGAGACCAAGATTTTCATTAAAAAGAACAGGACATAAACTTCAAGTGGGAGAGGAAGAAAGAGGTTGTAGAAGAAGTTTGAGAACAACCAAAAGCATTAAACCTCTTTGGTTCAGGGAAGTGTAGTGGATTAGTAAATAGGATTGTACCTATTTGTATATGTTAAGTAGAAGAGAGATAAAGTGTATAGTGAACTGAGATAGGCAAGAAGTTGACGACTGATCATGTGTGAGAGAATAATACAATACAACCGTAGGGATTGAAATAAGTGATAAACTGAAGGTGAAAGGTCAGGTGAGCACAGCTGACTCAAGCTGTGCCAATTTCTGCCAGGTCGGCAAATAGACATGCGGTCTGGTATTATCCTGATGGAAGATGATATAATTCTGATAGGCCAATTCCAGATGCTTTTCATTGATTGCTGCCTTTACTCAGTCCTATTTGAAATAGTACTTATCTGAAAGCAATGTTTGACTTTTAAGAAGGAACTTATGGCATATAATGCCCTTTCAATCCCACCATATACACAGTATCACCTTCACAGTGTCTCATTTTATTTTTCCAAGGACCTTTTTTTTACTTCATATTGTTGTAAACAATCCATTTTTCATCATTATTATATTATTTTAAAAAATGAGTTGTATTTATTGTATATTGAACAAAAAAAATCACAGACACAGGATCCATTAAATTTTTTGTTAAATCACGAGGCATCCAAATATCATGGCGGTTCACATATCCAAGTGTTTTCAGATGCATTACAACATTCATAATAAAAAGTAAACACAAAATAAATAAAAAGACAAACAAACAAAAAGGCAATTGTCTGAATTGAATTTAACGTTCATCGAGAACCTTGATCTAAGAAATATCTATTTATGGTGACCTCAATAAGTACTGGATTCAAATGGACATGCTCACTTCAACCTCCACAGCTCACATGACAAAAACAGACCTTAATTTTGTCCAGCTTCACAAACCCACTTCTGGAATACTGCCCCAAAATACCAGTAATGAAACATATTTTCTGGCCAATCAAGAAAAGGTCCAGGTGGTTTTCACAGCAGCTGTTTCTGAGCTACTGACTGACAATAAGGCCATTGCTGATTTCATTCATCAAGGCAGATCCAACCGGGCTGATGTTAGTGATGGGCGTCCATAGCAGGCAGGCTTGATCAGGCCAGCAGCAGCAACACCAAAGCACTTCCATCAATATCAATGCCTTCAGAAAGCAACAAAACCAGCAGCAGTAAAAGCTAACTTCTGACTACAATAATGAAATAATTTGTGTTGATTTTCTCTCTTGTGTTATACCTCAAACAAATGCAGTCTCCCATGACTGATATATAATATCCCAGAATTATCAAGTGATTGAACCATGTAAGTCACAAGAAATAAAAACCCTTTTATTTACCTCAACCACATCTTATCTTCATTTGTGGTTTTGTCACTTCCACTTCTTGTTAATGATAATTCTGCTGTTATAATCTTAGGCTATAAAGTCATTTAGATGTAAGGGGTTGTAACAGGCATGCTTGGAAGAAAGATTTATTCTCCCATTTACGTTTCTCCCATTATATGCATGATATAATAACACCATAGTTCATGGACAGAATGGAATGGCTGAAAGGGTGAACAATGACTAACATGCTTTATTCTCAGAAAGATTTTTATAATACTAAGACATATGTAACTATATATACATATATATGTGTGTCCCACATGGAGAACAATATATCACATATGTCTACACAGCAAAGAAAGGAGAAACAAATAAAAAAGGGCTTACATATAATATGGAGATACTCCTGTAACTGGAGAAACCGTTTTTAGGACACTAGATTAATCTGTCCCAGGTGAATGAGAAACAGTAAGTCTTTAGTTTTCCCAAATTAAGGATTATGAGCTGGAATTTCATTCTATATCTGGGAAAAATATATTCCCAAAGGGAAATTGCATCATGGACTTGTAAGCTGCTGGGGAGGAAGATTTGGCCACTGCCTGGGCCATGAGAGGCCCAAGCTAAAGAAAACAACATTACCATTTCAATGCTGTAAACAAACTGAATTTTGGTTGCTGCTTTTCATCACTGTATGGAGTGATATCAAGAAGCATTTGTCATGTGACCTGTGTGAGTTATCTCCACCAAAGGGAGATAAGCACTTTCTGTATCCTTATAGGGTTACTGAGTGTGAGAATATGAGAAAAAAAAAACATTATTAAGGAAAGACACAAGAAAAGAACAGGAATTTAAAAATACAGAAGATAACAATTACATTTACATTTACAAAATACAGAAGATAACATTGCATTTACATTTTTGAAGACCAAAGTTGATGGAAAAGCAAAAATCCAGAAGAGTGTTTCATAAGCAAGAAGTGTGAAAGAAGAAATTGTTAGCATAGAATTTACAGTTACATCTAACAATTTCAAATGTAAAATACTGAGACCTAACTACCAATTTAGTATTGTGCTTAATTTCGTAAAGTCTAGGTACCAAAATTGGAAGTTCATCAGAATAATTACCATGAAAATACTTATAGAAAAGGCACAGAGTCCAGGAAAGATTAAACAATTATTTTGCAACTATTTACACTATTTACATTGTTCAGACTGTTGTCATCATCTTTATTGTCACATTTGCAATATTTTTCAAGTGATATTTGTTTGAATTTCAACTGAACCCAGAATAGTCAATCTGTATATTCACAAATTATTTTGCATATGAAAAATTTACTTTCATATTCTTATCAGATTATATTATAGCAGAACTAGTGTCTATCAAGTTTGGTAGCATTTGTAATAGTAATGGAGGTTACAGAAGTTAGGATCCACTTACAATAAAAGTTTCTGAGGTTCATTATTTAGTCTTGACCTTATGCAGTGAATATTTCATTACACATCTGTAGTGCCACGTCTACATTTTCTCCAATTCTAATTGGTCAATAAATACATACTTAAAAATAACAGGACAATTTATCTATCGCATTCCACCATAGTAAATTTGTTCCTACACTTTGTTCAAAACAAGCTTTGCTACAAAATCGCTGATTGGTCCATTTTCCGCCCAATAGGATATTTTTCATGTATATTTAAAAATGTACTAAAGCGTCTCTTTTTGGAGCCACTCCAGATAGCATAAATATTGGAGCATTCCCAAAAAACCAGTAGTAGTAATTTCAGAACCACAGTCGAGGTACCCAGAGACAATAGTTCTCATTTACTCGCTCGTGTATTTCATCCTACTCACTCCGCACCTACATACACACTACAGAACTTTATGTGACACACCACCAGTTCTCAGTGGACACACCAAGTTAAATCAACTTTGTAAGTTGCAACTACTGAACAATTTTCTGAAAGAAATATTCTATTTTCCACATTGAACTCTGAACATTTACTCAGACAAATCTTCAAAAAGACATTTTTTTACAGTCAAGGGGAAGCTACTTTAACTTTTTTCTCCCTTTTTCACTCATATTGCAACTACTTTGTATTATTGTTGAATTTATACATATTTCTTCGTTAAACAAAATTGGTTCTTATTGTTCTTTTTCCTTGATGTTTTAAGTATTATGTATGAATGTTGATTACCTTCTCAACACGCAGCCGCATTATCTATTTGACTTATTCAACATTGGTGACCACAACACTCGAGAAGCAGTACATTCTATAATTGATCAACCCGACGTACTAATCAACACTTTTACACATCTACCTATTTTCTAGACCTTAAACATCTAAACAAGGTAGTATATATTTAGTAACTGTTAACATGCATATTGTAGGATGATAAGCATACTTTAAAAAAAAAGAAAAAATAACAACATGCAGAGCATCAACTCGGCTCATGTTTGAAACATAAAATGTGAGAAATAAAAGAATAGGGCATATGGATTCACATTATTTTGTTTCTCATATTTCTTTGTTTCTGATACCACAATAATAAAATTAAATCTCTTTACAGTCACATCTTCCTTTTACTACAGAATATTCTATATTGTGCTAGAATACTTTTAGATATTTTAAACTTAAGACTAAGGATTCTTGTGCAATAAAAAAGTCATTTTATGAACAGTACAATAAACCTAGATTTTATTTTTATTTTAACTAATTGAGATTTTTTTTTGTATAATTAGGACTATATTGTAACATGGAATATTCAGTAAGAAATAAACTCACTTTTATGAATTGATAGCTAGCACACTAATCACTCTAGTACGACGTGTATATCTACCAGAATGATAAGTGTCAAACAAAAGTAACTTTTAATCAAAAAATCAAGTTGCTGGTTTAACTTTCAATGAGAACGTGTTTACGTTGGTTACCGGTTAGTATGCTTTCGCGACATGCGCAGTGAAGCTAATTTGAACGCGCATGTCGAAAAACTGTATTTTTCTCCAAACAATTAAAAATTTTCATTAGTTTACTACTTTAATATAACAAAATTTTCTAAATATTTATGTTTCTCTAACCTGAATTCTTTATTCGAAGCTAAATTGAATGTATGCAGTTTTCTACATCCCATTGTTTTTGTTATCGTGTTTTTTGTACCTGGTTTTTACATAAACAACAATCAGGTGAGATTGTTTATTGTTTGAAAAAATAGTTTAAAAAACTCATAGTGGATGTTTCCATACAAAAAAAAAAACAAAAAAAACTGGTTGCTTCGAAAAACTCAAATTTCTAATTATCAGTGTTTGATTTTTCAAACTATATGACTGAGTTATCATAACTAATTACTCACAGCATGTAGATGACAGTCAAGTGTCAAGCATAAGAGTAGGCGATCAGGTTTCTAAGCTCTTTACAGTTTACTCAATTAATAACCTCTTTGAACGCCTCTTAATTTCATTTGTTTAAAAATAAAATTAATTAAAAAGGGAAACGGACGGCGGATGTTTTTTCATTGTTTACTCTCTCCTTGATACATTATTTAAGTTAACGTATATGCCAGTACATCATTTCAAACACTAGACTTTCACTTTATTCAACGTAACTTTACTTTAGGAACGGAAAATCTCAGAATTTTCAGCATTATTCTCATCTTACTTTTTAAACGCCTCTGTGATTACTTTTTCATATTGGTATTGTGATTTTTTTTTTAATTTCTCCTCTTCTCATTTAAAAGCAGAATTGTATATGAAACTGTAAAAAAAAAATAAAAATGAAAAGATTATTTCACTAATTAACAATTACTTAGAACTTTCTAAAAAATTATTCTGTAACTATTGAAACAGTAAAAATTGAACCCCCGTAAATTACTTTATGCAATTTATTGTACAATAATAGTACATACCATAGACAAAAAAAAGTGTTGGATGTTGAAAATTCAATAATGTTCGTAAAAGAATTTTGAAAAATGTTTTGTTGTCTTTCTTTTATAAAAACAGCAACCAGAGTCATTTACCGGATTCCGAAATTAATAATTCATGTAAAAAATCAAGGGAAAGATTAATTTATGTTAATTGTTAATATTTCAAGTGAATTTCTTGATTAGAAGGTGGAGGTGCTGTCTGTATCAATCTTCTGTTCCTTTGTTGGTTGATCTTTGTTTCACTTTTTTTATTTATAGATGTTTTTTTTACCACAATTTTCTTATTGTAAGACCGGTCAGTGATAACCAAATATTGCAAAGTTAATTCGAGCTGATTAAAATTATTTTTCTATTTCCATTGTTACATTTATCATTTAGCCACACGAAGTAAAAAATAAACTTCAACTAAATTTTTTAAATTATTCAAATCAAACTGTTATCATCAGATCTCTAATAATGATAAAAGTTTAGTTCAGAAAATAATAACACTAAGCATTGTCAAAAAAAAAAAAAAAAAAAAATAACTGCTTTCACACTCAGATAACTATTATTCATTATCATTGCTTTTTTTTAACATTCACATTACTTACTCATAAGAGCGACATTACAACAAAAAAAACCCCCAAAAACTCTCATAACTTTCTGTAATTGATCTCTATGCATACAGAAAGATTCATAAAACAGATGAATACTCTCATTATGAAAATAACATTTTATTGTTAAATGTTAAATAATAAATAATTAAAAAAAATTAAAATACCCCAGTTTATTGTACTTAAAAAATTGTTATCAATAAATTTAATTCTCTAAATCTTAGTAAATGTTTTAGTTTTAAAAATATGACTTTTTTACTTTTAGTATGGGAATCAATGAATATTGCACTACTAGTGCAATATATTCATTACATTACAAAGTTATTTAGACTTTAGTGACTAAAGTCTAAATAACTTTGTAATAATGTATTGATAAAGATATTTGTTTTTATATAGTTTTTACTTTTTACATTTATTTTTATGTATTAGGTTAGTGCAAAAATAATGACGTAATAATGTCGTTTTTTGACGTATTTTTTAACGTCAAAAAACGACATTATTACATCATTATTTTTGCACCAATCTAATACTTTTTCCAACTTCAAGTAGATTGATAAACAATTGTAATTTTTTTTTCTCTTTCAAAACAAGTTTTTATAGATTTGAAACACAACTTAGAGATAATTTAATTTAATTGTCTATTAAGAGAAACTGTGTAGTGTAACAATTTAAAGAATTAATGAAAAAGTAATGAAACTGTTTATGACAAGGTTTTCAGTTTTCACTTAATGGGGCGAGTGCTTTTTTATTTAAGAGAAAATCAGATATAAAATTTGTTTTCGGAGCCAGATGCAATTCATATTGAATGATGAAAGAAGGACTTTAAACAGTCAAATTTTATGAACATTACATTTTAAAAGTGTAACTGTTTATTAAATTTTTATCAGCAAAAAAAAAAAAAAAGCATTAATGAATGTCCGATTAATTTTTAAAGCGTTTTTTACTTTTTTTACACAATATTTATTGAAAAATATTACAAATGTCGATTTTTCTTAAAATATTTGCTAACGGCAAAAATTGATAAATTTCAAACAAAGATACAAAGGTGTACATTCGGTTAAAAAAACTAAATCAGTGCTGTATAAAGTGAATAAATTCTATTTTGAAACTTGTTTTACGGTAAAAATAGTTACCAAGTTTAGTTAATGCAAGGGAGATAATTTAGCTTCTTTTAATTCTATGTTCTATTTTTTGACATATCTCCGTCATATGTAAAAAAAAAAGTGCATCAATAAGTTCGTAGTCTCTCTCGTCATTAGTTTAATTTAGTTCTGAAATTTCCACTGTATAAAGCTCAATTTATGTCATTAATATTCACCACAGAATTAAGTGCATTGACAAGGAAGGAGATTAATGTTGAGAAATTAAACATTTTTCAGAATGCACTGATATGATCCTTGGAAAAAGTGCTGTATGTATGTGTTAGGAGCGCATTCTGACCATGAAATCCTGGTTCGAATTCCACCATGGTTGATTTTTAAGGAAGTGACTTCTTGATGTTATTGACTTCAGGAGATGATCCCAGTATGCAGTACCTTTGGAAAGTGCCTGAAAGTTATACCACAGGTTGACCCAAGTCTTGTGAGTGAAAAATCTCATGATTGTGCTAGGACAAAGTTAAGTTACAACTTACAAGTCATTGTAACCAAGGGTTTGAGCGTACTGGCTTTTTCAGATGTTGATCATGCCACATCTGTACAGTCTCTCTCTGAGAAACTGTAAGGTCTGCTCGGCATTGTTGCAGTGTAAACCACATATTGACTTTGACTTTGAGTGAGTATTGAAAAAAAAGTAATGTGCTTGAGCGTGACCACCGATATCGGTGGTCACGGCTTGAGTCGACATCAGCACCAGGCATTCGCTAACCATCCGAGCAAACAGATGTACTCAGAAATGACTAATGAGTAACCAGCCATTATTATGAGTGTGTAAAAAAAAAAAAAAGATAATGCTTGTAGTAAAGCTCTAGCCAATGCAATTTGACTACTTCTCATAAGTGAGGTTCAACCATTTTTTATAATTGAATAGTTCAAGGGGGAGACAATTATTGTTGCTTTCACCACAGTATGAAAGAGAAACTAAGTTAATATATTCAATTTTTCAAAAGGTTATACACATGTTTAAACATTAAATATATTCTTTAATTATCACACCCAACATACATACATACATACATATATATATATATATATATATATATGATTGCTTATCACAACAATAATTTTAATGTTGTTTATCTATAAAAGTGCTTACTTTATTTTATGAAATAATTTTTGCAATAGAATAATAGACCTTTTCATTAATTCAATCATTTTTTGCTTCAATTATATTTCCTTTATTTTTTTATTTATTTTTTTGTTTTTCTTTAGAAATACGGCAACAGATGAGAAGATACTTGAAAAAGAACATTAAAAAATGTTAAATGTTTAAAATAAATAAGGAGGGTCAAGTATAGTAATCCCAAAATGAATGGTTTTAAGAGCCATGACTATCTGGTCAACACTGATATTTGGCTATATGGCAACTGGGAGCAAAATTTCCTGCAACATGAACAACTGGAACAAAATCTATCAAAAGACTTATTTATAGACTCCAGTACTGGTGCCAAACATTCTAAGATAGCATCCAAAATGGAGATCCGACGCACAAAGGATCGTATTCGTAAAAGGATCCTACGGGCTAAAGAGACACCCCTTGCCAGTGCTATTCGACGAGAAAAGAACCGTCGTCGTATGGCAGCTGCTCGTGCAAGAAAAGCAATGCAAAAAAGAAACTTGCAATGTGTTCAGGAAAATCCTATTAATCCAGAAGTGATTGCAGAAGCCAACAGATTGAACAGAATGACTTTTACTTCCCAAGAAGGCATACCAGATTCTCTTCCTCAGGCAAATCCTAGATTTAGCAAAGACAAACCCCTGCAAGAATGTGCATCTGAAAATCTCTTACTGACACAGGAGATGCAACTGCAGTCTGAAAATCTGCCATTTTTACACCTGCAAGATTTGCACCCTGCTGAACTTCAAGTTGAAAAGAAAACTGAAACTTCTCAGACTGTACCAATTACACTGGATGATGGTGATGATGACGATAAAAAGTCAGAGTGTGCAACAATTGGAGAAGCTACATTCTATCAGCCTCTGCTGGAGTCTACTACTTTTGATAAAAAAACCAAGAGACTACAAAATAAGAAGCAAGCTTCACCAAATGTGCACGTCTTAGATGAAAGTGTATCAACTAACGGTTGTGGAAAGCAGACAATGCTTCCAGAAATTCAAATGTTGACAAAGACTAGTGCTAACCTGACTGCTATATCTCCTACCATTAGAAGAGACAAAAACAAAATGTCTTTGGAAGTAACTGTTGCAAACAAATCTTTCAATAGTGACACCCTCCATGTTTATCAATCCCCAAATATTCAAACTCGAGCAGCCAATCAGACTTTTGAAACTCCATTGTTGCCACCCAATCAGAATCAGCCAACAAGAAGTATAAGAGAAAACCATGTGAAGACTGATCAAGTAGCTGATAAAAATATTAATGCTCTCATGCCTACATCTGGTATGGTTACAGAGGAAGCTAACTGCATGAGCATTAGACATCGGAGAAATACCTTAACTTCTATAGAAATGAGACGGAAAAGAGACCGTCTGAGAAAACAGTTAGCTCGTGCCCGAGAAAGTCAGATGGAAAAAGAGATAAGACGAGAAAAGAACCGAAAAAGAATGGCAGAGTTTCGAGCCCATCACCGGTTAAAAAGTCAAAAGGTACAAATCGAGAATGAATACGAGGTAAATTGATTTCTTTTGGTGATTTGTCATTTTTATATATTCTGTTAAAAAGCCTCTCATTCAATGTTCTTCATAAACCACACTAGATCAAGAAAAATAAGTAACCATGATGACAGTTAATGCAAAATTAAAAATTAAAATGAATGGTGTCAAAAACAAACAGAAGCATTTGAATGTAATCCAGAGATTTTAAAAGTTGTATCTGCATTTATATGACTTATTCAAATATAAAAATATTCCAAATTGATTTCATATAAAAACATTTTCAAACTGACAGCCAAAAATGAGATATTCAATATTTCTTGAAGCTTTATATGATTCTTACTTGCATGTCTTGTTAGTGAATTAAATATGAAAATAAATATTAGATCAGTTAGTCCTGCAAAAAATCTCAAAAATATTTAAAGGTATTTTTAGAAGTGGAAGATATTTATTTCTTTTATTTTTCCATCCTCCTCAACTTATTATGACAACCCTGTTTATTAATTTCACACTTTTTGACCCTTTAAATGAATTTCTAGTCCCACCTTCTATTAAAGTTTATTGCATATTGAGAAAAATTCTAAATCTCCCAATTAAGAGAGAGTGAGCAGTTAGTAAATTTGAGATCAACCCCATTAGGAGAACCTGATAACTCCCCTGATAATGAATCCTCTGACGTTGAAACAACCTCACAAGACAACTCCCCCAACTATTGGCAGTCAAAATACTATTGTGTTATGACCTGCTAGCTCCCTTGGTGGCAGTTCATCTGAGGATGAAGCTCATATTGTTCCACTTTGGAGGAGTATCCAGCAAAAAAGACCTGCTCCTGACTGTATTTTTTGTGATCAGATCAGGTGGGAGTCTGGTGAACAATTACATAGAAGTAAACAAGTCAGAAAATAAGTTCCTTATCTCAATACATGACACATAGCAGTGATGTTTTGTTCCTTGAAAATGCCATGATCCCCCTGCCACACTTTAGATTATACCTGAAGTGTATATTCTGTAACATTGGCTTTTATACAGCTTAGCATGGTTCGACCAATGTTCAGCATAATATTGCCATGTCCATGTCATATTAGGACCTTACTGTTGGCCGTTAGGACTTTTGTCTCCATTGGTCACCAATGGTGGCATGCGCATTTGCTTACCAGTGTCTGCAAGTAGTCAGAGTTAACCACAACCATACACTTCTTTCCATCTACAGACACCTTGATAATAGGCAGCACCTTGTTCTTTATTTGCTTAGGGAGAAGACTGGCACTGATATCTGTCCCCCGGAGCTGTTTCCCTGGCACTGATGAAATGTGCCTGACCCTGTTACACTGTATCTCGGGATGGGATCTTTTTGCCCACGTGGCTGTCCTCTCTGAGTAGCCTTGTCTGCAATCCTTTGCCGGATGGTTGGGACCAGAACACTTAAAACAAATTAGGCCTCCCTTCCATGTGGCAGCATCATTATGTGTTTGTTGAGCAGATGTAGCGACTGACTTGTCGAGCTCCTTGTTAGCAGTCATAACAGCCCAAGTCAAAAGCTGGTCCAAAATCATGGTGTCCATTCTGGATGATGCCTGAAGAAGATGCTTGACTTGTTGTGGCAGTCCATAAATGAATGTGCACGTCATCCATCGCTCAGGCAATTGAATCCAACCAGCAGAGCTGAAAGTTTTAACTCTGCTAAAAATTTGTCTATGGTTTTCCCTGGGTGAAATCCTTGTGACATAAATTGATTAAACACATTAGATGAATCCACCATATATGCAGTTATAAGGGCTTGCTTAATCTGCTCTGCATCTGACCTCTGCTCCTTAGTCAGTTGCTGGTACACAGCGAGAGCCCTGGCTTGCAAGCGCAGTGGCAGTATCCGCTCAATTTTCTTCATCTCGCAGAGTTCACAAAGTAACTTCACATTCTCAATCCATTCTACAATTGGTAGCAGTCCCACTGAATTCAGATATTAACCAAATATTGAAACCTCTGTTCACCATGATTGGGAGGATGGCCAAAATAGCTTTTAGTTAAATGAGGTTATATTCCTCTGACATCGCTTGTACAACACCATATGCTTCTTTTTAATACACCATTCTTGAATTCCTACATACATCACCAACGTAAAAATCACTCTACTTCTCACTGTTTCAACCCACTTTTATCATGCCAACATGACAGCTGACTGAACAATTAGCGTTCTTTGCTTTGTCTTCAGTTACACAGTCAAATAGCATCCTCCAGTTCGACCAATCAGCATAAGAATTGCTATTGGTTGAACAATGTTAAGCTGTATAAAAGCCAACATGACAAAATATACACTTCCAGAATAATCTAAAGTGTGTGTGTATGGGGTAGATTAATGCCATTTTCAAGGAACAAAATGCCACTGCTACATGTCATGTATTGAGGTAAGGAACTTATTTTCCTCTGCACCAGATGCAAGCCACTCTGACTTCCTTACTTCTATGTAATTGTTCACCACAACTATTTGCATTGTTTAGACTGTTGTCCTCATCTTTATTGTCATATTCACAATGTTTTAGCTGTTGTACATTCCGACAATTTTCAGGACAGTGGATAAAAGCATTGGTTGAAGAATCCAGTGACTTGACCTGAAGAATTGTGAGTTCAATACCTGGCCACAACGGAGGTGAACAAAAACTTGGAGAATTGAGTTATTAAAGGGAGATAACTGAAACTGAGATATCTAGAAAAAGGCATGGCATGTGGAACTAGAACAGTTTATCCCAGTTGACAAAATAAAGGGTTCAGTTTGAAATTCCAACATATCACCTGAAAAGGGCCAAAGCATATAACATCTGAAATGTGAATATGACAATAAAGATGAAGACAATAGTCCAAACAATGTAAATAGTGTAAATTGCCAGAAATTTAATAAATTTTTTGTTCCTTGTCTGTACAAGCAATGAATAGAAAAGAAGCAAAAAGCAATACTGGTTCAAATAATGTTTAATAACGCATTTTCTAAAATATCAGTCATTTATTAATAAACTATGCATCATTATAAAAGGATGTGATATAAAATATAATGAATTTTATTTGAATTTCAAGTGTAGGATGAAAATGCTCATTCTTTTTCACTTGTTCCAAAAAGTATCCTAAAACTGTCACTGGGTGCTTCGATGTGCAGGTGGTGTAATTGATAACAGCTCAGAATTGGAAATTGGAGTTCTGTGTTACAGTTCCAGTTGAGTTCATTATATTCACTTACATGCAAATACACACCCTGGGAAAAGTATGATTCCACCTCTTCTCCCTCCAGCCATTTGTTAATAGAACTTAGATCAATTAATCATTATCTCCAACAAATTCTTATGATCTAAAAATATTTTCTGACTTTAAATAACTTGAAAAAGGTTGATAAGCTGTAAAAAAAAAACAAACAAATCAATCAAATAATTAAAACTGTCATTGGATTCATCATTCTGTTACTTTTGATTTCTGCTTTTATCACAAGAAAAACTGAAAACTCAACACAGTTTGTATGAAGCTTTTAGTTTTAAAAATGTCTTTACTATTTCTTTCGAAGTTTTATCAGTTCTTAGTCATTTATTTTTTTTTACTTTAGCTTTGTAGTTTGTGCTTTTAATAAATAAATCTTTTTCTTTCTTATTCTTATGTGATTTATGATTATTTTCTTCACTTTCAAATCAACGTTTTTGTTCCTACACACTATACGCAAAATGATAAGTAGTTGTGGCATTCTGTCAATCTTCAAATCTTGTGACATGGAACTTAAGCATATATGTCACTTGCACTTTATCTAACATTTTTTACTGCATAGCATTTTACTTAAATTTTTATTATTCAAGCTGTTTTAAAATTGGATAAGTTTACAAAATAGATTCCTTAGAGGTTGGATTTAAATAGAAAGTTAAGTGGAGTCAGTTTTTTTGTAGACACAGTAATATGAATATTATTGTAGTAGTATTCTTTTCTTTGTAATGAAAATGTCCTTTCTCTTTTTTCATTTACTGTTAGTTCACCCAATACAAGGTCCAAGGGCCACAGAAGTTAGTGTTACTGCGTGATATTGTAAGTGAGGGGGAAGGGAGAAGTAAAAGTATTACAAGGACAAGTAGGATAGATATCACTTGAGACTGGACTTAAAGTGAGTGAGATTGTAATTGTCAGGGAAGCAGTCTCTTGAAACTTGTTCCACAAAATAAGTTTTAAGGAAGAAGCTGTTGAGTCTATCAACAGAACACAAAGAGAATAGTGATGCTTTGTCACGTGAACATGGTATGATGGGTCCTAGCTGTGAAGGTCCGAGCTGGTGGCACTAAGGAATGTAACTTGTTCAAACGTCTGCCATAGTAATAACAATATAATTGTGAAAGATTGACAACATTTGTCTGTGGTATAAGGGTTGCACAGTGGAGAATAATTTATCATTCACAAGGCTGCATAAGTTCTTTTGAACTCTGTCAAGACCAGACCATTAGGATTGTGTAGCACCAGCCCAGAAATGGCAGTAATACTCCTTTCTTGGTTTGATCTGACTCTTATAAAGTTAGAGTATGGTGGTGAGGATTAGGTATTACCTGAAGCAATACAGTGAACCAACCATTCTTCCAGAATCTTTTGCAATTGCAAGAATATACATGTTCCATTTGAGATCAGGAGTGTAATAAAAATATTGCAAAATGAAATAACTGTTCGCTACCAAGATAAACAAAATTAATCAAATAAATCAAAATATTTATTTGATATCAAGAAACATCAAATGAAATAAAACTGTTTCAATACTGGTTGTACATCATTTGGGCCATTTTGTATTAATGCCTTAAGAAAGGGTGTGAGCCTAAATTCTCAGGCACTGTAGTGTACAGTAAGTTCTCTTGACATAGTTTTGCCTTTGCAATTTGCTCAGTGACTAGAGAGAAAAGAAAATTATGATTTTTATAAAATGGAACATATTTTTAAAAAATTACTGTCTTATAAATTCTTCTTTGTGTGTATATGTGTGTGTATTTGCTAATCCCATAGCATTTGCAGTTTAAGCTTAGGAGTTAAATTTATATCATAGAGATATGATGTCTCATATCAAGTATGAAATTCTTGAATTTTGTTGCAATAACTTTATTTCTCAGGCAAATAAATTTCAAGCCAATGATGCAGTGTATTACTTGTAAAATTTCCACTGTCAACATGTGAATTGAATATTTTCACTAACTGTAAATCATCTCACAATCTTCCTAAGTTATATTATTACTATAACATAAACAAATAAAGAATTTATAATGTTATTGGTCTCAGTCAGTTTCCCACGGCCATAGCATAGCATCTCTGTGCTTTTTCTATAAATATTTTCATTTCCTTTTTGGTACCTTGACTTTACAAATTTAATCTCAGTACTAGACTGGCAGCTAGGTTTCATCATTTTACAATTGAAATGGCTAGATGCAACCATAAGTTCTATGCTAACAGTTTCTTCTCTTGCACTTCTCACTTATGGAACTCTCTTCTAGCTTTTCAGTCAACTTTGATCTTCAAAAATGTAAATACAATGTTAATTGTTATCTACTGCCTTCTTAATTTCTGTTCTTATATTGTTCTCTCTCTAAGAATGTTTTTTTCTTTTTCTCATGCTCAGTAGCCCCTTGTGTCTTAGTGGCTTCATTGCCTAGCTTGGGGTGAAATGATTAAAAACAATATCCATCATGATTTTTTTGTAGCTATAAGATGTTACTAGATATTTTTCATGCTGAACAAATGTGGAAATATTAAGCACTTAAAATAATAGAATATCTATTTTTGGATTTGTGTACAGCTCAAGCAGATGAAATGATTAGATCTTCTCAAGCTTTGTTCTGTCTAAAACAAAAAAGAATGTACAGAAAACCATTTGAATGCAATTCCTTGTATAAAGTTTCTTTTAAGGTTTCTTTATTATCTTTCTTCTATTCTGAGAAGTGAGTAGCGACAGTCTGTTTCATGATTGGACACAATCTTTAGACCATAAAGATTGCCTTCAAGCATGAAACAGACTGTTGCCAGTAACCACTGGCATTAGTACCCACTCTTATATTTATGCACACTCTATCCTGAATATTGAGTACTTTTACACCATAAATACAGTATACGATAAAACTATCTATCATATATACTCTTACATATACATACAAGTATATTCATTTCCAATAACCTTAGTTACACACTAATGAGAATATGTATTAAGTTCAGTCATCAATTTCTGTTTATTCTTCAAAAAGTAAAGTACAATTACATATTCACCATTATTTGCAATGACTTGTTGCTACTTAAATATCTTTTAAATAAATTTCTGCAGGTTTTGATGTAAAAAAAGTTTTCAACAAACTCTTGAATTTGGTTTTCACTAGAGAAGGTTTTCCTCATCAAAGCATTTTGCAGCAATCAAAAGACATAATAAGTGGTAGGTATAAGCTTGGGTGACCATAGTGGTTGAGGTAGAACAGACCAATCAAGTTCCAAAGTTTTTTTCTGTGTTATTCTTGCAGTATGTAGCCTTGTGTCATTATAGAGAAGAACATTTTTCCTATTGATGAGCACAGGGCACTTTTTGGCCACTTTTATAGACATGTTGCTGCTGCTGGATATATAAATGTGCATTTAGTGTTTTATCACATTTTAAGAACTCTAAATGAATAATACCCCCAAAGATCCTATCACATGCACAACATTACCTTTCTCCCATGGAGCTCAACTTTTGGGGTTAGTTGTGGAGATTTATTCTTGTCAAGCATTTTGCATTGGACACTGTCATTTGTAACCCATTTTTATCACCTGTTATGATATATTTAAGGAACTGGTTATATTTCCCTGTTGTGAAAGGAGACTTGTCATTATTGATAAACAATCAGCTTTGTTCTTTTCGCTAAGAGTATATGGAATGTAAATACCCAGCTTGTTGACTTTCCCTATATTTTCTGTTGGCATATTATAGATTGTGATGTGTTTAACATCTTTGTTAATTGCTGAATATTTTGCTGTGGATTGCTTTCTACTAATGACTTTAAAGTTCCATCATCAAAGTTTGATGTACAGCAGTCTGGGTTCATCTAACTTTTTTTCCAGAATTAAACTTTGCAGACCAATTTCATATTTGCTGTTCAGTTATAACTCCTTAACCGTAAACACTACATATTTTTCTCACTGTCGCCATAGATTTATTTCTTTGCTTCAATTCCCATAACATTATATGATGTAAATACATTTTCAATTCCTCCATTAGTGTGGTTAAAAAATCTATTCTTTAATCCACTGTGTATGCTGCCACTCCTATGTAAAAACTAAGATACATTAGTGTGCTGAAATTTATTCTTAACTGTCACATATGATTAGTAGTTAGGATGATACATTTGTCATTACAATTGGTCCACCAAAACGGAAATTATTTATGATTCAACCAAATATATTTTCACTTTTCCGCCTATTATGCTAAGACAACCCATATGTTTGCCGATCACAGGCTTTAGGCAGAATAGTGGCATGAAGCTTACAGTTAAACTTTCATTCTTTCTAATTTAGTATTAATATGTGCGTAAGTCTTTTTGTTAATATGACATAAAGCCTTGTTTATATTATTTTCCAGCTTGTAACTTTTTCCAATTATTTAGAAATTGGAAAGAGATAACTACCAATATTGTTGTTCACTTGACAGAAAATGGTGAGCACTGATGTTGGGTATACTGTAATATAATTAAATATATATACTTCCTAGAGTCTTACTAAATATCCAAATATCAGGCTTTTATTGGTTAAGCTAAGAACTTTTCTGCATCCTTTGTATTTATGAAAACATGTTTTTGCATTTGTGAGGTACCACCAAAATGTATGTTTTTTTTCTCCAAAATGAAAGGGAAAAAAATGCTACTTGATTTTAAATTATTTGCCAAAAATCAGGAAATTATCCAATTTAAATGAAAGTTTTAGTACTTATCCATTAATGAATGAAGTGTATACTGAATAGGTTTCTTTTATTAGAAAACTTTGTGGAAATATTACTGGGGGAGGGGGTTCTTTTTCACCCTTCCTTTTCGATCTTGTGTGCAGTTTTGAATTTGGGAGGTGTTTGTCAATTTTTTTACAGTTATATAAAGAAAATTCCCTGAAGATGTTATTTCAGTAAAAAATTTATGCAATATCAAGTCTGAACGTACTGAAAATTTATCAAAAATAATTCAATAAAATTCAAAAAATAATTTTTTTGAGAATTGGTGCTAGCATAATTTAATTAAACATTATTTTCTTTCAGAATGGACAGAAATAAAACCCTGTACACTTAACTTATTCTATCTAAAAATTCCTTTTAATTTTTCAATGCAGTTTTGAAATTCATCCTGTTGCTGTTTGTCAGTTTCTTCTATTAACTAAATACATGCCTGAAGAATCGAAAAATGTAAAGTTTAATGCAATTTGTGAATGTGAATCATTTTTTAAAAGAATTTTATTTTATTTTTTCCTTTTAGCAACAGTTAGATTATTTTTGTATGGATGTACAAAAGGGAAATAATTCTAATTTCCTGCTTTTGACCTTTATATTAGGTTGGTGCAAAAATAATGTCGTTTTCTCACATAGTAACATGTGAGAAAACGACATTATTTTTGCACCAACCTAATACTAAGTTTTATAAAAGCAAAGAGAATAAAAATTTGTATTCTTAAACTGTGGGCTATATTGTACAGACAAAATAAAAATAGACATCACTTGGATGCTAATGGATAATTAAGAAGAAAGAACTCAAAATAGACAATCACTTTGCTACTGTTTTCTAGTTAAGTTACACAAATAACTCTTTCTTTACCAATTTTGCTCATATTTTTAATTTTGTTAGTAGCAACTCCATTAATACATTTTCTTAAATTCAGAATTATTTAAAAAAAATCACTGGGTGCAATTATATGGCATGGTATGTCAGGGGAATCCTTATACACTAACTACAGTTTTTTTGTGTTTTTACCTGTAAAAGTAACCTTTGACTCCATATGTTCCGCACCTAAATAAACATTATTTTCATTAGTTTTAAAAAGCAGTACTTTACAACGTTTTACAAAATCCAGTTAATTAATCTTTAAATTTACTAAATGACTTCGAAACATAACTATTCTTGGATGAACAAATATTGGATTTTTAAAATATTTTTAATTTGTTGTTTTTAGTTTTCAATTTCATTTATAACGGCGGTTCGATGAGGGGAATATGTCAATGTTTTAAAAATGCCTAAAAAAAACCTTTACGGAAATTATTTAAAAAAAAACGGATTTAGTAGAGAGGCTCTTTCGAATAATAAAAATTACCTTCAAAGATATTTAAATAAATTATTATTTGAAATGCGTTTTTTTGTGGGGGGTACCTAGTAAAACGTTTATATAATTAAAAATATAAAATCAAATTAGGATTAAAATCGATTTATAAACATCTCGTAATTTGAATTATCAGTTATTTCAGGATTTGGCGTTGTTAAATATTTGGTAAACATCTCATATAGTCACTAAGAGTCATATTCAATTCAAATTCATTTTAAAATTTAACTTCTGAAAAATGTTTAATCCTTGTTGCAGAATAAATCGTTTAAAATTAGATTATGAAAATCCCCTCGTAATTTGCATACAAATGATACCTTTCCATAGGGTATATTTGAGTGGAGATATCGAGAGATGGTATATTATTTTATTTACAACACATGCACGGAGCGGATATTCTTTCCAATTTGTTTTTTTTTATCTAAAGATTTCAACAGATTTTGAGTTATCTCCCTTGAGTAATCTCATCGCTCCACACACGACAGGCAAATCTATACGTTTTTTTCGCACACGTATACTTGCAGGCTCATCGGATTAACTTGAACTTACTACTTTAAAATCTCTGCTACACAACCTTCTAATTACCGTATTTTTAAACAAGATCACTACACTTTTAAAAAGAGGACTGTTTGGAAAATCCGCAAAAATACAGAATGGGTCCTCGAAGTAAAAGAGGTCTTCGTTTTTTGTCCGATGCTGAAAGAAGAGAGTATATGAGAGTGTATATGCAACAGAGAAGAATGGGTGAGACTGCAGCTCAGAGAGAGAAGAGGTTGCTTCGAGATAGAATTCAAAGACAAATCAGAAGGGCTCAAGAAAGTGCAGAAAAAAGGGCTATAAGGCTTAGAAAAGACAGACTTCGTCATCAAATACGCAGGGCTCAGGAGAGACATCAGGTACGTTATGAAATAAAAAATAAATAAACAGCAGTTAGCTGCCTTTAAAAAAAATTCTGAAGGAAATGATCTCGCATTATGAATTGAAACTTGAATTGGAGATGGAAATAGCGGATAATGAAAATGTTAGGAGACTCGTACAATTCATATTGGAAATGAAGTCTTAAGTACCGCTAACTCGTATCTTAAAATTTAATGGTAATTTTTAATTTGTAATTTCTAGATCGGTGTTCACAAATTGGGGGATCGACCATTTTAAATGAGTTTGTTGGAGACAATTATGTTAGTTACAGTTTAAAAGAAGCATTTTTAAATTAAAAAAAAAAAACTGTGTAAAATTAGCGAGATCAGATTGAACCCAGTTTAAATATGAAAATGTAGTTTTTGTTTTGATTCGGTTGAAAATGTGAATGGATGGCTTGCAGTGTTGTTAGTGTATTGATTCGTGTGCATGTTTTATGTCAAGCACTAATTGATGCAATTATTGTGAATAATAAATATGCATGCTGCACTCTATTTTAAAAAACGGCGTGACAACAAAACATTTTCATTGCCACTCTTCACCGATCACTTACAATTACAATACATGCATAAGAAAATCGTATTTATTGATATATACACAATTTGTTGGCATCGAAGATCATATTTTAAGACTGAAATAGTGAAATATAAGCTTTAATGACTTTAGAGAAGTTCGCGTATAGAGTTACCCCCCCCCCCCACCACCAAAAAAAATCTAGGTACACAAAAAAACACTCATTCATCGTCAACTACACTACAGAGAGATGAATGATGATAGAACAAAGTAATGATTGAATTGATCAAATTCAAATAACTCAGCTTATTTGCTAAGAAAATATTTGGTTAATAATAATATTAATTAACGTAACCAAAATATTTTAGCAAATTAGCTGAGAACCACGAAAAAAGATTCACGTTTCGCCGCGAAACGTGAATCTTTTTTCGGTTTATATTTTTTTAACTATTTCATTGAGTGAAATTATTGCCTTAATTAATAACAATCACTTGAATGTTGAGGTAATACTTTATTTTTATATCATATCTGAAAGCCATTTTCAAAAATACAATTAAAAATAAAATCCTTTTTCGCTCTGCAGGTTCATCATTCCTGCCTTCTAACTTTTCTTTCGTGAAATTTTCTTTACTGATTATGATTCGTTAAAAAACTTTTCCTTACTTTCTATTTTAAAATCTACAGAAAGAAAATATGGACTACATTTATATATAGTTTTAAAGTTAGATCAATGTATTCTTAAACAAAAATAAATAAATTGTATTTATTTACGATAGGGTGGTAATTTTTTTTTTAGTCAGTTTCCATATCCAAACGTTTTAAAATCGTAGTTATACCGCCGCCGCATATTTTTGCCGAAGTAAAAATTAAAACAATATTTTTAAAAAAAGGAATAAAGTTTTCATTAATATTTTTATTTTAAGTAAAATAATCAGAAGAGATTCCTCCTCCCAATATGAATCACCGATTGAAAATATCGGCGATCAATCATATTTGATTTTTTAAGGAAAATATTTTACTATATTTTTTAAAAACTCATTGGGTCAAAAAAAGTTGCAATAATTGAAGAATATAATAATGTGAGCGCATTTTTTATATAATTTTTAAGTATTCAGTAATCTTTAAAATTTAATTCTCCATAATGTTTTAAATTTTAGATACTTTAAATTTTTCAAATTTACTATATAGTTGTCCCGTTTATTTTTTGATAATGTCGTGTATGGGTCACCATATTTACAGAAATTGATGTTTACATTCAAAAAATTCAAAATTCCTTTTAAAATATTGGTGTTTGATGATTTGTATTAAGCTTTTCTATTTATTATTAATAAATATAGTTTTTAATTAATAACAATATCACAGGGACAAAGTAATGCAGAAATTTAAAAGATTTTAAAGTAAACTTTATAAATTATTCTAATTAAATTTTTTTTTAAAATGAAAACAATACCTGTAAAAATTCATTATTCATCAAACAAAAACATTTTTCTAAGACAATAATGTCCATAATATATCTTATTCATAAAAGCAATTAAAAACTCTTTTAATTAAATAAAATTTTACGATTCAGAGCAGATTTTTGGTAACTGGTGTTTGTTTTACAAAAAAAAAAAAAAAAAAAAAATGATGATTTAAATTCTTCAAGGAGTTCTGCTTTTAACTAATATAAACATTAACTGGGACAAAATTTAATTTCTTGAAATTTCTTAAGACTTGATAGTTTTTTGTAATAGTCATTAGTACTTCAGCAGTTGACCTAAAGAAATGAAAGCTGTATTGCAGTCTGAAAGAAGGCCGTGCAGTATGAGGTGCTTAACCAATTCTGAGTTGATTAGGGCCTCTAGTAGTTTACCAAAAAGAGGCAGAATGCTAATAGGTTGATAGTTCGCGGGGTCAAATGGTTTAGCTGAGTTCTTAAAGACTGGGAGAACAAAGAAGGATTTCCAACAAGCAGGAAAGCAAGAGGCAGTGAGGCACTTATTGCACAGTTTAAAGAGAACAGGAGTCAGTTCAGGAGTCCATTTCTTGACTATTACAGACATACCATCAGGTCTACATGCTTTGTGGGGATTTGTCTGATTATAATGAAGCTTTCAGGACTTATTACCAAGTGAATGAAATTATTATAGAAATGTTTCTCTTTTAGAAAATTTTGGTAAAAATATATTTTTTTTTAAAAAATTTAAATCTGTTATACTCTGCTTATTTAATTTTATGAAATTTCGAAAAATTCTTTTTTGTAGACCTTAATGTTTATATTAGTTATATGGACAACTTCATGAATAATAAAAAAATAATAAGAGCTATTGATAAATCTATATCCACTTCATAAAAACTCCCATCTCGTGTTAAAAATATGCTTTTCTGTCATATTTTAAACTAAAAGTAAGTAATATTTATTCTAATTGAGATTAATTAAAGTTTAAATTGGTTAATCTTCCTCAAATAAAGTTTCAGAAAAGTATATTTTATTTTTGAATGAAGGGAATTGTGTTGACATATTTGTCAATATGGTCAATTTTAGCAATTTAAAGAAAAATATAATTCCAATCAATTTAAATTCAGTTTGGAATTCAGGAAAATATTTGCTTATTAAAAATATTAAATTTAATCTACTAGCTTGGAATTAAAACTAAAATAAAAGCTTCAAGATTTTCCCTTTTTAAAATGCATTTTAAACCTTAGGTATTGTCCCAGTTAACAACAGACTGTAGGTAATTTTTGAGATCAACTTCCAATTTGACTTTATTGAACCAATTAGACTTACCATTAAGACAGTAGTAAATAGTCATATCATCAGCAGAGATACCAAATTGAAAAATGATAACATCACGAAGGTCATTGATGAAAATTAGGACCAATGTTGGTTCAAGGATAGAGCCCTGAAGAATACTTGCAGTAATGCAAAAAGCTCTAGAAGTGTGGCCATTCAAGACAACATTAATTTCATGATTTGATAAGAAAGATTAATATCCAAAAGAACATGTCTTTTTTTTATTTGAAATAATAGCCTAAATTAATTTGTAAAAAAATGAAAAAATATTTTACAGCCTTAAGTAAAGATTTTAGACATTTTTAAAACAAAGAAAAAAAATAAAAAAACTCACTTTGGTCCAGTTTGATTAGCAAATTTGATGGATTCTGATAAAAGAGAAATTAAAACATCCAATATCTGTTCTAGGCATTTGTTTCATGAAAAATAATAAATTTAAGGATTAATTAAATTTTGTAAAATTATTACTTTTTGCATAAAATATAACAAAAAATGTATTTCCCGCAACAGGGTATGTCCTTACTTGTCAACACATTCAAAGATCAAACACTTGTTATTTTACATAAAAAAATGCATGCCATAAATCAGATAAACTAAGAAAACCCATCTATTAAAGAACTTTGTGGAAATATTTTCCAGGTCACTTACAATCCCTTAATAAATGATTTCTTTATCCTTACTGTATTTTTAACATTATAATGACAACAAAAAGAGATAAAATCACTATCAGCATGAGTAGATTAGTTAAAACTATCAATAATTTTTGGTGGTCTTGAAAAGGGCCATTTGTTTTTTTAATTTTTTGCCACAAGACATAGCTTTTTGATTCATTTTTTTGATCCTCTGTAGAGTGAAAAATCAAACGGTTGTAAAATGAAAAAATAAATTATTTTTAAAATTCTTCACCCATGAAAATAACATTAAACTTTGCATTTTTTGATTCTTCAAACACATCTTTATTTCTATATAAGGTTTATTAGCAATGGCTGAGAACTGAAAGGGTTTTAAAATTGTACTGCAAAAATATATGTCAATTTTTCACAAAGAAATATACATCAGAAATTTTTTTTCTTGCGGAAACAAAAAATATATGGTATATTTTATTAAAATTAGATATTGGTAACCTTCCACAAGAAATAATTTTTGAGTTTTCTTGAATTCTTTTCCCAATATCAAGTTCAATCATTAATTAATAAATGCTGAAAATGTCAATTAAATCTGATAATTTCCTGGTTTTTAGTAAATTTTTAAAAACAGTATATTGTTGTTGTTAAAAGTGCACAAAACTTTGGAGATACCTATCAAATAAATATTTTCTTTGTTTCATGAAAATTCCAAAATAGTCCAAGCATATTTAATAGAATTCATGTAGACTTGGCAATAAGAGTTGCTTTTTTTCTGGAGTGGTCATTCTTAAATCTCTACTTTCTTTTACTGTATAGTACCACTTTTGACAATCCTGTAGAATGAATATGTATTTTTCTGTATTAATATTTCGTATGTAATCCAAAGGTATTGATCACATTTTTAAATTGATATCTGTCCAGTGACTGAATGGTCACCATATTTGATTATGAGTTAAAGTTGATAAAGAAAAATTATTGGCTCATTTCTTTCCAGGCCATTATTTATGTATTATTTGAAATTGATCATGAGGACTCATTTGAAAAGATGACAAAACTCTAAAGATCTCTTCACTATTTCAGTTACCACAGCTTTCTCTGAATGCTAACTAGTTTTAAGAAATAACTTTCTTTTGGCTATTCTCTTATAATAAATAGTACAGTGAAGACACAGTCCTTGGTTGATCCACATCCTATTGCACAGAGTCATAGTTTTGATGCCCCTGGTCAATCTGAGTGTAATGCAGTGGTTTCTTTCATAGTGATCATTAATACACTTTCATTTCAAATATTTGACTACTTCATTCCACAAATCTGGCAAGTCCAATACTCTTGGAGTGTAAGCTATTATAAATTGATTATTTCTTGTATTTTAGTGTAAATTGAGTAATTCTCAATGTCTTTATTAAATATGTAAATTTGAATAAAATAGTGATTTCTATCAATATCTGTTAACTTTTTACATGTAAAGTTGTGTATCTACACAGAAGGGGAGTAGGATTCCAGTTTTTGGATTTTTTTTTTTTTTTTTTTGATACATTAAATTTTTTATTGTGCTTTAATTTTTGTTTCAGGTTGTTAGTGCAGCTTCTTGGAATCAGATGTGGGAACAGCAATGGACTTTGAATGACGTGACACCTACCAATGAACAAAACAATGCTTCAAATTTGTTAGTCATTTTTTAATTATATTTTTTTTTCAATTTGTTTCTTTGGACTTTTACTAAACCTATAATCTTTGATATTCATAAATAATGGCCATCTTTTTTTATTTTCTTATATTTCTCATCTTTTGTAAATATAGTCCTATTGACTTCCATATTTATAGCATTGTAGAGTGAGTGGCTATGGTTGAATGTAAAATAAGTAAAACAGAACTGTTAAAGTTTGCAATAACAAGAAAAAGAAAAGAACAGGGCAAAAAATAACATAAAGCAAGCAAACGATATATGTAAGGCAAATTAACAGTAATAGGGCAAAGCAACAGTAATATAGGAAAATGTTCACAAACTAAGAATTGTGATTGACACACAAGAGAAAGTTCAGATAAGCAAACGTAGCATTCTGACTTCAAGACAAGTCAGACTGAAACTGAGTCGTATGAAACTGAGAACTGGCCTGTTTTATTGGCTAAGAAGAAATCCCAGCATGCATTTGTGTGCTTCTGTCTATAAATTGGGGAGGGGTAAGTGTTTTGCAGTCATTTCCACTATTGGATTGGAACTAACAGATTTTATGGTTTATTATAAATATTTACTTCTGAATGTTGTAAAATTTATTTTTATTTTACTTGAGTACTTAATACAATAAATATAAATAACAGGTAATCAATGTAGGTATTATGAAAGTACAGTTTTTATTGCTTTCCCTTCTCTTATTATTACTACTATCTCAGGTCATTGTTCTTTGGGCATGTATATGTAGATATATGAACATGCATGCTGTAGAGCAGTTTCCCAAACTTTTTCAGATTCGTAGCCCTTCTTGGTTCAGAAATTTTTTGGGGAACCCAGATACTAGTACTTTTATATTGTCATAATATAAATATTTTCATATACTTTTCTAAATAATAAGTACATTCAAAAAGCAGTTAAAAAAATAATACATATTGATATATTTTTTTAATAAAAATGTGATTTTTTTTAAAAAAATTTTCATACTTTCCACAAGTAACACATGGAACAGAATTATAAATAATATTAACGTGATATTTATTTTATATGTAATCAGAATATTTTAAAACATTCAATGAGAACAATGTTTCTGTTTTATATTGTCACATAATTTTTTTAATGTTTGGTTTTATACTCGAGAGTGATTCTCAAGTCAGCAGCAGGATTAAGTCTACTTCAGTGTTTAGATTTTATGGCAGTGTAATAGGAAAATTCACTTTCACATAAATAGGTTGGTGTTGTGTTTTTAACTGGAATGTATACACACGAAAGTTACACCAATGAAAGTCAATTAACAGCCAGATCTTTTTCCAATATGGCAAGAAAATTAACTTTCAGATTTATGTGGTGTCATAGTACACAGATATCACAATCAATAACTACTTTTCAATTTAACAGTAGCATGATATAATTATCATTCACTGATATACAATATAGAAAAGTATTACAAGTTATGTCACAACATTATAGAACAATCTGTTGGCAACTAGTTTTTTAGAAATTATTTATCAACCTTGATAATGTGTTATGTTAAACATTTATTACTCTGAACTTTTGTCATGAAACCCCAGACACTCCTTTGTGGAACTTCTGGGTTCCTTGGCTTTAGAGTGATGGTTTGAAAGTTAGGTGATGAACTATTGTGGCCTTGTATTATACACAGCTTAGGAAATATTTAAATGTAATTAATTTCATAATTGTTATAACTCACTCCTAGCAGTTATAATATTGTGTCTTGCTTCGACTACTTGCCGTGACATCATCAATTCTTTCTCCTCTTTCTGACTCCAACAAACTTCTCTTGACTGACTTTGAGTTCTTTATTTAAGGTGTCTTGCCTAGTTCATTTGTGTTACCAGAGGTGTCTTATTTACTTCAAAATGTCCCTTTTCTGAGATTTTTTTTTTTTTTTTTCACTAGTAAATATTTTATCTCTTAGTATTCAACCCCTCCTCTTTCTGGCTAGTTCACTATGTACTGAACTTTGTATTGCTTTCATTTTGGGTCAACTTCTAGTTTTCCTGTATGTTTCCTTTTCTTGGGGTGTTGGTATATCAAAAATATCATAGAATTTTCCAATTCTCATTATTGAAATTAATGAGAGGTTAGATATTTGTGCTCAGAGAAGTTTAATAAAATATTGAAATAATATGATAAAAATAATTTATAGAAAATCATATTAACATATTTTTTTACATACAGTTAATTATTTTAATTATTATTTTTCAGAAGGACACATCCTCCAGAAACTCCTTCAGTTTTATTGCCAAAGGAACGTCGCACATTTGTAGTACCCAACCATTTGGAATCATTCATGTCTAATTTATCTTCCCTTTGGAAAGCTGGGAGGCTTTGTGATGCTTCCATCAGTAATGGAACAGCTGATATAATGGTAAATATTACTTCTTTTCTATAGAATTACCTTTAAATTATACCTTCTTGCAGTTTCTTACTGTGTACCCATTGTGATATATTGAGACAAGAAGTCATATAAATCATATGTTCAATTTAAGCTATACATATTATGTAACAGTAGAATTCAAGCATAATTTTATTTGACAAAACCTAAATCTCTTAGATTTGATGTAATAAGAAAGTATTAATCCTGAACTTTTGGAAATTAAATATTTTATATTAATTCTTTGGGTGATAGTCAAATCTGGTTGTGATAAGTTCAATTACATTACACTAACTTTTGTTAAAGAAGCTACTGCTTGACTTGAAAACCAAATCAAATAGGCTATCTTTTGCATTTTTGTATCAACAGACTATTATTATTTTTAACTGTCTAAATAGTAGCGTATATATTAAAAGCCTTGAGAAGTAGATGAATTCTGTCCATTGAAAAATGCCAGCTTTCATTGATAGATCATCAAAACAATTCCAATGTCTTAACATTAAAATTTCTGTTTGGATTTAACATGAAAGCTTACTTGTTTGGGAAAAAATGTTTACTTTTCTTGATAAACTTTGTGAACAAATTCTTCAAGTGTTGTGTGTGTGTGTATATATATATATATATATATAATATATATATATATATATATATATATATATATATATATATAATGTGTGTATGTAGCTTAAAATTTGCTATATTTAGAGGAATAGAGTGCTCAATATTAGAGATAGACTATTTATTAATATAAACAATGCAGACATAGAAATTAACACTGCATGGTGGCTGTCAGTTTTAGATCTTGTAGTGAAGTGTAAAACTGACAGTCATCATGTAGTTTTGATTCATATATCCACACACAATGTCTGTCTGTTTCTCCCTTCCCACTCTCTCTTTATATATATATATATATATAAAAAGACAAAAGGAAAACTTTTCTTTACCATGTTTCATCTCCTGAAGGACTTTATCAAGGTAAATGTAAAGATTTTATTTTGCAACATGTATGTATAAACAGAAGTAAAAAATATTAAGTTTTCAAAATTTTTTAGATTTAAGAATGCTCTAAAATATTCTTAAAGCTAACTGTATAAGTAAAGGTAAACTATGGAAGATGATTAGTAATGTAATTTCAAGACTGATAAATGGAAGTGAGTAATTGTTGTTGTTGAATTTTTATTTTATTTGTTTATATATATTTATTTTTTAGTGTAATTATTATTTAGTATTTTTTTTTATTTTGATAAATTATTTATGTATTTTAAATAATAGATGGTCTTGAATTAACTGTTTTCTTTTAATTATTTCAAATTTTTATGGTCCTGTATTTTGGCTTGAGAAAGGAGTATTTAAAAAAAACTCAGGGTGTAAGTTAATATTTTTGGAAAATTTGATATAGTCCCTCAATTTTCCTTTTGACTTTATTCATACCATCATTTTACAGATATATTTATTTTTTATCTGAATTTTAACATATACATACATAATCCTTTTTTTTTTTTTTTCAAATTAAAGTTTGGATAAACAGTACAAAACTTATATAATGCTGGATACTTTTGCATATATCAAATTTTAATTCTGGGTTTTAAACATTTTTTTAATAGTTACATATTTATTTTTTTCAAACACATTTAATTATACTATTTACATTATTTGGACCATTGTCCTCATCTTTGTCGCCATGTTTATCACATTATTTCGGCTGTTGTATGCTCCAGCCTTCTTCAGGTGGTTGGAATGTTGAACTGAACCCTTTATATTGCTCACTGGGGTAGACTGTTCTAGTTCCACGTGACATGTCTAATGGATGTCAGTTATCTCCTGTTAATTCCCCTCTCAACTCACTCTTTACGTCCTGTCATTGGAACTAACTAATGCCTTTATCCACTGTGCCATGTATCCTTGAGGACATCTGTGTATGAATTTCTGGGTATTATAAACGTAATGCCTTCAGCAGCAGTTTATACTAGTGCTCATATTGAAATTTTTGCATGATAAACATGGCGACAAAGATGAGGACAATAGTCTAAATAATGTAAATAATACCTAATCTCAGAAATATAGACAGATACATTTAATTATGATTGCTGCATCACCTGTGAATGAAAGATTTAATGGTATATTTATGTTAATATAATAGTTAATGCCAAACAAGATTAAATGTCATTTGAATGTAAGTCATATATATATATAAAGTTTTGATAGTGTGATCTCTTGGCATGCCCCAGTAAGCTAAGACCATTTTATATACTTACATATCCACTTACCTTTTTGTCACCTCTTGCAAATTAATGCACTCATTAAAGTTTGATTTGAATCTTAAAAAGAAACCTCTTAAAAATATGCTTTTTATGATATAATTGAATATCACAGTTTTATTTATTTATTTATTTTTTTTTTTTTCAGGAGTTGAAATTAAAATAATTTCATTTTTCTTTTAATACAGATACACAAGATGGTGTTAGCAGCTGTGTGCCCCAAAATACTTACAGAATTATCCAAGACACCTTTGGATAAATTTCAGAAAGTAACATTTCCAAGTACCGTTTCCAAAGAGGCACTCACCGCATTTGCAGAGTACATGTACAGTGGTGTCTTGGATCTAGATGAATCCATTCTTGCTCAATTGAAAATCATTGCCCAACGACTAGACATGAAAGACTTTGAGCAGCTCTGTGAGAGCCATCTTCAAACTCCACAGTTGATGTCTGCAAGAATGGGGTCAAGAGTCAGCAATGAGTTACAGTCAGCTGCTGATTTTGAATCTGCTGTTGGCCTGCGAACTCAGGTCACGTTTCGAGATGACATGACTCCTATCATGAAGTTGGTACCAGTTGATGGCCGTAATAGTGATACATGGCCAAGCTCGACCTCAGATGTCTCATTTCCTATTGCAAGCACTACACCCAATGAAAGGATGCTGAAGGTCAAACAAGAACTTGCTGATTCAACTACCAATGACAGTAGTAAACCATCAGTTAAGAAAGAACCAGTGACTTTAGAAGGCAAGGTTCTGAGTGATTCTTCAGCTTGGGAAACTCTGGACTTACTACGTGATCAGTCAACCCAGCCACAAGGATCCCTGCCCCATGTTGAAAGCCTTGTATCCATTTCTCCATTATGTGCCAAAATGACAAATCCTAATCCTGCTGCAACCTCTTTAAATTTCTCCACCCCAACAACAGCTGGTAGCTCCAGGCCTACAGCTCCAAACATTATCCAGCATGGTAATCCTTCATCTTCATCCTCTACTTCAAACGCATTGGCCAGCATGACCTATTCTCAAACTGATAATTCACAAGTAAATTTGCTCAGTAACTATTCTTCACAAACATTGGAGTCAGAGGCACCATTAACAACAACAGCAGCTGCAATAGCTTCCTTAACATCTAACTCAGAGAGCGGCACTTCACAGACTCTACCTATAAAGCTCCCATCCCCTCTGTCATTTTACAATATTACATAATCAGATAAAACTATTTTTATCATTGTTAGTCTTTTTTATGGATTTGCATATTGAACTAAAGATGTCATTATTTATTTTATTTTGTATTTCAGATATTTTTTTTCATCCAGATCCTTTAAAGTATTATTTTTAGCATTATTGTAATTTTTACATCTGTTATTTTTACTGTGTATATAAAAGTATAAGAATTCATTTTAATATCAAATATACAGAAAATCAATTTTCATTGCTAGAACTTCTGTAAGGACTTGTTTTCCTTACAGTTTTTGTTTTTATAATACCTATCTTGCTGAATTATTTTTAACCATGTAAAACCATTTACATTCATTATTTATACTATCATTCAAATTTTTAAAGTTGGAATATTTTTATTAAGAGGAATTTCATTTTTTTTTTTAAATGTCCTTAATATTTTTATTTATTATTTTTCACTTGTCTTTGTATATTTACAATTTGGGTTAAAATAATCCTTCAAATCTTTGAAAAAAAAATCTGTTAAAGTTATAAAGTTTGCTAAATACTTTGTATGTTGTCATATGAAGGTTATTTTTTATTTGTTTTCTATTTTATTTTACCAAGTCAGCTTTATTGTAGATATGCTATTGAAAAATATACAAAAGCTGTGGATGGCTCATAGTAAATGCTTACAGTCCAAGCCAGATAATTACAAAGGATTCTTTAAAATGTGCTGTAATAAAAGCAGTTATAATTTTGAAAACTATATTTGACCAGTTTTCATTTTTTGAATACATTTTTTGTTTTTAATGTCAACATTATCTTTTCAAAATAATAGAAAATATTTTAGAAAAAATACTTTAATAAGAAAATAACTTTTGAAATTATCAGAGTAAAATCACTGCTCCTCATTCACAGCTTGGTTTGTACACCCAGAAATTAGAGACATTTTATGGCATTAAATTAATGATGTTTCTCTCCATATGTATTCTTTAATTGCTATGAGAACACATATGTGCTGATTCAAGGCTAGGAAGATTAGATCATAGCAATCTATCTTGTGAGGTTGATCTGCCTGTCTTGTTAATTGGCATCTGAAATCCTGATCTTTCCCATGATTCAAACACCAACTACTGGTACCAGACAAGACCATTTCAACTATCAGGCAGACACCTATAGATTAACAGTTTTGATTGTACCTACTGTAAATTAGTTATTTGCTACTTTCATGAAAAATCCTGTGTGTTTTCTATTTGTTTACTGTAATTTAGAAAGAACAACTTTAAAATCCTGTAATTTCTCTGAATGATTATCCAATTCCATTTGTATCAAATGACTGAGACTTAATTTTTATATACTTCTAGTAATTCTAATTATTTATTTAATGATAGACTTTTTCTGCATATCTAGAATTCCAGATTTATTTACTTTTCAAAAACATTTTGCCTATGTCAGCATTAATTGAACCTGTTATTTTTACAATTGTATTCAAATTGCCATATAAAAGTTAATTTGAAGAAATGATCAAATGAACAGACAAACTAAAAACTCAAAGGTTTTAAACTGAATGAAGCCATAACGCAAAGTATAGGCTACAATAAAGTATTTTTTTATTGATTTGAATTCAGTTTGTCAAACTTCAGGATATTTTCTATCTCTGGTTAATACATTCATTTCTTTTATCATGGGTACTTTATTAAGTTCAAAAAGATTTAAAAAAAAATCTTGGTTCATCTTGTATTTTAAAGACTTAAACATAGAACTGGTGACTATGTTGTTTGTTCCAATATCTGAGTAACTTAAGTCCACAGACAGGCTTGGTTGATGGGGGGTGCTGTACTATGTGAAAGACCTTTGTCTCCTTCCCTACTTGAGTGAATCAATGGATGACGAGGCAACAGTGACACCATCAAAAATACAATCTGTTTTAGTAGAATATGGCCATAAGCATTCAGATGATGATTACAACCTCATGGAAACACTCCAGAAAGTTGGAGAAGTATTGGCTGAAGGACTACCTCTAAGCTGGGCATTATGGTAGGGAAATCAGGGGGAGTATAGCAAGGAAAAACAGCCACAATTAGCATGTGATTTTTGTAGCAGGCAGTGGAAATAGCTGACAAGTATTTAATGTGGGCCCTCCATCACCCAAGCAAATAAATTTGCTATATTTAAGCTAAGTAAAAACCAGTTTCTTAGGTCACTTGGAGTGGCAAGTGTGCTCACAGTATAATTCTCATTAGTTCAAAGTTTGCATTTGGCAAGCTTGCACTAATTCTTTTTTGGCACACAATACCTTTTGTAATTTTTGACAATTTTACTGAATTCAGTTTCTACAAAAACCTTCAATAGCAGATATTCATGTGTAAAAATGCCTCTATTGCATAGCCTAAACATAACCTTACTAGAATATAACTGGAAGAAAGGAGTTAGCTCATAAAGTGAATTTATATTTGAAATTAATTCAGTCTGGAAAAAGTAAAAAAAAAAAAAAAAATAATACACTAATGTGAGACTAATGCTATTCCTAAATGAAATATTTTCTTATTGTTGAAAGAAATTCAATTCTTAAAACATCTGGTGGAATTCAATGTAATTTTCAATAATTAAGCAATTTACTAACTAACTTAAAAGTATTGACAACAGTTTTAGATTTTTTTTTTTTTACCCAATATAAAAACTGGGGGAGTCATTTAAACTTATATCTCAAAAAATCATTAGCCAAAAATATATTATAAAATTTGAGTAACCTTTCCCTTTGTCTATTTAGTTATACACCCATTTGGTGAATTTCTCATGAGCAGGGCATCCCCCCACCTTTTTTTTTTTTTGTAGGTTTTATGCTCCTGTTCAGGTTTTGGTGAAGGTGTTTTCTCAATACACTGTCACTCAAACCTTCTATGAGTAGAGTGCATTAGCAGGAGCAGTTGTACCATGGATACTGTCCCTGGGTATCATGTTATATGAATATAACACCACCTGGATGAAACATTGCTTCCAAGCTGCAATTTGCTTTAAACTTTCGTGAGGCTGTTCAAAGATTGTTTCCAGATGGTGTATATGCACATTGAAACATAAGAGGACTCTCCATTCATCAGCAAAGGGTCATACTGGTGAATGCTATATCATTATCTGTTGGAATTTTATCAGGGATCTCCTCTCTAGGAATACAGCCTTGAATTGTTGCATCACATTTGCAGAATCTTGTCAGTGTAATGGTTGCCAGATGGTAAATTGCACTGGTCTACAATCAAAATAAAGTATAGTTGGTATCTCCATAATGAGTTATGTCCCTTCAAAGTCTGTGCCACACACCAGACACCTCCAGTTTTCCTTTCTGCTAAAGGATTGGTACTGACTAAATTGCTTGGAACTTCATACAAGTTTTGATAGATGATCTGATATCCTTTTCAGATGTGGATGCTGTGACACTTCTGATGAAATAAGTGGTCAGTTTAACCTTGGAATGCACACTGTAAATGTATTTCCATTATTCAGCAGGCCTCAATTTCATCTTTCATGGTGGTACTGCAGTAAGTGTTCAGCTTCGCTCTTCATTGCCTCAAGCCATCTTTGAATTTCTAGTTATTCTGTCTGCTTTGATTCTTGACTTTACTAATGTGAAATTTGACACCAAATCATATTCCTTCACTAACTTGAAAAGTCTCCAGCCTTATTAACATCTCACTCTCAGCCTTGGTATTGATTCTCACTTTGCTGGTTAGAATTTTAATGAGCCAGTAATAAACACACAAGGAATTGGTTTTTAAATGATGAATCTTAGTCTTCCACAGTACGGCTAAACCTACTGCCTTTATTGTGCCATTCAACTCTGCAAGGTTGATGTGGTGCTGTGTGTCTGATTCAGTGTGTGATCACATGTCTTTAATGGCAGACCCGTTTGATCCAAATGATAATCCAGCTGCCAATGAGCTTGCATAAACCTACACATTGAACTCTGACATTCATCCACCACTGGCAGGATCATTCAACTTCACTTTGTCTATAGTCTCTTTTAACATCTTCCTGAGCAGGGTATCATGCATTTGGTCATCCCATCTTTTTGTCACTGCACTTCAAGATGCTGGTTGTTATATACAGCCATCTCCATACCGGGAGATGTCCCACAAGCTTGCTGCAGGGGGAAAAGACTTTTCTGTTAATTACTTCGGAGATGTCTGAGGTCTTTACTTATGAGACTAAAACATAAGTGTTCTGCAACACATGAGGCTAGCAGTATGTCCTCATTAACATAGAGGTTGCTTTTTTGATTGTTTCAGGATAGCATAGTTCTTATGCTGGATTTCATTATCTGTAGTTTGATATTAAGCTCAAATCCTAGTCTGGTTAGGCAGTACCTCTTGCTCTGGCACATAATTGTTTGGTATGGCCAGAGTGACTTGTGTACATGTTAAAAAAAAAAATGGGTGCGCCGAGTTCTAATAGAGAGACATTTGATCCTTGGCAACATCACTCCTTTAGTTTGCTGGTGCAGATGTCTGCATCATTTGTAAATGTGTCGTCATAAGGAATTAACCTGCCATTTTTTATCCACTGCTGAAGTTCTTATACATACTCCTGACTTGATGGGGTACTCCATTGTGCGGATTTGTAGCTTGTTAGGCATATATTACCTTCTACCAATGTCCATGATGCTATCCATTTGTTTTGTCACTAATTGAATTCTGTGAAAATCAGGTTCATCACTGCAGAGCACTGCACACAATCAATCCTTTCTGAGTAACCACACCTCATCTGATGGTGAAATGGACATCCCTCCAAGTGCTTTGTGTCAATGCCAACTAATAAATCAAACTCCAGGGGTTTTGCATGTAGCACTAAAGTGTTTATCAAAATGATTTCTTTATCATCTACTCTGAGGTCAATAGCTCCAACTCTACATGCATACACCCCACCACTGGTCATTACTATGTCTACACTTTTCCTTTTCCATATTAGGCACAGTTTTCTGCTGACAGTAGTACAAAAGTAACTGGAGACTATTAGTGCAATGCAAGTCTTTCCATGCACAAAAGCTTCAACTATGAGTGGCACCAAATTTACATCTTGCCACGGAAGAAGACTGGTGCTGTAATCTTCCCCTTCTCCCAAGCAATCCCAGGACAGATAGCCCAGCTCCTGATACTGAAAGCAGCATACAACATTTCTGTGAGGCAGAACTTTGTCATGTGGCTGGGCTTATTGCATGGTAACTTATTTCAGTGATCCCCACCAGTCTGTTAACATCATGCAATGGTCACATAGCTGCTACCATTTGTCCTACTTTCAAAGAGTTGTCCTTTAATATTGCTCTGACTGACCAGTATCTGGCTAATGCTCATGTCATTCATCCAAGAGGGGTCTGGAAGGAATTGCTTGACATAATCTGGTAACTCAGACACAAGGCTACACTCAGTCATGCCACTGAATGGAATGGTGAACTTCTGCTAGGCAGATGTCTACAAATTCCCTAGAGTACAATAAGTCCTTTATGCTAGAGAAATCACCCATTTTCTTTCTGCTTAGCTGCTGATACACAATGAATGCACTGCTTACAAGACATTCTATCTTTTTTTTTTTTTTTTTTTTTTTTTAACCCTATACAGATAGCATACCCAACTTTGCCTTTTCGATCCATTGGACTAGTTAGGATCCATACCATCAAACTCCGATATGGCTTTGGCATCGAATGTATTTGCCATTGGGACAAATGCCAAAATAGCTTGTGTCAAAAATTAAGAATTAGTGCAGGCTTACCAACATATCAACACCGACGAAAACACCAACAGTTGCCAAACTGAGGAATTGTTTTGTGTTCGGCTTAAATATAGCAAAGTTATTTGCATAGGACGCAGAGGGACAACGCTAAATACTTGTTGGCTATTTCTGTCCCCACCCCACATAAATACATTCTAATTATGGCTGTTTTACCTTGCTATATATTGTTAATATACATACTTCAGCTAGTTAGTTCTGTTGAAATTTACATCAACATTGGAACTTGATTCATCTATTTTTGTCATCCAAGTGAAGAATAGCATGCAAGGATGCTTGGTTTCCATAGGATCAAAATTCAATCATGGATCACTGAAAATTCACAAAATTCTGAAGCATGCCACTACTAAATGGAAGTTGTCATGTTGCAATCAATTGGTATTATTCGATTTGGTTGTAGACAAATTCATCTGAAAAGGGTTAAAGTGAATTTTTATTATTTTGACTACATAGATCTTGAGTGTTTTATCAATAATATTAAAACGTTGGGAAATACATCAGAATTTTATAAAATGCCCTTTTGATCAGTATCTCCAATTTTTTAAAACCAATTTCCTTTATATATTTTTCATAGAATAACTGATTTTTGAAACTTTCTTTTTTATTTTAAATAGCATGCTCATCTTGGTTGGAATACCATTTGTGAGCCTCTGGTTAAAAAAAAAAAAACCCCAAGAAAACAACAATGTTCATACAATTACACCATGGGATTGTTCATGAGACATACCCAACTAGGTTAAAAAATGTTACTTAAAACATATCTATGTTCCTTGGCAGCTTTGAGTTCAATCCCTGGGACTGGTAGTTTGAAAGAAAGAAAAAAGTCATATACACTGGATTAGTGGAAGAAACAAATTTGAATATTAAATAGGAGTCTTAACTTAATTTTTTTATCATTTGACCCCAAGTAAAGCAATAAAGCCACTAAGACGTAAGGGGGGTGGTGTCACTGAGTGTAAAAGAATAGGAGAAAAAAGAAAAACAAAAGAACAGGAATTAAGAAGACAGAAGATAATGACTGGCATTGTATTTAAATTTTTGAAGAACAAAGTTGGCTGGAAAGTAAAAAGCTGAAAGAGAGTTCAGTAAGTGAGAAGTGCAAGAGAAGAAACTGTTAGCATAGAACTTAAAGTTACATCTAGCAATTTCAACTGTAAAATGATGGGGCCTAGCTGCCAATCTAGTACTGCTCTTAAATTCATAAAGTTGAGGTAGCAAAGAAGAAAGCTCATCAGAACAATTAACATGAAAAAAATTATAGAAAAGGCAAAAAGAAACTGTTACAGTGGGAAAGTGACTGAAATTAAATATTCCTTAAGCATGTGAAATGATTGAAGGGTTTGTTTCAAAATTCTAAAAAGGTTTCTGAGTATGACAAGATACCTAAAGCAGGCTGGATAACTGCCAAAATGTTTAAAAAAAAAAAAACAAATGTGAATATAACAACCAAGATATACATGCAGGTCTAAATAATAAGATACATAATAATGATAATTTATCTCAGAAATGCTGACGTTACAATTCATTTTATTACAGATTCAATAGTCATGTTTATGTTCTTTTTGTGACTATCAGATCACGTGTATTTTGAATGAATGGCAAAACGACAGACTTGGAGAATATTAACATTTATCTCCAATTTCATTGTTCTGCCAAAGTGATTAATGCTTTATTTTTGAAAGGCATCCATATTTGATAATGTAAAATTCTTTATTTTGGTTAATATTTTTTAATGAATTGAAGTGTATGAATGTATATACGAAAAAAAATTGTGATAATTATTTCTTTTTTTAAATTTTTCATTTATTAATTAATTTGTAAAAGTATATTTAAAATATTCTCAAATTAAAACTAAGTAAATACTGAAAATGTAATTGGTTAATCCTGGTCATTAATAAAAGCCCATTTTGTGTAGTCAGTTTTCATTTCTCATATATTCAAGGCATAAATAATAGTAAACAATAGAAATGAAGTAGCAGTGGATAGATTCTCCAAATCTGTTATAGCTTTGTCTTTAATAAAAGAAAAAAAATACAATAATGGTTCTGTTAAGACTGTATAAAGTCCCAAGTCTATTTCTTTTATTCTGCTTTGGAGAGTAGAGATACAATAACCAGTTTTAAGTAACCCATTAACTGTAGATGATGGAAATTTATCATTGCAATCTGCTTACTCAACTGGAAAGCTGCAGTTGAATGGATTGAGCATTTTAAAATGTATTGTTGTTAAAACATTGTTAAAACATTGTTAAAACACTTATTAGCAGTATAGAAGTTCAAAATTTAGTGCATTAGAATTATTATATTCAAAATCTAAACTTGTGTATGAAGGGGTGGTGAAAAGTTCTCAGTCAGACCAAGAACAGATTTACCTTTAAGTTTTAAATAGCTGGACTAGGATGATTTTCATGGGTGGGAAAAAAATTCATCTGGGGATATCCTTCTTTCAACCACACTTTTTATTAAATATTCTTTGTCCTAGAATGCTTGCAGTGTAAATTAAGGAGGTGGGAGGGAATTTCCTGAATATTTAATAAAATAGGTGGTTGGGATAAGGATGTTGTGGGTAGATTTTCTTCCAGAATAGAACAGAATAATCTTCCCTGCCCATCTATTTGATACTGAAAGGTTAAAATAAAAATTAATAATTTTGTCAATTTTGGTGGAGAATAGTTAAGTCATGAACATTTTAACATTTAACCTCACACATATAAACAAACAGTAAAATTTAAGTTTAATTGTTGATTCAATAAAGAAAAAAAAAAATTATAACTTTTTTTCCAGATTAAGGAGAATCATTTAGGATGTTTCAAAGATCTGTCATCATGGTGAATGAAAATATAACCAAAATTTTTATCTTCAATCACAACCAATTAATCATTTTAGCAAGTAAAAAAACAAACCTAATACTTGAGATTTGTTTCAAAGTGACACTTCAAAACATTTATCTAATGTAATATAAATAATGGCTGCTAGGGAAGTTAGCTAGTTAATCTGTTACAGATGTCTATTAAAGCATATTTGTATCTCTTCAACACCCATAAAGCCAACTTGCGGTTTATATGAATGGTAGCTCTGCTTAGCAGGCCTTAGTTACAGTTCCTGGAAGAGAGTGCATAATATGACATGATCAATAGTTGAACAAGGCCAGTAGGCTTAAATCTTTAGTCAGGCTGACTGGTGGCTTTGTGCTAGCACAAATATCCACAAGGTTTGGGGTCAATACATAGTATCGTTTTTTGAGACACTTCCAAACAGTGTCACATACTGGGATCATCTCCTCAGGTAGATATTATCAAGTCACCTTGATTTGAACCTGGATCTCATAGACAGAAAGTTAACATTCTAACCATTCAGCCATACTACTAAATGTAGAATGATCGGTTTGGAAAAAAAAAAAAAAAAAAAATTGTTTACCAGATAGTGTAAAACACTGTTTTTTTTTCACAAAAATTGATTAACAATTCTATAGTGGTTGTATTATTAGTCACTTTTTATTCTTGTAACAATCTGTTTTTTCTCATTTCTTTTCATTTTTAAAAATAAAAAGATTTTTTTGAAATCAACAAATAATATAAACAATTACCATATATACTCGAGTATAGTGAAAGTTTTTATAATCAGTTTTTGATGAAAAAAAAAAAAAAAAGGGCCGGGGCAGGTCACAATTTTACATAGTCAATTTCTTTTTTGAAGAGTTTAACATTCTTGGTGACTTTTGCACTAAACAGAGGTAATTTTTTTTTCGGGGGCGCGGGGGTGTAGGGCAGTTAAAAAAATTTAGGAGTAGAATTATACATGAAGTTGGCTTATACACGAGTATATATGGTAGTCAGATTGACCAATTCCAAATGATGGTATCTTAAGGTAGGCAAGAAAAACAAGTAGTCAACCCGAGTACACAAAGTTTTATTTTGGTTAAAGTGAGTCTTAATTATAAACTCCTAGAATAATCATTTTATTAATGGTTCTAAAATATTTTGTGTGTGGATGGAATTCTAAACTAATTTGGGCAAACAGAAATTACAGATACTGGAAAATAAGGGACATTAATAAAGAGTCATTTTTGAACGAATATTTCTAATATTCCCTATTTCTAACATGTAATTAAAATGCTAAAAAGCAAGAATAACAGTCGGTTATATTTCCTCAAACAACCACAATACAGTTCATATCACAGTTTTTAATTTGGTTTAACTTTTATTTTAAAGACAAGCTTTTCTCTTTTTCACGACTGGGATTAATATCTAGATTCTGTCTACACATGAAAAATTTTATGCAATCAGGATAATCTTAATTTTACCCGATTTCATATTTTTTTATATATACCTCTTTAATTGGCAGAGCTTCAATTATTGGGGTAGGCCAGAAAATTGTGCTCCTTGTAGATAGGATCTACCTACCTTTAAAATTTTTTTTAAAGTTTGGTATGACATGGTAAAATGCATAAAAAGATTGTCCTTTGAAGATTATCACAAAACAATGTATTCTTGCCTTGAAAAATCAGCATTTTCACATCTTGGTTTTTACCTAAAAAAACAAAAAAAAAAAAAAAAAAACAAAAACAACAAACAATCTCTGTTTTAGGTGGGATTTATCACCACCACATGGCAAGCCCATCGACAGAGCAGATATTTTCCCATAAGTGAGCTGTTTTAAATACTGTGACAATTACTGCAAGTTGTACTGTTAAAGATTTTGAAAAATTTCTTTGGTGCAACTTTTTTGCAATAAAGTTTCCTTCATAAATGTTAAATAAAACAGTATTTAATAAAATGTCAGCATGGAGGAGCTTCCAGTGTTTGGATATTAACTATTTGTTGCCACTACAATTGATAAGTCCTTGTAATTTCAACAATAAGAATAGAATGTTATTAGATCTTGGGATCATAAGAAGAGTTGATCAGGAAATAGGCAGCCACATCATTTTTATAAATGGTTTAAGAATTATCATTTTCATGCAAATTAAATCTATTTGCTCAGTCTAAAACTCCAATTAACAATAGTAATGATTATTACTCAGTATTTTTATTTTATCTGAATTTATTTGAGCTGAATTTTCATGTACTAGTAAATTATTACCTTTTTTGACCATGTGTCTATTTGGATTTCAAAATACTGAAACTGTTATTGCAGAAAAACGTTTTTGTGAAATTTGAACATCATTTGCTCTCAAATTCATCAAAGTATAAATAAATGTCTTAAATTGCTTACAAAAATAATCCAATAATTTTTTTTACATTTACGAGATGGTTTTCTGTAATGACTCAACATTTTCATCATTTCAGGTTTCATTTATATTGAACAAATCAGGCAGCATCCAGTGAACACAAAATTCACTAAAAGCAGAAGCCGACAAATTATTTTACTACTGACTACATATCACCAGTGTTGTTTTTTTGTTTTTTTTATAGGAGATTACACATAATCTGGCTTCACCTTTAATGCATGTCAGTCAGAAAAGCTGAAGAGAGACCAGCAGAAAACCAAACATTGTTTAAAAAAAAAAAAAAAAAAAAAAAAAAAAAAAAAAAAAAAAAAGGTTTTCATTGGAACTTTAATTCATAAATTTTATATAATGCAAAGGCTTTTTCAATTAAGAGTGGAAAATACTAATGATGCTGTTGCAGAGGTCAGAAATTCATCATTCAGCAAGAATATAGAAACAATTTCAGAAATTCCTTTTACATTAAAAAGCCCTTTTTCAAAAGATTATACTCATATATTGATGGCCCACATCATTCTATATTTTTCTCAGGATTCTTTTTCTTGTAGTCATTTAAGGCAGCTTTGATGGCATCCTCAGCAAGCACTGAAATAAAACAATTGTCATCATCATCAACTGCATAAACAACAGCACTCAGAACATTAATCTAATTTAAAGCTTGTACTATGAGTCTTCTCCATATTACAGCATCTCTCATGTCAATGCAAGAAAAAAAATTCTTGTTTCAAAATTAAGAATAGTTGCAGCTTTTCAAGGCTTTAGAAAATGTGTGTACTGTATGGGTAAGTGCAGACAAATAGAAATGCTTCTAACAAACTATTAACCTTATATTGTGCATAATATAGAATTGAGAGCCACCTATTTTGAAATGAATGTTTTAAGAAATAAAGAGAATTTGTCATTAGCAGATTTTGAAGTTTTTAATCTTTCAGTTATTGAATTTATCAGATTTGTTATCTTTTTAGGATATCCAGCTCTACTGCTTTCAAAACACAAAGTTGTTTTAGTTCAAATATCTGTCACTGAGTATTAGAAGAAGCCTCTCCTTCAGAGGCATTGATTAACAACTACTCTATTCTTCAATTTCCCTCATCATGCACACACACAAAAAAAATTTTTTTGATAGCTAAAGTTAATCTGAATAAAACTTAGTAGTTTCCTTTCTTAGTGTATTGCTGTTGCCCTGGAGTTCAAGGCATATAGATATAATGTGCAGTTATTTTTTATTGTTTTTATATCTTATTAAAATACCAATTCTGAATCAAATAAAGACATCTATTTACTCATCTCATGCTACATTTTTAGAGGATTAATACAAAGTTTTTGTAATTGTTCTGTCCATTTGTCAGGAGGTTTCAGTAATTGACTGCCAATTTTCTCATTTTTGTTATTTTTATATTAAGTCAAAAAATAATGTACTATTTATAGGGGTTAGGTTGATTTTTTTTTTTCTTTTTGTGTGTGCAGAATATCATGGTTAGTAGATTTACATATTTTCTATATGCTGTGTCCCTTCAGGGCATGAGTGATCATAGCTTTCCACAATTTCCTGTCTTTTGTAGCTCTTAATAATGTTTGTCTTTTTATGATCTCTCCTCATCCCTGTCCTGCCATCCATTTAGACAAGCTCATTAGGTGGGTTATATATTGTTTTCCTCTATCCCTCTTGCTTTCAACATATCCTGTGCGTGTCAAATTTTCTAAACCCTCTTTCCCCATTAGGTGCCCTAAAAATTCCAAATGTCTTTTTCTGAGGCTATCATTTGGTGGTCTTAGTAATCCATTAGTCTCATAATCAAGTATAAGTATCCTTTTTCCGTTTTCTCTAAAACTCATTGCTCACATGTTCAGTCCATGGAACCCTGTGTTATTAACAGGAAATAATAAATGAAAAATAATCTAAATAACCCTATTGTTCTGCTTGCAGCTCTTAAAAAAAAAAAAAAAAAAAAAAAAAAACCCAGATTTCTTGGTGTGTGTGTGTGAGTATATATATATATATATATATATATATATATATATATATATGAGAGGCCACATGATCTGTGTAATGAAAATACTGAAAAAGATTTAATGTATAATCTAATACAAATCCTACATTTTGAAAGACCTTAAATGTCAATGGCAGACAAGATCTGTTCTGAATGAGACAAAACAAACATTTTACCTATTGGCTGTTTATGTCAAACTAATTATCAAAGAGAAAATATTATGGAATAAATCAGGCATTTTAAAACAGATTAGCAAGAAAAAAACTGCTTCTTAAATGTTAAAACTTGCTATTTGTCTTCTTACTAGAACAAAATGATGTTAAACTTATTAAATATACTTTGAGATAGTAAGAAACTAAAATGGTTCAAGCGATAGTGCAATCTTGATAATAATGCATCAGAAAAACTGATGTTAGTCAAAGTAAGTTAATATAAATCTTATATAAAAATAATGTCTTGAACATGTCTCCATAACTTATAAACATTCCTAAAAAAATAAGTTATGATTAACAAATCATATTTCAACTACTGCTCACCTATTATGACCATTATCTCTTCACATTAGTAAAAATTCAAACTTTTAGCAGTTTTAATATATAGGAGCAAAAGAAAAATAAAATGTATTTATTTCCTGATCCTGAAATTTATTCAATTTCAAGGTTTCAGTTTTGTCCAAAAAAAAAAAAATCAATAAATATACATGCACACTTATGAACAATATTATTTATTGTAAAGATTGTTCAGTTTAGATTTTATTACAATAGGATTTTCTCCATTTGAAGAAATTATGAAAAGTTAATTTTTAATGTCAGTTCATGAAACTCATTTGATAGATGTTAAGAATAAATTGTAGTGTAATGCTCTAATTCTTGGTGGAAAGAAAATACCAAATGAACTTTTAATCTTATTTTGCATAAAAATAAAAGCTTCTGTTATAGGACTTTTAAACGTCATTAGAACACACTCAATGTGGGCCCTAAATGATTTTATCCATGTCAGAAGTATTTAGTGTTTTATGACTAGCAGTAAAATCTATGAACTAAGGACTTCAGAGCAGGTACCCACTGATCAAAAGGAATAAAATAAATAGTTCAATAATTGAAAACTTTCAGGAACAAATGCCACTTGGTCAGAAGTTACAAAGTTTCACTCACAGGCTTAATTTAAAAATTACGGAAAGTTCTGATGCCATCTGTTGTGGGGGTACAGGTTGCAAGTTATACATTGTGAAGTAGAGATGAGCAAAGAATTGGTTGGAGTTTTCACCAGCTTAATATTATCATGTGTCAGTCTTTCATGTCAGAAATAGCAGATGTCCAAGTGTCACCTCCCTGCTTACCACCAGATCATGCAAATGAATCCTTGAATAACCAACTGAATATATTGGAAACAGGATTTGCCTTTTCATTCGCAATATTTTCACTTTTCGTTTCCTTGTGAATAGACAAGACAATTTTTGTGCTCACTGATGTGAATGAGAACAGAGACAGAACATGGGGTGATTTGTCTAGTTGGTGAGAAAGGGCCCCATTGTATGATTACATAACCACTCAAATTTTTTAATGGTATTATTTTTTCCAAGATTTTCTGACTTGAACCAATTTTGTCAAGAATGATGCTTGTAAAAGGTACCTTTCTTTCCAGTTTTCATTAAAAATAAACTAAAAAAAAAAAAACTTACTTGAGCAATGTAATTTTACAGGTGGAAGGCATAACTCTTTTGCTATTTGGTTATTTTTTATTTCAGATGCTTCCTTCAACTACAAAAGAAAATAAAGGAAAAAATTTGATTATTGATAACCTTTCTATAAATTCTAGACACAAGAAAAATCTACAGAAAGTTCCAAATAGAGACAAACTATCAGTTGTGCTTAGTGTCTTTATAAATGATATCTAGACATGTGAACATACATTTTAGTATAAAATACAAAATGTATTAAAAATGACCAACATTTTAAAAAATAAAATAAAAAGCAACTTTAAAAAAGGAGTGAACAATTAGTTAAAGGTACCACAGAGCAACCAAAAAGATATTCTGCTGTAATATAGCAAATGATAATAGCTTTATAAATTAACAAAACTTCACATCTTTGCCATCATATAGTTTTAATGAAATTTTCATTGTTCAAGAGTCATTTTCGAATATTTTGTCTAAAAATTAGCCTTTAAGTTTCTTTATATATTTATCTTTATGAAGATGTCGAATTTTAATTGGTTGCAAATACTTACAGATTTTCCCTTGACCCATTCAGTGGCGAGTGAACTAGATGCAATGGCTGATCCACACCCGAAAGTTTTGAATTTTGCATCTACAATCTTTCCATCATCATCAACTTTTATCTAAGAGAAGAAAAATTATTGAAGTTTAAAAAAAAAAAAAGTCATGCTTTATACAAGATCTCTTCAACTTAAGACATTAATTGGTAATGGACTTATTTCTACATTAGAAAAAATTTTCCCACTTTATAATAATTGTTAAAAACTTAGGTTTCTTTATAAACAAGTGAAAAATTCTTAAATACTATCAGGACATAGAAAGCAGCAAAGACAAACTTTTGCTCAAAAATACTTTGAATTGTACAAGAAAAAGAAAATTTTAAAATTATGATAAAAGTAAAAAGTTAATTAAGTGTTTTTATATATATATATATTAGAAGAGATTATAATAAAAACATTTTAAATTGCTACACAAAAGCTTTCATATTTCAATACTATGATTGTACTTCCTCAGGCAATGGTTGGTAACTGGTTATAAAATGATTTTTTAGAGAAATTTAAAAACAAATTGTGACCTCTTTTCTGAAAGTTAAAAGTTGGGGGGCATAAAGTCAGAATTAAAAATATACTTGTGGATATGTCCCGATTAACCAATTAAAATGTCAAATCTACATTAAATAGAAAAAAACAAAACAAAAAAAAACAAAAAAAACCTCTCATTTATATATATATATATATATATATAAGTGAACATTGAAGTCAACACTCAGAGGTAACAGGCTGTTTCATGCTAGACACAATCGTCAAGTGTATTTATTTAGCTGATTGTTTTAATGGCTATTCAAGTAAAAAAAAAAAAAAAAAAAAAAAGAAGAAAGAAAACAATAAAACTGTTCATTCTTTATAAACAGTTCCACATCCTCATATTTTTCCTTTATTTAGTAGCCAGAAAATTTTAAACCACCCCTTTTATTTTCAATCACCCCATCTATTTAAAACTCAAGTGTACATGGATTATTGTATGAATCAAATGTTTCTTTGGCCTATAGTGTGAAATGATTTATAAGAAAAAAATTTTTTGCATGAGACTTGACACCCACAGAACAAATTATTATCAATATCTTTTCTTTAATAAGGATAGATATAAACTGAAACTAAAATGATATATTTCCCATATAAATATACACTGAAAACTGTACTAAAATTAGTTGGTCAATATTAATTTTATTGTAAAAATATTAACTTGCATAATAAAATCCGTCATTATGTACAAGAGAAGGTTAAAAAAATTTTTTTAAATTCATACAAATTTTCATTTAAAAAAAAAATAATCAAAATTTAAAATAAACAATTATATTGTTTCATAAAAATAAATATTTTTTCTGCAATTGTTTAAATTTAAGTTCAAAATTGAATATTAAAATGCAAAGTCAAATCTGATATATAAACAATTTGCATAACTTCTTGTATAAATAATGAAGCTCAACTTTTTAAAAAAAATTGGTGGATTTTTCATATCATTATCCCTCAAGAGAAGTTAAATACTCTTATAGCAAAATGTTTTTAAATAAGTATATTCTATCATAATGTTATCCTGAGAATAACCTATTATTAAATTTGCTTGTAGGAAGCAAGTTGGATTTAGCACTACTAACTACTTTTACAGAAATATATTGATTTGCAAGCAGCAATGCACCAATGCACCATTTGTAACTTATAATAATGGTGCGCAAGTCAATTCCATTAGTTATATCACTTGTATGTTTTTTTTTTTTTTTTACAATAATGTTTACTCTGTACAAAATCAAAGAGCCATTCAAGGTAGAATTAGAGTAAGAGGCACAGTTTATGGAGATACATGGGGAAGATAATGGTTAACTCTAGACTTGAACAGGTTAAGATTGTAGTGATTGGGGAAGCATCCTCTTGGGAGTCGGTTCCCCAAAGCAGCAGTTTGTGGTAAGAAGCTTCTCAAATGAAACTTACATCTCATCAATGGAATAAGAAAGGAATGCAAGTGGTTTGCTACAGTGTGTGGGTCTTAGCTGTGAAGGTTAGTGGATCCAAAGAGTAAAGTTGCTTAAAATGCATAGTAGAGTCATATAGCATGAAAATAATCTGTTTTGTTGCTGGACAAAAGTAAAGTTTAGTGAGAAATTACTGTATTGTTATGCATGAATAAATAAGAGGGAATTATGAAAAGTTACTAAGCCACTTCCCAAAATCTGATCAAATATCCGATTTTGTTCGGAAGGGCTTTTTAGTCTGGCTGAGAACTTCTCAATATCCTCATGTCCAATCAAAACAGAGAACTGAACAACAGAAATTGTCGGTGTGCAATTGTTACTTTTAGATAAAGTATTTTCTTTTTAATTCTGCTTCAATAGGTTATAATTAATTATATTTCTCATAAGAAACCAAATGAAAAAATAGTTTCATATATAACAAGAAAAAAAAAAAAAAAAAAAATTGTCTTAATGTGTTTTTATATTATTTCAAATGTTTGTTTTGCTTAATGCTTCTTTGAATATTGCAAGGAAATCAATCTAAATCTTATTGACTATTCAACCTACCAGAAATAATATAATGGCCGTTTTTAAATAATTCATGAATATGAACTTTGTATAGTTAAAAAACAAAAAAAAAAAACCAAAAAAAACACAATATTTGATGCTTATAAGGTGAAAAGAAAAAAAAATGCTTTTTTTATGTTTCCAATTACTGACTTCTTCTAATATCCAAACTTGTGTTTTTTTTTACAATTCTCCCCCGATAAGAATAAATTAATAAAAGTTAATATACTATAATAAAGTAATAAACTGATTATAATGAATTTAGAAAGAATGAATTTCAATAAAATGTATAAAATGAATTTATAAAATACAGAATTGGAAATCTACCAATTTGTAAATTTATCTAACTGAATTTTATAATGAACATGATATGCAGACATGATGTGATGAAAAATACTGAGAGCATATATTTAAAAATTGCTCACTATTTACATTGCTCGGACTATCACCCTCATCTTTGTTGCCATACTTATCACAATGTTTCAGCCGTTGTATGCTCTGGCCTTCATCAGGTGGTTAGAATGCCCAACTGAACCCTTTATTTTGCTTGCTGGAGTAGACTGTTCTAGTTCGACATGCCATGTCTAATGGATGTCAGTTATCAGTTATCTCCTGTTAATTCCCCTCTCCAAGTTATTCACTGTTTTAACCAGGTATTGAGTTGGAGAGGGGAATTAACAGGAGATAACTGACATCCATTAGACATGGCATGTGGAACTAGAACAGTTTACCTCAGCAAGCAAAATAAAGGGTTCAGTTGGACATTCCAACCACCTGAAGAAGGCTGAGATGTACAATGGCCAAAATGTTGTGATAAATATGGCAACAAAGATGGGGATGATAGTCTGAGCAATGTAAATAGTGTACATAATACCTCATCTCAGAAATATAGACAGACATTAAAAATTGCTGTCATTAACTTAAACAATTTATTTTTGAAACTGTTAAAAGAGTATATGCATTCATTCATTTAGAAAAAGCAGCAACTTTGTGAATTAATATGTTGAATCAAAGAAGAGAAAAAATTGGTTTCTCATCATTTCTGTAAAGTTGGCCCGAAATGCATTTACTATAAAGTGAATTATCAGAAATATCAGCAGCTATGTTGAGATAATATGGGGTCTTCTTTAATCAAAGTTTTCATTTTATTGTAAAGTTACAGGAAACAGATTTCATAATCAAATAAGTGATGATAAAGGGAAAGAAATTTATTGTGGTTATGATCCCTTGGTCCTGCGGAAGATATGGTTGTGCGGCTACCTATGGGCAGGGGACTAGTACTGCTGGCTGAATTTAAAACTGGCAGAGGCATGAGCAGACACAGTACTGGAAGTCTGTTGAAGTTACAGAGTCAGATACTGCTCTGTAGAAATATTCACTGCCTGTTGGTATCTATTTGCAACACACTCCTAGTGCATTTATTGCTTTCCTTGCAAGATCACACCAGTAAACTGTCTATCACTTTGCCGAGTTCAGGAGAGGAAATGTCATACTACTGTAAACTGTCCTTCAGGTTGTCTTTGTAGCATTTGTAAGAGAGACATCGATTTCTGTGACCATGTGCCAGTTCTCCAAACAGTAACTGCTTTATAATCTAATAGTCTTCCATCCTGATGACATGGACTGACCATTGCTTCAATAAATACATATTTTGTTCTGTCAAGAATTTCTATATTGGTGACTTTATCCTGCCACTGTATAGCAAGGATGGGGTGCAGGATATGTTAATGAAATCTCTCTAGTTGTTTCTGGTACTGTCAGTAGACAATCCATGCTTCGCAGCTGTACAAACATGACATGAGGACAACAGAATTATACACCTTGTGGCCATGGTAATATTGTAATGGTTTGACAACCTGCTTCATAGTTGTTCTAGAACTTTCCTGGCTTTACTAATTCTAGCTAAGATCTTTGTTCAAACAGGAATCACTAAAGATAAAACTTCCAAGGTATTTGAAACTGTCAACAGGTTTCAGCTGTCTCATCAATGGAATTGGATGCAGGTTAGAAAAGCACCTTGGTAAGTTAGACTGATTTGGCATCCCGACTGTTTAGAAATCTCAGTAGATATCATAAGCATCACCTGCAGGTCTTTTGGTTCATGGACCATCAGTACACAATCATCGACAAAGAAAGCTTTCTGGACAGTGGCTTTGTTTTGAGAGTTGTTTTTACAAGTTGAGTATAGATTCATCTTAGTGACTGCACATGTACACACCATCCTTTGATTGCAGCACTGCTTGTCTAATGACACAAATGAAGAATAAATTGAACAGGTATGTTGCTAGAACACAGCTGTATTTTACTCCAATAGAGATGTTAAAGTGGGGTGACTGGTTGTAATAGGAGAACATCTATTTGGCCATGTCATCATGGAGGAGTCTGATGATTTTGAAGAACATGTGTGAACAACTACAGAAGGCAAGCATTGGGCAAAGAGGTTCCCTGCTGACATGTATCAAATTTCTTGGTTAGGTTGATAAAAATGCTAGAGACTAAGATTTTTTTCATCACACTTCTCTTTTTCTCCCAATGAAAAACATGTCCACCATACTGTGACATAAGTGAAAAGTACATGGAGCTTATGGCAGTTTGTCTCTTGATGAAATAAGTCAATTAAAGACATGGGCAATTGACAGATCAGAAATGCACCAGTAATTTCCATAGGAAGTAAATGTTTAACCTTTAACAGGTAAAGAGAGTAAAATCATATGTTATAAAATAATCCAGTATGCTAAGAGTTAAGTAACAACAAAAACTTTTTATAGACGATTTCAGTTTGTATCAATCATAAGCAGAAACTAATCATGTATTAAACAAAACAAACAAGGAAAAAAAAATTAGTCAAGTAAATCAACAAATAATAATCTGACATAATGTAAAAGACTGAACAACATTTTCCATCATAACTTTCAACTGATGTGCTCACCTGAAGTTTCATGACATCTCCACATGCAGGTGCACCAACAAGACCAGTGCCTGTGTTCTTGTCATTCTTGTCCAGAGAACCCACATTCCTTGGATTTTCGAAATGGTCAATTACCTTAACAGAAGAAAAAAAAAGTACTATTTTCTGATAATGTAATGGAATGTTAATTATAAAAGAAATAAAAATAAAAGCATTAAAGAAGTGTTTCTTAACCATTTTTACTTCAGGGTGCACTTTTATAGAATAACTAAAACTTTTGGGTGCACTTTAAATTTTAATAAGGAAAATTTAATCATGAAATTTGAAAATATGAAATTTTGGTTTAGCATTCCCAAAAAATATTAGTAGTGCATTTAAAGGGATTTATAAAGAATCTATTTTTTTTTTATAGAGGCTGATAACAAATGATTTAAATATTTGAGGAAGGCAAAAAGGAAAGGATTATCCACTCTTTAAAGATTAAAGGATTTAGCATCCAGTTTAAAATACCAAATGACAAAGACATGGAAGCCATGTGCTTGGTGTCTAACATTTTAAAAATACAGATTTTTTTAAATATAAAAATGATTAATAAATTATTCTTATGTTAGCTTGTTGCACACATGGTTACCTTTCATGGTGCATTAGTACACCCAGGTGCTCCAGTTGATAAACACTGCTCTAAAAAGTAATGTATTTTAACTTTTAAGCCCAAGTTCCCAAAAGTCAACATGTGTCATTTTTTCAATTGAGGAAATAAAGCTTCAGAAATTAAAATGTCTTTTGCCACAATTTTGATAATTTTCTATTTAACTTTTTCATATACAAGTAATAAATGCTTTAAAAGAAATTCAAACTTTAAAATTATGAGCATAATTGTTTTGTGATTTCCAAATTGGCAGAAATGCATGCAGTTTGAGCCTTACTTGAAGTTTCTGATATAATTATGTGATGTCTTATAAACATTATTTATAGTGGGTACATCTGTTTGAGTTAACATCCCTGTTTTTTTATTTTCTTAAATAGTGAATAACAACTGGCTAAGACTGAGGAATTTCTTTTTTTATTCATTTCACCCCAAGCAAAGTGACAAAGCCATGAAGATGCAAGGACTTTTTACTGAGAGTAAAAGAATCTGAGAAAAGTCATTATCAAGGAGAAAAGATGATAAAAAATGGGATTTAAGGAGACAGAAGACAATTCACATTGCATTTAAATTTCTGAAGATCAAAGTCGATTGGAAAGCAAGAAGCCAGAAGAGAGTTCCAAGAGTGAGAAGTGTAAGAGAAGAAATTGCTAGACCTAGCTACCAATCTAGTACTGTGCTTGAATTTGTAAAGCCAATGTACTAAAGAAGAAAGTTCATCAGAACAGTTATCATGAAAATATTTATAGAAAATAATCCAATTTCATGTTTAAGAAAATAAAAAAATAAGAACATGCATCAACTAAAAAGAAAGTATATAATAAGAAATTATGTTGGATTAAAAAAATCCATTACACAAACAATATGACTTATAATATCACTAACATTTTTTTTTATTTGTTATAATTTTGCTGAGAATATATCTTTTTTAATTGTATCTTGCCAAATTTTAATTCTGAAGAAAGCCAAATAATCTATATGTACATTTTGAATGCAAGCTGTAGAGAATTCTTTGTTCTTTTTAATTTTCAGCTTTTATAGAAGAATTCACTCTGAGTTTCTTTGCCTGTGTAATGAAAGCGACATATTTTGTTCTTCCAAAAATCACTGAAATAAATATTAAAATAACTTTACAAATTGAGAATAACCGATTTTTAGATGAAGGCTTCACAGAAACATTGCTAGCGTTCTTTTTTTTTTTTTTGTATGATAATTTTTTCCACACACTTTGTAATATTTAAAAAAGGGCCTTTAATTTAAAAACTGCCTTTCATATTTACAAAGTAAAATAAGCATGTCATTAAAGCTTTGATTATTTAAAAATTTGTTAAACATTAAGTGGGGGGGGGGGGGTATTAAATATTTTGTTTCATTTCATCCTCTTCTTCCAACTAGTCTTTTTGGGAGGATATTTTGAAAGCTAGAAAAAAATTAAGGAATCTTGAAATGACATAGGAATTAATTTATTATTAAAAGATATGGCTCAGATTCATTCCCTTATGAATACCTCAATTTTTAGATGTGTTACTGACATACTACATAGATTCTTGTAGATGCTCATTTAAAAAGAGAGTTAGGGTCAAAATTTATTTTTGATATAACCATTGAAGAATTGGTAAAGGGTCCCAACAAGCAAAGGAAGACCGACAGCTTGGAATGTGTTGTAAGGATTTTATTTTGCAATATATATTTATATACAGAAGTAAAAATATCATTATGTATTTGAAATTTTTAAATTTAAGAACTCTTAAATATTCTTCAGGCTATGAAAGTCAAGGTAAACTATGGAGGATGCTAAGTGACAATCTAATGCCTAATAAATGAAAGTGAGTAAACATTATTGTCAAAATTTGGTTTTCTTTTATTTGTTTACATATATTTTACTTACGTAATTATTATTTATTTTAATTTGATAAATTATTTATTTTCAATAATAATAGATTTTGATTTAACTGTTTTCATTTAATTTTTCTAAAATTTTTGTGGACATGCATATTGGCTTGAGAAAAAGGTATATCTTTCTTTTAGGAAAAGAGATACTTGAAAAATCCAGGGCACAGATTTACATTTTGGCAAAGATGATAGCAGCACTTGTAAGAACCATCTGTCTAAGTTATTTTCTCTTTAAATGAGTGTGGTATTCTTTAGATTGAAGTTGCAATTGAATTTTTTTTTTCTATGTATGACTAATGAATTTGATAAATTGTTATAAAGATCCTTGTGTTCACAGATGGATTCTAAATGTATACCAACTTTAAACATCCTCCCACCAAAACTACTTTAGTGAGGGAGGATATTAAAGTTGCCCAACATTTTTATTTAGTCAAGTCCTATATTTTCATAATTTAAAATATTTTAAAAAAAAATTACAAGATTTTATAATTAACTCTAAAATATAAATGCAACCAATAAAATTTTTTTGGGTTGCATTTAGATTTTAGAGTTATATAACATATCAACAGATGAGACTTACACTCTCTTCAGTCTTCTTACATCAGTAAATTATTTTTTTCAATTTTTTATGTAATGGATTTATTATCATATAGGTTTTTTATTCTGTTATTCTGTTTTACTCTAAAGATTAAAGAATAAAGTTTAGTAAAGAAAGATATTTCTTTTTCATATTTTAATTTCTTTTTATGAAACAAATGTAAAAAAAAAGTATATTTTTTATGTTTAGCCGTGTTTAGTTTACATTTAAAATTTCATATGAAGGTGTGGGAATTATAAGAAAAATTTTCGAGTTTTTAAAAATGAAGAAAAATCAGATAATGAAATGAATGAATGCTTGATGAATTTAAGAAAATCTAGTTAAGGAAAAAAGAAAGAAAGAACTACGTCATGAAATGACATCGCCAAGAAGAAAAAAAAAAAAAAAAAAAATCAATTTCTGTCGCAAGATTCTAAAACAGGTGAAAGACAGACTCCCCCCACCTCCGCAAAAAATAACAAATACACTACACTACAGTTTTTAAAGAAATTAAAACAAAATTAAAGATAATATAAATAATAATATATTTTTTAAATTACTTTTTTTTTTAACTCATGATTTTTTTTCGGTTTACTTTTTTAATATTAATTTAAAACAGTTTTAGTTTTATTTTCTAGCTAGAGAGTCTGCTGCTCCAAAAAGTGTACATTATTTCATTTCAACAATAATTCATCTCTTGGCACCACCCAGAACCCTAATTGGAGTGGGAAAAAAAAGAAAGAAAAGGTAATTTGAATCATTAAGTCCATAGGTGTAGGTGACGTCTCGACGAACAGCATCACTCCTAAGGGTCAGGGAGGGCACTAGAATTATTAATGAATCCATTGAGCCTTTCCAATAGGGAAAAGGGAATGGAGTACACACAGTTACTCTTCTTGTTCGATGTATACACTTGGGGCACCCACTTTAAACTAGGCCCTGTGCCATATTCAATTCTACAATTCAAATAAGTGTTCCATTAAGTATCCTCTCTAGACTTTTTTTAGCACCCAATCGTAACAAAAAAACGAATCAACAAGTAAAAAAGAATAATGTATTAATCCATCCTTCTCCGATAATAATAGAAAGTAAACATCAAGTCAAGTATTAACATTGAGAGTCAAAAAGAAAAGGATATTGTGTCCTTAGCTTTGTTTTTTTTTTTTTTTACAATTTCATTATGAAACCCCATATTCAACAACTTACTTTTTCTTTTTTAAAAAAGAACTACACTTTTCATAAGATGTGCTAGTAAAAAGTTAAAAATTATCAGGATAAAACTAAAAGTAATGAGTTTGTTAAATTAGCATTATTTGAGTATTATAATTTACTTTAAAATTCACTAATTGAAAAAAAATGAATGAATCGTTAGGCATCTCAAATCACAGCAAGTTGACTTTCTTTACCGCACAAAACTAAAAAAGTATTACACCACTTTTTTCTTTCTGGAACGACATTTACAATTTCGTTTTTTTCCATTTTTTTGTTCTTTTAAAAATAAATGTTAATAATGACATAACAGAAACTTTGTACAGATCTTTTTTTTTTCAGTTTTACAAAAAACGAGTGAATTTTCTTCTTTTTTTTTTTTTCATTTTATTTCAATTGCCACAAAAAAGTTTAGTAACTCGATTACGAAATCAAGACCCTTTGATGCGTACAGCCTACTTAATCCCAGGTTTTCAATAACCCTGTTTGGGTTAATTAAAAATCTCAAAAATCAAAATTATTTATTTTTATTTTACATTTTACTATTTTTCATGTATCCGGATATTTTTTTCTTATCAAAGTTGAATTCAGAATATAATTACTTTATTTTTCATGTAAATAAATGTAATAAAATTAAATCGCAACATCAAAAATATATAAAAACGAAAAAAATAAATTACATTGCAGTTATTAAAAAAAGTAATGTTACATAAAAAAGGACAAATTACAAAGTAAAACATATTTTTGCGCACTTACGTTTTTATGGTACAGAGCCATTGTCGGAATCCGAGAATCTAAAACGGGTTTTAGGCTGTATCGTAATGCTCTTAATAGTGCCATAATGTTTGCAATATTTGAGGTGTACCAAATTTATCGATTTTTTCGTGAAGTAGAAGTAGTAAGAAAATCAAAATATTAACCCAAGTGTTGAGTTTTTTTTTCCTGGACAACTCGCTTGTATGTTTGCACCGTCGTCTTGGGGGTGAAACTACTTTAATATTCCTAACAATAAATACGTATTTTTTTAATCAATCATCGTATATATAGTTATATAATTATTTTTAAATATCAAATAATTTAAAAAATATATTTTAATTTAATTATTTATGAGTACAATTTAGAACACTCAATGAATCAGCTACAACTACTGTTGACCTTTCTAACAATTTTCTTTTTTCTTCACAGACAAAAAAAAAAAAAATAATAACTTGTCAATATTATTGTCATACTCATATGTCATCATGTGTACGACCGGGCTTTTTTTGGTTTTTCTTTTTACTGTTTGTTTAGTTAGTGGTTTATGATTTCACTGGTTGGCGCTTTTAAACTTAGGTTGATTACTTTCTTTTTTCGCAAATACACTTTTTATACATTATTTTCTAAATGTGATATTTTTAAAAAAGCTAAAGCACTTTTGTGTTCAAATCATTTCAGCAGGTGGGCACTTGTCCTTGAGTATGTACGCAGGCATTTAAAACTTGTGAAACTAAATGTATCTTTTTCGTCAGTAAATAGTCATGAAAAATCAGTGTTCGAATCCAGATAAAAGTCCGGATTTTTGTTTGAACATTGGCCTTCAAAACAAACCAAAAACTAAAAAAAAAAACACACACAAGGTTGATGAATGATGATACAACTCAAAAGTTCAAAACTAACTCATTCAATTTCAATATCCCTTGTTCTACTCACGTGTAAAAATAAAAGTACTCCTACCTAACACTTAACTTATTCTTTTTTTTTTCAATTCATCTCAAGCAAGAAGGCGATAATGCCACTAAGACACAAGGAGCTACTGGGAGTTAAAGAGAACGGGGTGACTTTAGAAGAAACTAGAAACCCAATACTAGGAAATAAAGGATAAAAACCGAACCGAAACGAAACCTCTACTGTTCAAAAGACCAGGGAGGTGTGCGAACCGGACGATAGTCAAATTTCCACGTTAGTATCGTCGTAGGTGCATTGTTACAAACACAGCTACCATAGGGCTTTCAAATAAACACCCCATATTATAACTCTTAATTTCTTCTTTGTTTTTGTTATTTCTTTATTTTGATAGGATAAATAAATTGAAAAAAAAATAAACATTTTATTTTGAAAAACGAATTAAAGGACCAATAAAAAAATGAATTTGTAATTTTAAAATATGACAAAAAAAAAAAAATGTGTGTGTGGTGGAGGGGGTGAGTAGTTTATGTGGCATGCTTAAAATTAAATCATTATAAGCTAAGCAGAGAAACTAATGCGAACTTTAGACAAAATTGCTCAATCACCCGCTACCGGCATTTCCCATTTTGTTTAGGACGCCAGGTAATGCCCACCAGCCCCGCTTTGGAAGGAGAGATACTGCCTGGGGGCGATGTCCCCTGAAATTTGATTTTATTATCTACCGTTAGAAACCAGAAATATAGCACCTCTTATTGGATATATATGCCTTCAAACTGTTATGTAGGGTAAACTGACATTTATTGGTGAAGCAACAAGTGTTTTTGACATAAGTCAACTTCCAAATACGTAAACAATGAAGTATCGTGAAATCTCGCTGAATAATTATGGCGGGAATATGAAAGCATGGTTGTATTATCGGTTCGGGTTGTGTTTATAATTTTATATTTCATTAATTGACAATATGAGCCAGCCATTGAAGGATACCGAAGTGGAGGAGTTTAAAGGTACTTAATATTTTATAATCTATTAATTTGGTTAATAATACAGGAGTTGCTTCAGTTTGTACGTTCGTTTCTTGTTAAAGAAATTGAATTGATTGATTGACGCAAAAAAAAAAAAAAAATATCAGTCATCTCTTTTAGAGACAATTAAAACTATAATTGTTTTTCTTTTATTTTTATTGCTGTTTAGTTTGGATTTCCCACTTCTTTAAAATATTCTGTCAGTCGTTATATTCTACATACTGAAATAAAAATAAACTAGACTAGAGAGAAAAACATTTTATTTCAATATACAAAAATGATACCTGGTCAGGTAACATGTTGGTCTCTACTTTACAAGTGTCTCCGTTAATAATACATTTACCAAAAATAAGTCCTTAAATGTTTTCTTTTAATGACTATATTTAATCACGCCATTGCCTTATGGTAGGATTTTTTTTTTTTTTTTTTTACACTATTACTTTCGCACCCCACTCCAACATGTTTTTCCCGTGACAACGGATAAAGTTCAGTGACAATTTGATGCCAGAAGTTGAAAAAAGGCGAATCCCCAAACCTTTGAGCCCACATAAATTCCGCTAGGTATTCAGAAATAATTCCCCTGTTGGTGGAGCCATTCATGGCATTAAATTTAGCCTGGGTACGCTGCCACATTGCTTCAACTCGATTCGTTGTGACTCCAGTGTTGGTATTATTCACAAAGTCCTGAGTGTGGTTGACAGTGTCATGGTTGGGGTCTTCCAGCCTCTGAGGGTGGTTGACGAAATACTCAACGCACACATCACGGCAAAACTGATTCCAGTCAACCACAGTGTTTGGGCTGGAAATTTCTAAATCTTTTCTTAGCTTTTCCACAGATGGTCCTTGGCTTCTTCCACAGTTAGTGCACCACTGGTACACAAGACCTATGATCTGCCAAAGGTGCAAATGGGATTTCTCGAAAAAACTTCCCTTCCGAATGCTTATTGTCTTCCGGCAAGCTTTCCGTGTACACCTCCAAATTCTGTTGTCAACCGACCGCGAATAGGTTTGTTCTCTACAACGGCTGTTGCAAGCAATGCAGTCCATACTGATTGCTAGCAAACCATAGTTACGGCACCAGTCAATGCAATTATCAATATTGTTGTAAAACTGTGCTCCAATCTTCAAAATGGTGATGTTTTCAAAAACCTGTTGATTGGGAATACGCTGAACACCAGCCATAATTCTTGGTTTGAAATAGACAGTACTAAAATACGTGAAGTGATGACTGTAAGCAATGCAAAAAGGATAGCCACGTGTAGTACAGGGCGAAATACTACAAGGTGTGGGGGGGGGGAGTGTAATAGCGCCTTTTTATTTCACGTTCATAAAATGTTTTTTCTGCATTTGATTTTATCTCGCTCTCTTACACATTTGAACTTGTACATTTATTCAGTTGGTTTTGCATACAAATTAAAAACGTATATATTTTTTAACTTCAGATTTTTGCTAGTAAAACGATAACAAACTTTTTTACAACAAAAAAAACAAGACTTTTAATTAATTTTCTGTTTTTTTTTTTTTAAATTAAGTATCTGTTTATTTCTTTACTCTTACTCTGAATTTAGTATTTTAAAAAATTCCCGTTAAAATGTTTATTTAAAGAGGAAAGAACAAAGTATTTTTTAATTATTTAAAAATTTTTTTCCTCCTTTTCAACACTTTCTAAATTTGGTTAAAAAAATCTCTCTTTATTTATTTTTTTATTTATTTTGTCAACTTTGTAAAACTTGTGGAAATGGACATTATGTAGCAGTTTCCAGTGAAAAACGCATTAATTTGGAAATCCTTGCTGACCTTGCAAAATTCAAATAATTGTTTGATTTTAATGATAATGAAACCTTCAGGACTTATTCAAAAAGAAAATTTGAAATTTTTATTTTTAGAAAATCTTGGTAAAAAAAATTTTTTTTAAATCTTTTACAACTCTTTCCCCCGCCCAAGCCTAATTTCATGAAATTTTCTAGAATTTCAAAGAGTATGAAAATTGTTTGGAGAAAGTAAAAAAATCATCAATTTTATTTTTATTATTTTTTTTTTTTTGTCACAACTACTCCTAACTTTTTAAAAATCTGCTCCAAATCATAAAATAAAAACTGCAATAAAATTAGATAGGCTTTTATTTGCTTTCTAATTAGATAGGCTTTTATTTGCGCTTATAAATAATAAGGACATAATTGTCTGAAGAAAATTTTCACTTTTCTTTAAGTTTAAAAATGTTTTAAAATTCTTTTAAACAGAGTAGGAGGTAAGTTATAAATTGAAGACTATATTAAATATTTAATAAGCGAAAATTAAAATCTTAATACAAAAATCATACCCCCCGAAACCTTTTATGATCATAATTAAAAATATTTTTTTATTTTTTCTAGTATGGTGTATCATAAGTGATATTATGTTTAAAAGGTCGCATGTTTCAAGGTTTGTCCCCACTTAGAGAAAGCTCCTTGACATAAACTAAAGGTTTTCGGCTGTGGACAATACTTTAATTTTACTTCCGTGTTTCATCTTCCTTATGTTTCAACAGGCTTCTTTTTAAAACTTGATGATTTTTTAAAGATTTTTTCCTATTTCACTAAATTATTTTTAATTTTGCTATGTTTTCATCTTACTTTATAGTGTGTATACTTTTCATAGTGTATGCCATACATAATTTGTTTTATTTATTAGTTTTTTCTACTTAGTTAAGAAAAATTTGTTTTTAGTTTGTTTTTTTTCTTTTAAACCATCTTTTTTTTTTTTTTTCTTTTTTTAACTTTCTTTTCTTTTTTGCGAGTTAAATAACTTTAACAATTCATAACCATCAAAGTATAGCAATTAATAATAAAGAATAAAATATATTATCTCACAAATATCACTTACTTATAGCATAAAATTTTCTAGAGAAACATTTGATCTTGGGGTCTTGTTATTTTTGCGTCTCCATTGATAATTTGATGGCTGAATGTGTTAACTGGTTTAGTATGGTGTACTAGAATTGACATAAATTTACAAATTCTAAGTAAGAACGTTGTTGGGTTTTTTTTTGTTTGTTTCTTATAAAAATTTAAAATACTATAAAAATTTCTTACATTATTGAGCTACCTTGGTATTTCATTATTTAATAGCTTACATTTTTCTAAAAAAAGTTAATAATGGCCATTTTGATTGGTTTTTCGGAAGAATCGACTAAAAATCAAACTAATTTCTATTTGAAATACTCCACAGTATTTTTTTTTTCTGGAATTAGAAAATTTAATCCTTTAGCTTTCAATTGAAACTGGAGGAAAGCTTTGAAAAGGATTTTTCCTTTGTGAAAAATACATATAACCCTAGGTGTACCAAATTTTTGGAGGTACCTATATTAATTAGACTATTTTTTTTAATAAACTTTTAAAAATTACTGTAGCCTGGTGGATGAGCATTGAACTACTCAGCAACCTTGATATATTCAGGAAAGATATCAGAATAATCAAGAACCTATACTGGCAACAAACAGCATGCATGCACATAGAGAACGAGTTCAGTGAATATACAACCTATAAAGTGAAGCAATGCTGAAAGAATTGGAAACCCTACTGGGATTTAGCATTGGCGGCCACAATCTTAACAACATTAGATACACAGATGACACTACTGATAGCAGACACAGAAACGAAATTACAAAATCTCCTACAGACGATAGTGACAGAGTGTGAAGAAGGGACTAAGCATAAACTACACGAAAACAGAATGCATGATCATCAGTAAAAGGATGAGCCCAAAATGTGATTTGCAGGTCAGGACACTAGAATCAAGCAGACTCAGAAGTTTAAATATCTGGGAAGTGTTCTGACAGAGTATGGTAAATGCAACACTGATATCTGTAGATGTATCGGGATGGTCAAGAACGCATTCCAAAAGCTGGGCAGAATATTGCGAAACAGGAGGATTTCTTTTGTAATGAAGTAAAGGATACTGATCTGTTATGTGACATCTGTCCTTCTTTATGGCAGCGAATGTTGGACAATTTCCTCAAAGATGAAGAAGAGACTCGAGGTGATGGAGATGTGGTTCTATAGAAGGATGCTAAGGATTTCATGGACTGAGTGTGTGAGCAATGAGTTCTTAGGATGCGAACAAGGAGAAGGCTTATATTTAATATCAGGAAGAAGTAGCTGAAGTTTCTGGGACACAGAATGAGAAAGGAGGGCCTGGAGAATCTGATACTCACAGGTTGAATAGAGGGAAAGAGAGACAAAGGAAAATGATGCATGACATACCTAGCGGGCTTAAGCATGTGGATGACAGAACGTGGTCTAGGGGAGGTGGCAGAGGGAAGGAAGGGATAGAGGGAGGTGGAGAGCCATGATTGCTTATGTCCTGAAAGAACATGGCACATAGAAAGTATAGGTACCTCAACTTTTTTGCAGAATACAGCATAGTATGATGAAAAAAAGGCCTCAACCTCAATAAAAAAGTTTTATTGCCAAAATATTTGTTATTATTGAGATGAAAGACCAAATTATTTTTTGAAATTTTTTAATCCTTTTCTAGCACGTTGGAAATTTTGGTTAAAAATTTCATTTTGTTTACGTCAATGGATGAACAAATGATAAAGGCTATATTTATTTTATTTTTGTGCTTTTTTCCAGTGAAACACACATTGATTTGGAAATTCTTGCATAAATCAAATAATTGTCAAATTTTAATGAAGCTTTCAGGACATACAGAAATAAAGGATATTTTTTTTTATTTTTTAGGAAAATCTTGGTAATTTTTTTTTTTTTTTTTTTTTTTTTTTTTTTTATACATATAGTTATACTCTGTCATATTTAGATCTCATTCTGATTCATTTTACACGATAGCTAGATGTGAACGCCCCAAGGGCAGAGGTCGAAATAACAAAAGTCGTTTCTGTGCATTTGGCTCCGCGCAGTGACATCCGATCTACAAGGTGAACTCTGGTAGTGGCCAATCGCAAATGTTCCCGCTTAAAAGCACACTCTGAGGATGAACAAGGGACAATTGCAGCCGGCTGTCAAGCATGACTCCATCACCATAATGGCATAGTTTTATTGAATTTATTATTTTACAGTTCAGAGCAGATTTTTAGTGAATGGGCTGTTTTACATAAAAAAAATTGATTTACTAGTACAGGAACATGGTCGGGTGTACACGTAATGTCGGGGATTGAACCATTTCTTATACTGGCATGGCCTGGGTCACAAGATACAGTTAGTGCACGTTTGTTTGATTGAGGTCACAATTATAGGTTGTCTTGTCATGGTAGATCAGTTGTATGGATGTTGCTGGGGTTGACTGCAAAGGAAGTGCCTTGTAAACGAGTCAAGGTAGGACAAAGTATGTTGAGATAGGCCGAGGTGACGGCTGGTTTTGGGAGGCCAGTTCTGCAGAACGGCGGTAGCTGTGCCGACTGCAAAGAGTGTTTTATAATCTAGTTGTGGTAGAGCTGTTCTGAGGAAGGGAGAGTAGATCCAGAATATTTTACTTACTGGAAATAATAAATTTAATCACTTAGCTTTCAATTAAAGCTAAAATGAAATCTTCAAGAATGCTTTTTCATTTTTAAAAATTCATTTTAAACTTTAGGTATTGAAAATTCAGTGGAAGTACCTAGTAGAGAGTAATTGTGAGTTCAGTCTCTGGGCTGCACTTTAGTGGAAACGGGGCAAGCAATAGTTGAGCAGTATTAAAATCTGCCTAAGATACTTTGATCATTTGTGATGACCAGATCCTGGCAGCTGATCTCTTCTCTGATCTAACTTTAACAGCTCAGTGATGAACTGGCTGGTCACGTTCAGTGCCTTGAAAACCAAACTAGTAATGTTCCATCATCAAGCAGACTGAAAACTTTAAATGAATGGGTGTTCCTTCATGGAGTTCCCTTACCTTGAACTCCTATTGGAAATCAAACTCAACCCAGACCTCATACATATGATCCATCACTAGAGATACTAGAAAAATGATCAGTTCCCTTTTCCACATTAGTAAGTAACTGACTCCTCCTGCTATTCATTACCTTTTACAAGAGCCAGATCAGGTCAAAAATAGAGTGCTTCTGTCATATTTGGGCAGGAGTTCTCTACTCTTCATTTTCCAGTCTTAATAGTCCAAAAGTATCTCCATGTCTTGTGGGTGACAAATTATTTTACACCTTACAGCCCCTTTGTCACAGATCAAACATCGCAAATCATTCACTGCTATATTACACTTTCCGTGAAAAGTGTTAAATGAGCTACATTCCTAAGTTCCACTATTTCTAACTCTCAGGCTAAGACCTGCCATGCCATGTACATTGTAGTGAACCACTGTCATTCTCTTCATATTTCATTGGTGAGATTTAGTTTCCACTTGAGCAGCTTCTTCCCATGGACTGCTGCTTTGTGGAACTGACTCCCAAGAGGATGTTTTCTCTATCACTACAGTTATAACCTGTTGTCTAGGATCAACCATTATCTTCCGCATATATCTCCATAAACTGTACCTCCTTACTCTTTAACCATCTACCTTGAGTGGCCTTGTACAGGGTGAACATTATTCTAAAAAAAAAATGCTAAGAACATTGCTATTACTATGACAAATGTTCTAATGAGCTACATTCCTTACTTCCACCAGGTCAAACCTTCAGAGCTAGGACCCACCCTGTCATATTCACAGCATCAAATCCTCCCTATTCATTTCATATTTCTTTGCTAAGGTGTAAGGTTCACTCTGACAGCTTCTTTCCCAGAACTGTTATTTTTTGAAACAAACTCCCAAGAGGATGCTTCCTCAACCATTAGAATCTTAACCTGTTTGAGTCTATTGTCAACTGATATCTATCCTACACATATTCATATTGCACTTTCTTTCTCAGTCCCACTCCTTCATGCCTTTACAACAATCTCACTTAGTAACCTCTACCTTGTATGGTTCTTGGGCCTTATATTGGCTTAATTAAAGTAAAAAACAAAAAAAACAAACAAGATATCTGTTGATAGAGATAGCAGAATGAAAACACTATACCTCCATTACTTCATAGATTAAATAAAGTGTCGGGTTTATGCCAACGGGTTGGAGGAGGAGGAAACTTAAACAGCTAGGCAACTCAGAAGCATTGTACCCAAAAGTCAATGTGAAAGGAGAAAAAAAAGATAGAACTCTTGCCTGTTGTAGCAGCACTTCAGTGTCCCTGGGTAATAATAGTTTGAGATTGCAATGAATTGCCTTACAAGCAATGTCTGTCCTGTAACTAATATTAGTATCTAATATCGTAACAGTATGACAGAACTAACAAAAAACAATAACTATCTGGAGTGTGAAAGGGATTTCTTTTATAGCTTTCCAGATGGTCTCATTTAAATGTATTATCGTCTTAGCCATCCAATCAGATAGGATCTACTCCAACAGCAAACATAAAAAGTGGTCAACAAAGAAAAACGGATTCCTGCTTCTTACCTAGACCAGCTGTTGAATTCCTTTGCCCCCCCCTTCACCTCTTGTTTTTTGGTGATTACAAGTTACAACAAAAGGGTTCATTTCAAAGGTACTTGAATGTTACCTAGATTGACAGACATCTGAAGAAAGCCAAAAGGATAAAACAGTTAAGATTGATAACAAGAGCAAAGATGCAGGCATTCATCCAAATGTAAATAATTACCTATTTAAACCTTGCTGGATTCTCTGTGGCCAAGGGCCTAGTACACACCAGATCAGACGATGGTTTCCCCTCCAAAGGGAGGATGCAGGTTTGAGTCCTACTGCAGAGCACCTCATTCTTAAAGTGTTTTAATGTTACTGGCTGGTAGGCATAATTCATGCTTTAAAGAAAAAACAAAACAACCAAAAAATGGTGTATCTATTCCAACATGTGTATCTGATAAAATAATATTTAGAATAAATAATGTTGGGTGAAAAAAAATCTGCTAATTCCTTATAAGAAATTAGTTAAAATTTATTAATTATTCAAACTGTTATCTTCACCTTTGATGTTTACTCATGAATTCATTTGATACAGGGACTTACGGCCATATCACATTGAAACATTGGCTCCTGTACAATCACTGAAGCTAAGCAATGCCAAGCCTGGTCAGGTCCTAGATGGGTGACTGCTTGGTAATACCAGGTACAGTAAGCTTGGATGTGCAGGTGGTGTAATGGATAATGGAATTGTTAATTGGAGAGCTGAGTTCCAATTCCACTTGGGTTTGTTATATGCACTTACTTTGGGAAAGGTATTAATTCACCACTTCTTCCTCAAATTATCCATTAATTAGTAAGACTTGTACCATTAAATCATTATTCTCACAAAAAAACATTCTTGGTCATTCCTGTTCAGTACCTATATGACCCTGTTGCTGTGTGCTTCACTGAATGCCACTCTTAGTCTAGTCTGTCTGTTGGTCTGTCCCTAGCAAACCCATGTAGTGTTTCAGTGTATGCAGGAACATCAGTGAAGAACTTGACAATCAGGCTTGACTCCTTTCTTTCCTGGCTATGCTTGTGAAAGACCAAAGTCACCAGCATCACCAGTAAACTTCATTAACTTCAACAACACTCATTAACAAGTGTAAAAATAACAACTTTTATTTATGGTACTATGATTAATATCATGAATATATAAACAAAAGGAATTTGAAGAAGTTTCCCCATATAAAGAATTCTCAAGCTGGGAGGAAGAGGTTGACTGCCAGTTGCAGTTATGGCTAAAGAGCCCATAGTTGTTCAACTATTTAAATGAAAGCAGTTGATCGAGAAAATTAAAACAAAAAAAGCGGTGCAGAGAACAGGTCTTTAGCTGATTGAGGCACCACAGTCATCTGGCAGGGAGAGTGTTGATCTACTAGTGATGAGACCAGTTCAATCTTACTCTCTGCTCTTTTGGTGACTGCTTTATATGGAAGTGCAAACCCCTAATTATACTGCTCTGATTGGTCAGCCAATGATAATGCTTGACCAATGGTATTAGCAAGCCAATAATAATGCTTGACCAATGGTCTTGTACCATACACCTCAAAAGTGAGGGACACTGTCGCATCGCGTTACACCGTTTCCTGTCTGACCGTGTTAGACGTTCATTTTGTCTATCGGAAAATTTTTCTGAACTTTTGACTGCCTTTACTTAGCTAGGTTTTGATTTATTTTTTACCGTTTTTCTTAGTTTCTTTTTTGACTATTTGTTAAATTTTTGATTTTTTTCCGTTTCAATTCCTTACCCTCCCCATTTTTACTGTTACTTCATTTTTGCTATTATTTATTATTTAACGGTTTGATTTTCTTTTACGTTTTGTTTTTCGTTTTTCAAATTTTTTTCTTCCCGTGCTCACATCCCAGAGTTTATCTGTTTATTTTTCGTTTTTAAATTTCTCATCCGACCTTTTTTTTTATTTATTTATTACGTGTTAATTATTTCTGTTTTTCTTTTAATATCCGTAAAGTTCTGTGTTTTATCTGTTAATTACGTCTGTATAATATTTGTTTCTCAATTTTGTGTTTAATTTATAATTCCTGTCCATTTTTTTTCCTTATTTAATGTTTTGTTTTTGGGTTGACCGTTTTTTTTTATCGGCAACCATATTGTAAATTGTCACATTTTTAGTTTCGTATTTTATTTTGTATAGCGTTTTTTCTTATTTTTCCATTTATAACTTTTCGTTTTATTGTGTAATTTGTTGCTTTCTTGTCTGTTGTCTTTTTAATTTTTGTTCTTTCTTCGTTTTTGTGAACCTAGTTCACTTTTTCTCGTCTGTCTTACGTCCATTTGTTTTGCGTTTTCGTTTTATCTGTTTAAATTTGTTTTTCCTTTAGCAGAAACTTGTTTCTTTTTCATCTTTTTAAATTTTTTATACGTCCTTCTGTTTTATTTTCGTCTATCAACCTTTGTCTATTTAAATTTGTTGTATCGCTGATAAGCGAAACTTTATTTACTTTTTACTCCCCCCTTTTTTTTTTTTTTTTAAATGATTTCCTACCTCCCCTTTCTTTTTCTCCTACATACCGCTCCCCTTTCTTTTTCTCCTTTAAAAATGGAAAAAAAAACAAGAATAGTGCTGTCCTTTTTGATTAAAAAAAAAAAAAAAAAAAAAAAGAAACCAATAATCCCTGACTTTAAAAGAACAGCAAAAAAGCATTTGTTCTCCATCAAAAAAACACCCACCTGATAAAAATGATACTGATGAGTACCCATTTCTTATTCCATCTAATGAAGAAATGGTGAATACCCTTTAGAAAGCTGCGGAGATCTCAGAGGCTAAAAAGAGTGATAATTTTGAAAGCAAGGAAGCTGAGAATGGCAAAAGTGAACTGAAGAAAAATAAGAATGCAGAGGCCGAGGGATTGCCCTCTTGTTGGTCGTCCACACCGAGTTGCATAATCAATGTTGCGGAGTTCTTGGAGCGAGCCAAGAGTTACGCTCACCTTGTCATGGAAGGTGGACTCTTGGAATAATTAAGAAAGATTGAAAAAAGAATTGTCGGTCTTTGTCGTGGACAAGCGTTCGCGCAAAATTTGTCGTTCGACGAAAGACACAGTGTTAAAATCACTGGAGTCCTTGGGGTTTAAGCCCCTCAGAATTGTGAAAGGAGCAGGATATTTCATGTGGGACAAATTGCTACCCACACCGGAAGACTGTCGCTGCTTCAAGTCGTGACTTGATTACAAAAGATTTCATATTGCGCCCAGAATATGAAGGGCGAAGAAGGACCATAGTAGCAATATATGAGGTTCCACCGCAGGTTATCGAGGAACATCTGGCTGCGTTCCTGTCGCAGTATGGCAAGATTCTGAAAGTGGGGGGAGTTTCGATATTATGTTGAACCAAGAAGCCTTCCGCTACATCCTCAACTGTTTGGTAGTAGGGTGCTTGAAGCTGCCGGTCATTGTGACTGGCCGCAAACCGGTATGTTGGAAGTGTGGAGGGACTGGTCACCTCACCTCTTCCTGCCCAGAGAAGAAGGCCTCTGGAAGTCAAGTGCCAGTCGACCAAGATCCCCCTCTGACCGCGTCGTTACCTTCCACCTCGCCTGTAATGGGCATGCCAGCTTCCGGAGCTGGTTCGGATAAACCTCCGGTTGGCACAAAGGCCACATTCCCCAAAGAGCCTTCGTCCACTGCTAGTGCAGTTGTGGGGGAGGGGGAATGGCTGGTTGCTGGTGAGGCCAGAGGGAAGCGCCAGACAGCGGGGCCTCAGTCCAATGAAGACCCAAGGGCAAAAGACACGTACAGCCCCACTCCTACTGTCAACGTTAAGGGCGATGCCCCGGTCTCTGTGACATTCAAAGAGAAACAACTAAAATTCGACCCGGGATTCGCAAAAACAGAAAAGATAAAGCAGCTGAAAGAAAAATTAGACAAGGAGAGGATATCTCAATCTAAAAAAGCCACACCCACAACATCATCTACCTTGTCCCCACCTGCGACTCCAAAACATCCTTCCCCACAGAAACATTCCACCCCTTTATCATCACCCGTTAAAGCTGTTCCCCTCAGTAGAGATCCCAGCCCGTACAAACAAAAATTCTCATCTACCCCTCTTCATACTCCCAGTCCTTTCCCCATTAAAAACCCTGAAATTCCCCCTCCCACACCAAAAAGGCAGAGAAGTCCTACACAGGATACAAAAGAAAAAAACTGCAAAACACATTTATTACACAGGGGTGGATACCTGCAGAATTTCCCCGGCCCAGAGACTACGGGAATTGAATCAAAGATTTGAAGTACCTTCTCTCGATAAGGCAGTATGCAGACAAAGACATGGAAGACGCTCATAATTTTCCCAATGCCCAGAGAGTTCTCACAGTAATAAGAACAGGAACCGGAGCTAGTCAAGCATGGGCCATGTTGGAGTAGGCGATTAGTTCATATAAAATGTCTCCTCCAATTGCCATTGCAGAAAGTGATGAACTTAATCATTTGAAAAAATTTTGTGCAGGGAGGGTCCCAGTTTTAGTTCACCCCTCCCTTTACAGAGCATTGAAACTGACATTTCCCTGGGATATAGGTGGTCTCTCCCAAGATGGTACAATCGAGACTGAGATAGGCCATGGGTCTATGGTAGAGGCTGTCGGTATCCTTACCCCGACCATGTTCAAATCAGTGTCCCAACCCTAATTAGGTCTGATAATGGCACTCTGGTTAGCAACTCTGAATGTCCGGGGCCTGAGGTCGGAGTCTCGAAGGGCGAGGCTCGATTGCGATCTTCAGCGCCTTGGGATGGATGTATGTTGTGTACAGGAGACCCGCTTTTTATCTCGTGACCATGAGGACATTCTGTCTAAGAGGTTCATCCTCTATTCAGCATGTTTTGATGGACGCTCAAGGGGTGTTTCCTGGCTGGTGAGCAAGTCTCTGGATGCGGTGTGTGCTCTTGTCTTCGCGGATCTGGCGGGCAGGCTTTGCGTGCTGGATGTTACCATAAAGGATAAGGCTCTTCGTCTCATTGGGGTTTATGCGCCCAATGACCATATGCAGAGGTCTGGTTTGTTTTGGCAGATCAAGCCGTTTTTGACGACTTCTCGTTCGGTAGTTCTAGCGGGTGATTGGAATGCCGTCCTTGATCCCGATATAGATCGTATAGGGCAAAAACCAGGTACTAACAATCCGGATGTGAAATCGTTTCGGGACTTTATCCTCGGATAGAGTGGTTAGCGCAAGCTACATCGACCGAGTTCTAGTTAAGAGTCGAAGTAGGGCTCTTAGAATGTCCAAGTTTCCATTTTATAGTTTACTCGGATCATAGGCTTGTCCGGGTTCCGGTAAACTTAGATAAGCCTAGGGTTAAGATGGCTGGTTACTGGAAATTAAACTCATCATTATTTGGTGAGCAAGATTTCCGGGACCAGCTTTTACTAATGTTACAGCGGGAATTGTCGGGGGCTGTGGTTGGGAATAAGTGGTGGGACTCTTTGAAATCTAAACTTAACTCTTTTGCTGCTGATTTTAGTTGACGACTCAATCTAGCAGGGCTAGCAGTGCAAAAGTCTCTTGAGGCCAAAGTAGATCGGGCGATAAAATCTCGTGATAGTGGGGACATAGCTTTAGCTAAGGCGGAGCTGGCCTCCTTGCTTATCAAGAAGGATCAAGCTCTAGTAGTTAGGGCTAGGATAAAAAGAATGTCTTGTGAGGCTACGAATATGGCCGCTTCATTGCGTTCAGAGGAAGCTCGTAGGGCATCTAGTCGGCATATCACGAGCATCACATTGCCGGACAAGCGGACTGTGACTACAGACACGTGCATTTGTGAGGCTTTTTGTGACTACTTTCAGGAGCTTTTTACCAAGGAGCCCGGTCTGAGCACTGCTCAGTTTGATGCCTATTTAGCCAACTTTCCCCGCCTTAAGGCGGCTAGGTGCGAGGGTCCCATAACAGAGTCTGAGATCTGGGATGCGCTGAAGCAGGTTGGCCTGGACAAGACTCCAGGATTAGATGGTCTTCCCTATGAAATGTACTTGAGGCAGTCGCCGTCTTTGTCCCCTTGCTGGGACTGATTTTCAACAACTGGATGAGGCAGGGGTCTATTCCTCAATGCTTCACCAGGGGTGTGATCAAGTTGCTTCGCAAAAGAAAGACTGTGGGGATGGGGTAGATAATTATCGTCCTTTGACGATGTTAAATACAGAGTTGAAGATTTTAGTCAAGCTCTTAGCTGACCGTTTGCAGGTTGTCCTCTCTAGTCTGATTAGTCCTGAGCAGACTTGTGCTGTGAAGGACAGGACTATTCAGGACAACCTTCATTTGGTACACTTGATCATCGAGAAAGTCGACAGTGATGTCGCGCTGATCAATTTAGATCAGTCTAAGGCTTTCGATAAGGTTGACCATCGGTTTCTGGAGGCTGTCTTTTAGGCCGCCAGTTTCCGGCCGGACTTTCGCACTTGGATCCGACTGCTGTATGCGTCCCCCAGTGTGCTGGTCCATTGCTTTACGTTCTTGCGTTGGAACCTGCGTAAGTTGAAGACGAATCCGGTCCTTCACGGAATTTCCTTACCTGGTGCTAACACCTTGGCCAGGTACTCCACCTATGCTGATGACGTTTCAGTTCTGGTGTCGAGTAGGGCCGAAATTAACAAAGTCAGCAAAGAAATCAAGGGTTATGAGATGGTGACGGGCCAAGATCAACCGCGATAAGTCTGTTGGCTTGCGGTTGGGTTCATGGAGGGGAGTTTCTCTTCCCGGACCTTTCCTCTGGATGGACGGGCCAGTCAAGATACTCGGTGTCTGGTTCAGTCCCAACCTCCTGTTGGAAATGAATTGGTCGGAGGTGCAAGAGAAGGCCGAGCTTGCAGTACGTCTGTGGACTTGGAGGAATCTTTACTTGAAGGGGAGGGCGGAAGTATGTGCCTCGCACATCTACCCGATTCTCCTTTACTAACTCTCCGTGCTTCCACTCCCGTCTAGCACTTTATTGGCTTTTGTAAGGCTCTTGTTCTCCTTCTTGTGGGGAGGCAGGGCCACCATGGTTAGTCGCGAGATCTGTTACCTCCATCCCTCTGGTGGCGGTCTGGGGGTGCCTTGCGTTGAGACTCGTCGACGTACGCTTCGCATTACTTATCTAGACCGGATGTGTATGCAACTGGCTGAGAACGGCGAATTCTGGAAGGAAGACGTCCATAAACATTTTCCATCCTTGAGAAATGTGCGCTCGTATGAGGGGGAGGCTGGCCGTAATCCTCGAGGTGAGGGCTCTTTCTATTGTGAATGTCGGATTGCCGTCAAGCGACTCTTACAGGCGAAGGATGGCCTCTCTGACGTCCAGTTGTCTCGTAAGGCATTATATCAAGTGTTAGTTAGGGGGAACGTTCAAGATGATCTGATAGGCGAGCTCGGTCTGACGAAGTGGGAGGCTTGCTGCATTTGGCCTTGGGTGCCCGGGTTGAAATGTCTCACTAACCCTGAGGAATCACTCACCTGGCTGGTGTTTCGAGGGGCCCTCTGGGTCGCCAAAAGACTTCGCGCAGCAGGTTTGGCAAAGTCGCCAAACTGTGTTCGCTGCAGTGGGGAGGTGGAGACCCTAGGTCACACTTCTTTCATTGTAGTGTAGTAGCTCCATTGTGCAAGTTCTTTGTCCTCGAGGCCAGTTCAGTCTGTAGCAATATAGTACTGCCGTTGACTAAGGCTGAGCACTATGTGTTCCTTTGCTTACTGGGGGTTATGTGAGTCGTGATATGGACGACGCGGTAGAAGGAATTCCATGGGGACAAGAAGTTTACCTCTTCCCAACTAATCTTGTTCTTTAAGCATCAGCTTAAAGTCAAGATCTGGATGGAAAGGAAGCGACTCCATCCATTGGAATTTGGTGAAAGGTGGGTGAGTCTTGCGCGTCTCTGCAGAGTGAAAGGTGCTGACTTGGAGTGGCTTTTTGATGCCGGTTAGGCTTTAAGGATTTTGGGATTGCTGGGGTGAACACTGGCAACCCCTCCCATGTATAGGTTAGTTTAGGTCGGTTTTGTTTTAGTTACCTTTTTCTTCTTTTTCATGTTAACTTAGCTAGGGTGTGTATGCTCATTGGCCCCCTTTTATTTCTGGCACTATTTTTTTCTTTTGTTTAATTCCCCATCCCTCCCATCATTAGGTGGTTAGTGATATCAGTTCTCTGGTGGGTGCGGGGCGCCTTTCGTTTCGTATTTGTTGTTTGATTGAGTGCATGTTTGTAGCGAGTGCATGGATTGTACGAATGTTTTATATATTTTTTTTAAGTCCTGCATTGATTTCGTCCAGTTAACTGATGTTTCTACCACAGTTAGTGCTGTGGGTTTTTTTACTACTAACAAAATTTTTGTTTAGTTTCTTGTATATATATTTGTATTCATTGTAAATATTCATTGGGGTTTTTAGATGTTATTTTATTCCCCTCCACCCACAGACAATGAATTATATATATGGGGACTAGTTAAAACTTCATAGAGTCTCTGAGGCATTTTGGTGGATGTAGTAAGAATGGTATGTAATGGATGTGTTGTTTTGGTGAAAGGAACATTGTTTGTATGTTTGGGTCATTGATTGCGGCTAGCTAAGTTTAAAGTTAAGATAGAAGATGACCATCCTTTCCCCCTTTCCCCATTTCGGCCTTGTGCCACATTTGTACATAGTACAATAAATAATACACCTCAAAAGGGAGTAAGGAAAGCTCCTAAGAACCCAATCTGCCTTCAGTGGAACATGTTCCAGAATCTCACCCTTATTTAACCTGATTATCACAGGTGTCATCATCAATTCTATCTGAAAGTGTGTTATATTCCCGATCCAAACAAATCTGACTTATTAAAATCTGCTCTGTGTCACTCATTCCAATGGAACAATTCCTTTATCAAAATTAACACTTAAGTTAAACAGACCTAAGACTGTACCTAATGACCAATCCCACCCAAGCTTACAATTTCACCTCTCATGCTATACTCCATAAGTGACACAAACCAGATAATTCATGGTATCACATTGTTTTAATGAAAATATTTTTTTTCTATAGAAATAAAAAAGAGATCAGCAATCAACTTTTGTCACCAGTCATCACTTGAAAATATCAGGTGGTGTAATGGATAATAACTCAAAATTGGTAATCAGGTTCATTGTAGTCACTTCTATGCAAATACTCTTCAGAAAAGTATGAATCTACCTCTAGGTTAATTAGTAGGACTTGTACCACTAAATCATTACTATCTCCAAAAAATTCTTATTAAAAAATATTTCTGACTTTTGATAAGTCATAGAAAATGAATGAATCAATCAATCAATTCACTTGATGCATTCTTTGGCCATTTTGCATTTGGTAATCCTCACTTGGTTCTATTGACTCTTACTGAGAATAAAATAGAGCATGTGAAAACAAGGAAGTCTTAAGAAAAATAGGAACAACAGAAACTTTTACAGTTGAAATTTTGGGAGCAAATATTGAGAAAAGAAGGTCTGGAAAATTTGACGCTTACGGTACATAATGAAGGCAAGGAAAGTGTGGGGAGGGAACAGGAAGTAGTCTACTGAGTTTGTGCAAATTGAGGATAGAATAATGACAAAGAAAGATGGTAAAGGATCAGATTATTTAGAGCAACAAAAACCAAGAAGTTGTGGAGAACCATGATCACCTATATTTTGAAAGGACATGGCCCATAAAAGAAGTATCCTTGCTTGTTTAGTATTCATTTTTGTCACCTTTAATGGAAAAATTCTTTCTTCTTTTATGTGCTGTGTCCACTCAGGATGTAGGTGATCATAGTTCTTCACAACTTCCTATCCTTTGTAGCTCTTAATAAACTCTGTTTCACCATCTGTTTATTAAACCTCACTAAGTATGATATGCATTGTTTTCCTCAATCCTTGTCTTCAATCAGTCCTGTCTGTATCAAATTTTCCAAACTCTTTCCTCATTATGTGCCCTAGAAAACTGTACTGTCTCTTCCTGATGTTCAGTTTCCTTTTTGTTTCCATTTTCCCTAAAACTTTTTCATTGCTTATATGTTTGGTTCATGGTATCCTCAGCATCCTTCTGTAAAACCACATTTCTGTTGGTTCAAGTTTCTTTCTCTTTGAAGAGATTTTCCAGCACTCACTGATGTGCAGGAGGACAGATATCACATAACAGTTTAGTACATTTTTTTCCTTTGTCTATTTCAATCTGCCTTCAGATTTCAGTGTCACACTTTCCATCTGCTGTAAAAACACTTCCTAGATATATAAATTTTTATACTCGATTTTGGTATCTCCAATTTGCAATTGACACTTTTGGCTCAACCTTTTTGCTAACAACCATGAATTCTGTCTTGCAATTAATGTTTAATCCTTTCTTTTCACTATCCTCTGTAGGAGTTTTTGTAGTTTTCTTTCCGTGTCTATCAACACTGTCATCTGCATATATTAAGATGTGGCTGCCAATAACAGAATCCTTCTAGGACTTCCAATACTCTTGGAATCACCTTGCTAGTTTGAATAAGTCTGCTGGGAAGACACTTTGTCTTACACCTCTTTCTATTTGTGTATATCTGCTGAACTTGTTTTCTATCTATATGCAGGCAGTTTGCTGACAGTATAAGTTCTTGATTATTCTAATATTTTTCCCTCAAGGTTTCTGAGCAGTTTCAACAGATCTTTATGGTGTACTTTACTGAATGTCCTTGCATAATCTATAAAGCACAGGTACATGTCCTTTTGCATTTATATTGCTCTTTCTGAGAACATACTGAGCATAAATATTGTGTTCCTTGTTCCAGTCTCTTTTATAAACTTTCACTGTTCCTGTCTTATTTTCAATTTGATTCTGCTATGTACTCACTCAGAATTTCCATCAGCTTTATGAATTTTCATGTACTGCTTTTCTTTTTTTTTTTTTTTTTTTTTTTTTTAGGTATTCTCGAGAGATACAGCATTGATAACCATAAAGAGGATCTTATTCACATTCTACTTTCAGAAAACTCAGAAGACCATTTTCCAATTGTTGTTGAGTAAGTGATGCTTGTTGCTATTAGGTTATTTGGAAAATATGGTTTTTGAATAAACCTTTTGTGTTCTAATATAGTATTTTAATAGTTGTATGGAAATATATTACTCGTTCATAATGATTAAATTGTCCTCTTTATTAATTTTATATCGATCTCTTTCAGAATTTAATTTAAAATATTCTATCCCCCCTCATCTTGAACATTAAAAAAAAAAGATGTGTACTTTTTTATTTATTGAGTAGGGGGATACATTCAAGCTTAGCTATAAGGTTTCTTAAACTGTGGCCCACACTAAGGAAGGTGCATGGGGTGAAGGATCTACTTTTAATTGGGTATTATGGCTCTGGTTTATGAAGTTCTGCAGTGGGGATACAGGTCTTGAAAATCAAAGTGGTAGAGCATGTTCATCTGAAATTGACAATCAACATCTGAAAACATTAGCTGAACAAAATCCATGTCAAAGTGACAAGGAAATGTCTCAGATAATGGGTGTCAGCATTTTGAAATATCAAACTACCTCAAGAAAATTGGCAAAGAAATCCTATAAATGGATTCCACATGAACTCCATGAAAGCCAACAATTCAATGACACTGCATTTGCCAAATTCAAATGATTCATTTCTTAATCAAATAGTTGACTTGTAATGAGAAATGGATCCTTTATGAAAATCGTAAATTATCTCCTCCATGGCTTGATCATAACAAAGGATCCAAACACTTTCCAAAAACAAATTTTCACTAGCAGAAGGTTATAGTGAATGTCAGGTAGTCTGCTATTGGCATCATTCATTACAGCTTTCTGGAATTTAACTAGAGCATCACTGCCAAAGTTTACTACCAGCAACTGGATCAAATGCACATTCAGTTAAGCAAAATGTGACTGGCGCTGGTTAATTGACTACTTGGTTACAGAGAGCTTCACAGTCAAAGTTCTAATTACCTTAATGCACATTCACTCGTTCAGATTTTCTCAAAATTCATACAAAGCACGCCAGGTCAGATGGTGGTTTGAATCCTTCTGGAGGGCAAGTTTTCTAGAGTGGGCCGACTCCTAGACGAAATAAAAATGTCTCTACTTAAATATAGAAATCCACTGAAAATTAATGTTTGAAGTAATGAAAAAATATGTTGGATTAAAAAAAATAAAATGCACAAATTCTTTAGAAAAATGTATCTATATTAACTATAACATGTAAAGAACAATGAAACAAAGACGTGTTTGTTGTCTGTGGTTTATGACTATTGTTTTATTTTCGAACTTCAAAATTACCAGGATTTTTTTTTTTTTTTTTTTTAATCAATTCACCCCAAACAAAGTAGTAATGCCACTAAAATGCAAGGGGCTTCTGGGTATGAAAGAATGAGAAGAGTATAGAGGAAGGAAGCAGAAACCCAATCCTAAACAGGAAACAAGGGATAAAACTCTACTCCTGTTCAAAAGATCAGGGAGGAGTTTTAATTGGACAATAGGTGAACCAAACTACTACTATTGAATGATATTTTATAAGCCATATTATATTTTTTTTTTTTTTTTTTTTTGTAAGCAGTGATGTCCACCCTGTACAAGGCCTCAGGGGCCACTCAGTGTAGAGGGGCTACAGAGTAAGATACACAGTTTATACAGATAGATAGGGAAGATAATAAGTAACCCTAGACTTAAACAGATTAAGATTGTAGTGATCAGGGAAACATTCTTTTGTTAATCAGTTCTACAGAGCACTAGCTTGTGGGTGAAACTTTCTTCTAACTAATAGAATAGGGAGGAAATGAGGGTAACTTACCACAATGTGAATGGCATGGTAGGTCAGAGCCATGAAGGTTAGAACTGGCAGAATCAAAGAATGCAGTTCAGCTGAGCACTTTCCATGGAAGTAGTGCTAGAGTAATAAGAGGCTTGCCACATCTTGTCTATGGTTAAGGGGTTGGAGGTGGGGAAAATAAAATGTCACCTACAAGGACATGTAGACACTTTTGAACTCTATTGAGACTAGAAAGTGAGGATTGAACGGTTCCTGCCCAAATATGACAGCAGTACTCCATTTTAGGCTTGATCTGGTTCTTATAAAGGTAAAGAAGAGCACAGTGAGTCAGGTACTTACTGACTTACTTACTTCCACTTGAGGTCTGGGGTGAATTTAAGGCCCAATAGTATCTCAAGACACTAGACCTCCCCAACGTAACATCGTGACTGGTGATAGTTTGGGGTCTGATAAATCATGATAGAATGTAACTAGTTTAGTTTTCAAGGCATTGAATGTGACAAGCCAATTTTTCTCCAACTGATATGTTAGACCTAGATCAGATGAGAGATCAGCTGCTAACTTCTAGTCATCACGAATTTTGGAGGTACACTCGTATATTGTATCATCGGCATAGATATTGACAAATGATATACTCTTAGGCAGATCATTTATGTAAAGTAAAGAGTGTTGGTTCAAGAAGTGACCTCATGGGGGATGCCTGTGTTGATTGCTAGGGCCCCAGAGGACTGGCTGTTAACCACTACCTTAAGAGACCTACCTGTTAGGAAAGACTTTATTATTTAGAAGATTCTTCCAGTGATTTCATAGCTGAAAATCTTTAGCAACAATCCTATGGTCCTTGGGGTGTATTTGTTTTCTAGTGCCTTGCTGATTCTGTAGATAATGGTAGTTAGGATATCAGTGGATCAGGTTTATTGATACCCATATTGCTTGTCACTCAAAAGGCTGTTCTTATCTAGGTGCTCAACAACTTGCTTGTTGAGTATAGCCTCAAAAAGCTTACTAATGATACCAAAAAAACTGATGGGTTTATACTGAGAGGGGGATGAGTGCTTGCTTGAAACCAGCTTGCTTGACACTTTCCACAAGTTTGGGAAGGATTTCTCCTTCAAGCAGTGGTTAAATAACTTTGCTACAATTGGGGAAAGCACCAGGTTGATATTCAGGAGGATAACCACTGGGATTTTGTCTGGACCAGTGGCTTTCTTAGTGGTCAAGGCTTTTAATAAGTCTTGTGAATTCTCTGGCTGTAATGAAAATATGAGTTTGTGTTCAGTGAGATGTGGGAAGTTGGGAAGAGAATGGCCTTTATAATCTAACATTTAATTCAAGACAAAGAGCTTTGCCTTATCTGTCAAGGAAGATATGACCTCAGCCACTTTACCTCTATTCATAATTTAGTTTGAGATCTTCCAGAACTCATGGGATCCAATTTGTTTGTTTTCAACTTCCCTGGACCACTTGCATATAGTTACTTAGCATTTTCCAGAACTTTTTTTGTGTTGATTACAGGTGGTTCTGAATTTAGTAAGATGAAATTTATTTTAAAAAATTAATTCTTTGTGCATGCAAAAAAACAGTCATGAGGGGGAATGCAAAGAAACAGTTGGCTATAAAGAAAAGGCTCTTGTTTAGAAAATTAAATGATTCAGGGTGAAAATGAATGAGAATAGCAAATCAATTGAAGGGTCCCCCCCAAAAAAATTACCAACAATACCAGCAAGACCCTCGACAAAACCTTTTTACAAAAATATGTCAAAGAAACTTGACAAGCTGATTTCTTACAAAGAATAGATATTCTATTCATACAAACCTATCCTAAAATCTTATTGGCATTAAATAACTCATTGAGGTGTTGATATGCTGTAAAACAAAATAAACCAAATATTTCAGGTTGTTAATTTAAATCTGCTAAGAATATCTCCCTTCCACAAATTTATAGACAAATTTTGCAGATGCATGCTACGATTTCTTTTTAACTGATAGAAATAGCTCAATTCTCAGTTTCATCTGCAATATTTTTCTTTTTTGTTTTGAAGTCAACATTATAATCGCTCAACTGTATCCCTTTTGTGTGTAAAAAAAAAAAATTCTTGTTTTGTATGTTTTACTTTATTAGTGTTCTTATAGTTTGAGAACTTTGTCAATTTTGTTTGTGCATTTTTATAATTACACTTAACCATGGCCAGTTATTCCATTCTCACCTAAAACTTTTTTTTTTTGTTTTTTGTTTTTTTGTGATGTTGATGATTGAATTAATTTCTTATTGATTTGTCTGGTTTTATTTCTTTTTACAGTGCTCCCACCTTGTTTGAGAGTAACATACCTGTCTTTGATGTCCTGATCCATAGTCCAGTTCAGTTATTACCATTGTTTGATGCTGCTTTGGTCACAGCCCAGACATCAATCCAGAAAGTTCATCCAGAAGGTCTAAATATGGTAACTAATCTTTTGTTCAAACCATATGATTTTATATATATATATATATAGGCAACTCATTTATTAGCAACTGTCCTCCAATTTGGATGTACAGTGTGGTGTAATAATGGCTTGGAATAAGAAATCTGAGAGAGAGCCAAGATCAAATTCCTGTTGGTTTTGTTGCATTCACTTATACACAAATACTCTTGGGAAAGATATAAATCCATCTCTTCTCTTCTAGCTATGGGTTGAATAGCCGAGTCCTATAGTCTTGGTTGGCAAATTATTGTGGGAAAATTTTCTACCTAGACAGTCATGAATTGAAAGAGACGTGATTGCTCAAGCATCTATCTCCTATTGCCTTAACTAAATCTTAAGCAACTCAAGAAAAACCATGTTTACTCTTAATTTTTTTTTTTTTTTTTTTTTTTTTTTTTTTTGTGGACCCCCATAACCATTCAATGAAAAAAAAAAACTTATTTTTTTTTTCTGAATAGATAAATTTAGGAATTGTATTATAGAAATAGTAAATGTATATGCTTTATCTTGAAGTATAACTAATTTAATGAAAATAAACTTGTATTTAACAACTAAATTCTATGGAACATTTATGTACACTAGTAAAATAACTCGTAATAAACCATTTTAAAATGTGTGAATAATTAATAAATTTAAAAAATGTGAAGATTTATTTAATGAGTTTGCCATGATTGATGCTGCTCTTCAATTTTTTTTATTTTTTTTTATTTGGTTCCATCGATGTCAATGATAGTTGAAGATCACCCCCTTTCACAACACTGAGTCTATTACTATATTATTTAAGCTAAATGACGGTTCCGTATAGGATGCAGGTTCGAATCCTGTCAAAGGACGAATATTTTCTATGAAAATTTCTTGGACATTCAGGCCGGTAAATGTTATTTAATACTGTTTATTATAAACAGAGCATTTACTTAAATACTTGTATCTATAAAAAGAACGTTAAACATAAAAATGTCTTTAATAAATATGTTGTTTAACTTATATTAATATCTTATTTTGTTAATATTTAAAATTATTATTTATTATTAATATATTAATTTATATAATAAATTATAATCTTGTATAAATAAAATCCTTCCTTTATATATCCTTCTCAGCTTTTATTCAACTTTTACAATCAAAACGTCCAGTACAATAAAAGGGACGCTAACTTACATCACTTTTCTATTTTTAGTATTTTAATATGGCATAAATTACTGTAGAAATTCCAATTTTCAGTTGTAATAACGGTTCTGAAGTGAAATTGCTCTATGGCCCACTAAAATTTTACTGAAGACTACCAGTAATGTTACATGGACTCCCGGGGTCCATATGAACCCCAGTTCAGAATCACTGGCTCATCATAAAGAAATGGTTGGAAGAAACATCAAATTTGGATGCTATTTTTGCTTACCTGTGTGCTATGTCCTTTTGGAAACTTAGGAACTTTTTATGAAAAAAATCATGTTTGAGAGATTACCGAAAAGTTCCTTGATCAAATTTTAGGTTGGTGCAAAAATAATGACGTAATAATGTCGTTTTTGATGTTAAAAAATACGTCAAAAAACGACATTATTACATCATTATTTTTGCACTAACCTAATAAAAAAAAAAAATGGGATTTATGAAAAAAAAGAATTCTGATATTTGGTTACTTAGTCAGGTTTTGGGAGGTGCATTGGGTTGAAAACTCTTCAGCACAACTTTGTAGATTTTATAAAAAATTTTAAAAGTTTAAATGGATTTTAATTTTCATCCTTTTGAAAATAATACTTTGTGTCCCTAAATGTTGACAGAAATACAAATAAAATACATTGAATTTTGATTTTTTAACTTACTTTCTATTTTTACATTTCATGCCTTTGCAGACAGCAAAAGAAAATATTCATGCACGTATTATGGCATTGCCTGATTTTCCAGAATTGCAAAGAACGTCTCTTCCCAAGAATGCAGATATTGGAAATTTTCTTTCAGTGACAGGTAAAAAATTATCAACTATTTTGCATGTATCAAAAAAAAAAAATAAAAGGCAATATTTGAATGATGCCATAGTCCAAGAACACTTGTTAATAACTTTTAGATCATAAGAAAAAGTGTTGGTATAAATTACATTTTAATGTTTTCTAAACAATTACTTTGTAGCAGTATTGAACGGCCTCAATTCAATCCATACATTTTTTTTTTTTTACTTTACAAATGTGCTAGCAAGCAAGAGAAACAACACAAAAACTGTTTTTATAATAATCTTCATTTTTCTGTATGACATACAAAGCAATCAAGTCTGATGTTTGTTGTTTTTTTTTTTTTTTTATATTATGTGGGAGGCATTTTTTGCCACACTCTGTACAATACAAGGTACTCTAATTTCTTCAAGAATATTATTACTGATGGGAAAAGATTTTCTCTGCTTCTATATGGGCTTCATATGCCTCAGAAAAAAACAAGTGAAAAATTCAAAGAAAACTGCCTATAACTATAGGCTTGAAATACATAGTTTTGGTGGAATGGTATCTTCATTCAAGTCAGAAACTAGGTCGATAGAATTTGGATGTAGTGGAAAACATGATATTGGTATTAATTGACCAATCAGGAGTCAGAAATATCAAGGCTCTGTGATGCACTTTTTGCACAAAATTAGACAAGTTATTTTCAGCTATTTGAAATGATGTAAAATTAAAATTCTACAGCTTTATAGTGATCAGTTTTTGTTCTTGTATAATATTTTATTTTGTAGGACTCCAGTAAGATTTGAATGAGCATCCTTTATTTTTGGGAGTCTGTCTATCTATGGCAATGTCTTGCTGATCAGGCTACGATGACACACCCAACTAATAGAATTTATTCAGAGATATATATATTCTTTACTTATCTGAATGCAATATATTGTCAGCTATCTTCTACGTTTGCATTTAATTAATAGTATTAAATGTAATCTTTGGCAAACATGGATAAATATGCATGCAATAAGATGGATTTTTTCCCATGACATCATATAGAGTGAGTAGCCACTGTTAAATGTAAATAAATGGCAGAACCGCCCAATAAACAAAATTGACGATAATCGTAATAACCAATAAAAAGAAAAGCAAAGAATAGGGCAAATGATATATGCAAGACAAATTAACAGTAATAAGACAAAGCAATAGTAATATGGCAAAAAGTTCACAAGCTCAGAATTGGGGTTGACACACAAGCAAATTCAGATAAGTGAACGTAGTGTTCTGACCTCAAGATGAGACAGACCAATACTGAGTCATATGAAACCGAGAACTGGACTATTGGCTAAGAAGAAATCCCAGCATGCATTTGGGGAGGGGTAAGTGTTTTGCAGTCATTCTCTATCAAGATTGTGTTATATTAAACGTATGGTGGCAGAACAAAGGAGAAACAGGTTTAAGAAATAGACAATAAGTCTGGAATGTGTGAGTGATCTTGATAGAAGCAGTTGAAAGCAGTCAGCATTTCCTGTAGTTTTGTTGGAAGTTTGTCAGCAATTCTGGCCTGATATTTGCTTATGGATTTCAGGTCTGTTTTCAGTTTTAGAATGGTTGCTCATTGGTGGTTCATTAATTCTAGCATTCCATGCCCTGTAGTCCATCTTGTTTCAGCCGCACACTTCTGAGACCAGTTGGTATATTAAGTGTATGGTGGTAGATTAAAGAAGAAATAGCAGAGGTTTAAAAATAATTGTATTAATGTAAAAATACGACAAATGGCAAATCAATGTAAATGTCTCTCCTCGAAAGAAGGAAATAAGTAGAATTGTAAAATTTGTCCACGGAGGCATACAGTAGGAGAGGAAGGGTGAGTTGTTAATTACTGTGGCAATGGCCTTCGTCAAGTTGTCTTTTAGAGATGGGAGGTTGTGTTCCAACAACAAGTGTGAATCTGGGCTGTTATGCTATCTGACTACTAAAGACATCTCTTTGATGGACTTTTATGTCCTTTTCTAAGCCTCAGATCGGTTCCAATTTTTATTTTGTTTCTTTAGGTAGGAGAGGGTGTTATTGGGTGGGAATTCTGGATTGTATTTTTCTTTAAGTATGTGAATACAAATGGAAGCTATGTGTGGAGCCTATGCACAGTTGATGGAATTTTAGTTCAGTTTTGGGTTTTGGAAGTGTTCACATCCGGTCAGTGGTGGAAATTAGTGTAGCGTGAATTGGAAGAAGATCTGCCTCTAGGAAAAATGTAACAGCCCTCTAGTTCTCCTGATTCATGGATGGGTTGGTGGGTGTGTGGTATGTATGGTGTAGTGATGTTAGTTTTTTTTTTTTTTGTGTGAGTAATGAAATTTTTAAAATGTTTCAGTAGCTAACCAGGTGTTTGTCTTTTGGAATTTCTTTGGAATATTGTGAATGTTGACTGTATGAGATCACTAAATTTGGGGTCCTCATTGTTTACATGGTTGTCAGATGAAGGATGTGGTGCTGTGTTGGATGTCACTAAGTCTGTGGTGAAAGGTGAAAGTTCATATAAATATGGTGGTCAGGCTGCAGTATAAGGTGACGTACATGAGTGTGATGGACCCAACTAGTTTCGCTATGATCGTTTGCAATTTGGAGTACCATGTCGTTTGTCTTGATGACTTGGTAACTACTTGTCCAAGGCAGATTTTGATATGTGGGCTGTGGCTAAATGAAGTCTGGAGTAAGACCTTGTCTTCCACCTGTATCAGATTTTTATAGATGAGCCAATTCAGATGTTTGTTAATCTTGTGGTTGGCCTCATTGTTTGCTGTAAGCAACGGAGGTCATCATTGCTAATTTTCTGGTGGGGTAGTTTGGGTAAACCAATGTTGGGGTGCCAACCAGTGATGACGTAATGCAGTGAGATGACAGTTGCTCTATTGGTGGTGGCATTCATAGACAACAGATTTGAGGACATTGTTCCGTTCACAGTTCCTGTCCTTGCAGAGCATATAGGGAACGTTATTTAATGTATGATGTTGTCATTTGATATTGCCAGATCTTTGTGGACGCCAACGACAGTAAAGGTGTGTGACTGATGTCATCTCACAGAAGTTCTTATACATTTCACTTGTGAAGTGGGTGCCATGGTCAGAAAATATGATGCAAGATATCTCCTGGTGATGGAGGAAGAATTGGTAGAGTCCACAAGCTGCGTCGATTGCATGGACTCTCTCAGGCAATGGCTATGAGATGCCAGCTAAAGCTGTCCAAAAATGTTAACGTATAGTGTTTGCCTTTTTTTGAGTGGCATCATGACAGTCTGTGTATACGACTTTGAAAGGGTCTTTTGCTTTGTTTGCAATTATCTGCTGGGCCAGTGTGGACACTTGCCATAATTTCTCTTGCGTCCAGCATAGGTATTGCATGATTTGACATATGCCGTGATGTTGTTTTTGAACATCCACCAATAGTTTGATAAGGGGGTGCACATCTGAGTGATACCAGAGTGGTTGATGCAGTCATGGGCTTGGTGTAGGTATTTAGCTCGGAGCTTGTACATTATGACGAATTTGGGCATATTTTGGGAGTCTTATCATCGGGATGGATGTCCCTGGTTCTAGATAGAACTGTTGTGTTTTTGATAGATTACTGCCTGGTGGTCATGGGGATCAATCATGATGGTGAGTGTAGATGCTTCACCTGAGTCTATCACTTGTAGGGCTTTGATGTTTTTTTTTTTTGTTTTTTTTTTGTTTTTTTGTCTCACACCTTTATTGGATCTTTATAGATGAACCAATTCAGATGTTTGTTCATCTTGTGGTTAGCCTCATTGTTTGCTAGGATGGTGAACTTGTTGCTGCAAAGTGTTTATCAGCATGCTCTAAGCACTGGTGGTCATCATTGGTAATGTGCCAATGGTTTTGTTTGGGCAAAACAATGTTGAGGTGCTGACTGGTGATGACATAATTCAGCAAAATGCCAGTTGCACTATTGGCAGTAGTGTTCATAGAAGACACAAGAGAATTGAGGACATCAGTCCATTCACAGTTCCTATCCTCGCAGAGTATATAGGGAGTGTTCTTCAATGTCCGATGTTGCTTGATGTTTTAGTTGGTTTTAGGAAGAATGTAACAATTGGAACCAACACACCACATTCTTAACTCCCTTCACTCTTCCACAATGTTTAGTTTAAAAAAGTGATGATTAGAATTTGAAATAGAACCTACACATGAAAGTGAATTTATACATTTTCTTTGTTCTTGAGAATTGACAACAAAAATAACAAACATAATTTATTTATTACATAAAAAAATATAAAAAAGAAAAATAAGTGAAAAAAAAAAAAGATTTAAAAAATACTTAAGTGAATCATTAAGATTATTTCTTGACAAATTTCATTAATTTGATTTTATCCAGTGAGGTCTTTTGAATTATTTTCATGAGAAAATTTATTAAAAAAATAAACTAGAAAAAAATTTGATCAACAAGTTATTGAATTGATCATTAATTTACCAATATGTTTTAAAATTCATTTCTGTTACTAATGTCATAACATTTATGACACCTCCAAACAGCATGCACACTTTAACATGAAAACTCTACCTTCAGATTAAAAAAAATCAGGGAATTATCCAATTTTAATTAAAATTTTGGCACTGAATTAATTTTTTTGAGAAGGTTATTCTATAAGAAAATTTTGTGGAAATATTTTCCAGGTCAGTTACAACCTGATATTCTATGGTATCCAAGTGATTTCTTCTTCTTTTCTGTGTTTGTAACATTATTATAATGAAAACAAAATTTTATTAAACAGACAAAAATACTATATTAGTCAAAACTTTCAATAATTTTTGATGACCATGTGAAGAGCCATTTCTCCTCACCCTACTCCTATTATTCCTCTTGAATTGATACTCTTTTCTCATCTTCCTAATAGCAGCCATCATGTGTCAATGGTGAAGACACATTTCAGAATTTTTGATCTGTAAAATAAAAAATCAAACAGTTGCAAAATGAAAAAAAAAAAAAATATTTAATAAAAGTTCACACTTGAAAATAGCATTAAACTTAATATTTTTGATTTTTCAGATACTTTTTTTTTTTTTTTTTATATCAAGTTTTTCAACAATGACCAAGTTTTAAAATTATACTGTATATGTCAAGTTTTCACAAACATATAAATTATTTTTTTTTTTCCTGTAGAAACCAAAAAATATGTAGTATATTAGGTATAAGCAACTCTTCACAAAATATGATTTTTGAGTTTTCTTGAATTCTTAAGATTTTGAACCATATTTTCTATGTGTTCATAGTACATAATTTTTTTCTTTTTTACTAATATAACACCTTTGGTGATTTAGTTTTATAAAAATAAAAAACCTCCAAAATTCACTCGTACTGATTAACCATGACTTAAGTAGTGGTGGTGATAACTGACCTGAAAAAATATTTCAATAAAAGTAAAATATATATATTTAATATCAAGTTCATTTCTTAATAAATGCTGGAAAATTTCACTGAAATTGGATAATTTCCTAAGTTTGTATAAACTTTTTAAACTGGGATATGTTTTATTTATTTTTTGAAAGGTTGCATTTGAGGTACTTAATGTTTGCTGAAAATTTTTAATCCATAAGTGATTTTAGACTACTATCCTGTTTTTTTTTGTTTTGTGTTTTGTTTTGTTTTTTTTTGTTTTGTTTTTGTTTTTGTTTTGTTTTGTTTTTTTTGTTTTTTTTTGTTTTTTTTCATAGTGTAAGCCACAATAGTTTTTACTTTATTATAACTGAGGACCATCATTAAATTTTAGCAGTTTTTTTTTTTTTTTTTTTTTTTTTTTTTTTACCTGCATTTTGTCTTACAGGTACTGTCATCAGGACAACTGCAATAAAAATGTTGGAATATGAAAGAGATTTTATTTGTTCAAAGTGCAAGCAGATTTCTCAAGTGCAGGTAAGTATTCTGTATATTTATTTATGTTTTTTGTTTACATTTGCTACAATTGCTATTGTAGAAATGTTTTGTTGTTATTATTGATGTCATATCTCTTTTCTTTTCTTTTTTTTTTTTTTTAACTAATCTACTATATATTCTCATCACATTTTTCTTTATTATATTTAATATTTTATTATTCTAGGCCGATATAGAGCAGTTTTACAGTTTGTCTAAACCAAAGAAATGTCCAAACAGTGTATGCAGTTCTGTAAATATATTACCAGTTTGTGATCAAGGTGAGTTTTAAGAAAAATATCACTTTGACTAATTAACTTTTGGTCTGTATTTTTTCTCACTTTTCTTTTTATTTGTTTATTTTATTTTGATTACATATCTCACTCCCTCACCATTTGCAAATTTTGAAAGGAAAACTTATTGATAATTTGTCATTTATAAATATTCTGAAAAGAGGCCAAATATCATTAACTGAACCCATAGATAGGCCAAACACCATTGTAGGGATACAAAAGGCACTTATCGTCGCTTTCTGATGGAGATAAGTCATGTGGGTCACATGACATCTGCTTCATGACATCAATCTAGACAGTAACCAAAGTGGCAGTCATTGTTCAGTTGATGTACAGAAAGCAAATGAGAAGGTTGCTTTCTTTTTGCCTGGACCAAAGGGCCCTGGCTGAGGTTAAATCTGCCTCCCCAGCAGCTTACAAGCACATAGTGCTGTTTCTCTTTGGTACATAGATGAAGCGGGCATGTTTTCCAAATTATATGTAAGACCTTTTCTTTTTGTTCCTCCTTATACTTTGCTATGTAGATATGTGATATATAGTTCTCCACATGGGACATGATGTTTTTGTGTATGTCTTAGTGATATAAAAGTCTCTCTGAGAACAAAGCATGTCTGTCATTTTTTTTCCTTTCAGTCATTCTGTTCCATCCATGAAAAATCAGTTTTGTTATATCATAGATATAACAATGCCTATAACAGAAGAAATGTAAAAGGGTGAATAAGTCTTTCTTCCTTAGCTCTCTTCTCATTACACCATTAATATAACCTGTAGTATTATTATTATTATTATTATGTGGGGGGGAAAAAAACCTTGGCTTGTACATAGACTATATTTTTTTGACTTTGGTGATTGGTAAACAGATTTATTTTTTGATATTTGCGAGATAGCTCTTTAGAAACTTTAAACTTAAAAACCATCAATTCATAAAAAAAACAAAAACTTAACATTCTAGTGAGACCTTTTTATCTCTCATATATACAGCACTCCTAACAAGTTAGCAAAAATTTTAATGCCTCTTCTAGGAACAATCTTCTCTTTACTCCTTAAAAATTCTGGTGATCTCATCAATAAATTGAAAAAAAATAAATATGAAAACTAAAACTATGGCTAGCCTAGATATTAAATCCTACCATTTGACAAATGTTGAAATTTTCTAAGGTACATCTTAACAAATCAAAAATAAAACTCTCCCTACTGATCAAATCATAAAAATTTATTGACTATTCAAATCAATGTTTTTTTCATATACAATATTTTTACAAATAACAATTTGTCTACCTATGGGTTCTCCTATATTTCCTATTTTCACCTGTCTTTTTATTTTTTTTTTTTTTGATTTCTTAGAATATGATTATTTAAAAATATGTTAACTTTATAATTCTAAACTACTAAATAGTTACAATAATATTTCAACTTGGAACTTGTTTTATATCTTTACTTTCATTTATTTTAAACTTTTTCTTTATTTCTTTCATGGAATGAAAAGGATCAATGCCTGGGAAATGCAAGGATTACCAGGAAATCAAAATCCAGGAACAAGTTCAGCGTTTATCAATGG